>CM066735.1:130450448-131032948 GCA_033961575.1 Aselliscus stoliczkanus
AACTCCTTCAGGACCATTTTGCAAGTACCTTTCTCATGCCAAGATTTTCAGTTAAGATATTCCTAACTGTTTCTCTATTAATGTTTATTTGGTCTGCTATGCTTCTCACAGTCAGCCGACAATTTTGATACACAATTCCATGAATTTTTGCAATGTTTTAATCAGTTCTGCTCATTACTGGCTGCCCTGACTTCTCTCATCAGTGATGTGTTCTCTCCCCTCAGAAAAACATTTAACCCATTTGTACACTGCCATTTTCTTCATGGCATTATCCCCATAAACTTGGACTAACATGTCCCTGATTTCACTTCCACTCTTGCTAAGTTTAAGAGAAATTTAATGTTTGTGCATTGCTCTAATTCAAGTCAGACCTTCTTGCAACAGCACACAAAGACACACAACAACAATAATGAACACCACTCAGCTAAACACCATCGCATGTCCACATGAACATAGCTTTGAGATACTGATATACCAAGGTTATGAAACCTTCCCAAGCTGTTTGTATAGTGCTGCCCATGTAAGCACATGGTGGCAAGATCACAATCATAATTGTCAGACCTTATAAGTCCTTCCCACAGCTACATGTTTGGCCTCTGTCCTCCTAGAGAATCTACTGTCACAAGTGGCAAACCCAGCTGCCTGTAGGAGACAAAGCAAGAAACTTAAATGAATAAAGTAAGCCAAACAAAGGAACGAGGAGTTGGGGACCATGCCAATAAGTACATGTTCCATCTAAAGACAGTCATATGAAAAAATAAACTTGTTTTAAAGGTAGACCAAATAAAGACAAACGTGCTGACAAGATTTGCCCTACAGTTTATACTGTCTGGTCATATAAACTCCTTGGAACCTTTCCTTAATGTATGTAGGGTTCTATTGCATTCATTGTTTTATACACCTGAAACTAATAATAAAAAAAGAAAAAGAAAAAAAAAAGACAGAGAATAGGCTGAGAATGAGGGATGGACACGTTCTGGAGTTAAACATAATGGGGAGGGAAGGATTCAGAACGGACTAAGTACGTCTGTGGTAGGAATTACCCAGAGATTTAAAAAATGAAATCCTAGTGTTTTGTTTTGTTTTAGGCTACATTAAAATATCCCCAGTACCAAAGTGGCCTTATCAAAAACAGACTGAACAAAATGTTTTGCGTCATCCCCTATACCTGCACAGAAGTTCCACTTGTAGTAGTAAAAACAGCAATAGTTAAATTGAATTGGGTCTCTATTACGTTCAGGCTCTTTGTTACGTATGCCTAATAGGAGTGTCGATTTCATTCAGTTCTCATATTAGCCCTGTTGCTCTGTCACACAATTAGAAGAAAAACATACCTGGAGGCAAACTGATGTGCCTTAGGTCACACAGCCAGGAGATGGCAGGACTGACTTTTGATTCCAGAGTCCAATCCAGATGTTGTACCATTAGCACTGCAGTGTACATCTCAGAAGTTGTGAAAGAAAGGGAACGTTTGGTAGCAAGAGTGTAAATTAGGGTTTCTCAACCTCAATACTATTGACCTTTGAGACTGGGTAATATTTTGTTTTCAGGCTGTCCTGTGCATTATAGGATGTATATCAGCATACCTGGCTTCTACTCACTACATACCTGTAGCAAACACTCCTCCCCTCTCCCAGCTGTGGCAATCAAAATGTTTCTGTATATTGTCAAATGTCCCTAAGATGGGACTGGAGGAGAAGGAGCAAAATCCCCTCTTGTAAATATTGGTCCTTAGGGCAGAAATTTAACAATATTGTCATTTCCATTTTTATGGGCTTTCATAATCCCAGATATATCTTCCCACGCATTAAAAAAATCCAACTAAAAACATATACATTTTATACATTCATCCTTTAGTAGATTAATTTCTTTAGAAAAATCGCAACTAGAGGGGAGCAAAAAAATTAAGTCATCAAGAAATCATTAAATGAATTAAAATGGTAATTCTCATGTCATTAGTCTGATTTTAGCCAAGCTGAGGAAGTATTATTGTAATATCCTGCATGAAATAGCAAAGTTCAACTTGAAAATTCTCCAAGCAGTTAATGGTCCTGCTATTAACCTGACGTAGGAAGGATTCACAGCATTTTTGAGCTAAGCTTTCTCAGAAAGTCATTTTAATTCTATCAGCATTAATCTGTGCCACTAAGATCATTTTTTTCCTTGATAAAATAGATTTTGTTATTGTTTTATGTCTCAGGGAAAAGTGTAGTTTTTAATGGAAGAAATTTAAAATTAGCCTCCTTATTGCTCCTACCTGATTTTGTATCATCAGTCTGTGCAAAAGGAGAGTTTGGTGTTCTAAAGAAAATCAGTTCAAGTTATTAAAAACAACTGACATAGGTGTATGGAAAATATAAAGTATTTGATTATAAATAAAATTAAGTATTTGATTATAACTCAAAATACAAGTTGTATTTCTAAACCAGCAAAAAGAGAAATCTATTTGAGCTCCAATTCTGAAAAGTACAGCTTTAAATGTTCAACATTGGCTATTTTCTGTGACCTAATTGAATAAGAGCAATTGTTTGATGCCATTTGTTTTAATATGTCCATCTGGCTAATATTATCTGGCAAGAGCAAAAAACATCGTAGGTCCACTGCTTGCCAGGGGTTTTAGTCAGGACTCCTCTGTTGCAAGTGACAGAAATGGAAGCCAAACCTAGAATATTTATTGGCCAACATAAAACACCCCAGAGGGAAAGGGTACCTGTAATAAAGATAACTGGCAGCATAAACCCAAATATGGGGAGTCTGTCCCTCTGCTCTGGACTGAGTTTCTTTCAGTTTGGCTTTCTTCTTTTAAAACAGAATTGGTATTTTGGTTTTTTGGTGGGTTTTGTTTTGATTTGTTTTTTTTTTTTTTACAAAATGAGAAAGTTGAGTACTAATAGCTCGTGTCACATTCTTACATTCACTTAATTATAGAGGAAAGGGAGCCCTCATCCCCTAGTTCAAGTTCTAAAAATATGTAAAAATCTGTGATGAAACCAGCTGGAGTTCCAGTTCCATTCCTGGACAAATCTCTGTGGCCAAAGAGGCCTGCAATGATGTTTCAGATCAAGTTCAAGTAGAAGTGATTTTGTTCAGTAAGTTCTCCTGGCAGATAGTAAGGGAATGGGGGAAACAGGGTAAGGCAGGGAAAACAGCAGATCAAAACTGCAGTTTCAGATGAAGTACCAGTCTCCATCTCATCCCATGGGCGTCTCTGGGGGATAAACTGCACATCAGAGCTTGTCTCCATCTCCAAGCAATGGAGCTGGGCTTTTGCCCTTGTGGTCAGTCATTGGATACAGGTTGCCCTGAAGAGATATAATCTGGGCACTTTCAGCTCTGGCTCCCTGGAAGAGAGGTAACTCTACTAGCCCAAGGGCCAACCTCTGAAGAATGTTGCAGGTATCAGCCTTTCACAGCAAAGCCCAGGGAAGGTGGGGGTTGGGCACACATCACTCACTTCTGCTGCACATGCTCATCCCTGAGTGGCCAAAATTTTGGGTTCTCTATGATTGGCAACCAGAACCATGTTTTTAAGCCAAAGAAGAACAATTTGCCAAAAAAGGGAAGATTCTGTTACATGAAGAAGAAGGAAGGGATGGACAGACAGAATAATGATTGTCAGGTCTATATGGCTTCAACTGATTTGGATTCCCCAAATTTGACTCCAAGCAGGTTGAGTCAAGGTCAGATAAACACACATTTGGAGAAGAAAAATTACATTTACTGAGAATCTACTATGTCACTAACATTTTTTTTTTTGTTAACAGCTTCATTGACATATAATTAGCATACAATAACCGCATATACAGAGTGTATCAAAAACATGTAAACAGATTTTAAGAAAGGAAAACTGTATTAAAATTGAAATACTCAATATACTCGTATACCGATAACAAAAGATGAATGTAAGTCACGTTTGACTTCTGCAATTATAAGAGGTGCTCAAAGTGGTTACCGTCAGTGTCCAGACGCTTCTGATAATGGTGAACTACTGCTTGAGCAACGTTGACCAAAGTGTCTACTTGTATACATTTTTTTGGCACCCCCAGTATTTCATGTGTAACTTTGATAATACTTGACATATGCATACACCTTCACAGTGGTCGAGGTCATGAATATCTCCATCTCCCCAGAAGCCTCCCTTTCTAGTCCATCATGCCCAGTTCCTTGCTCCTCCATTTTCAAGCAATCATGTGCTTTCTGTCATTATTGACTGTTTTGTATTTTCTAGAGTTTTACATAAATGGAATCCTACAATGTATCCTCTTTGTTTTTTGGTCTGGCATAATTATTTTGAGATTAATCCATGTTGTTTTGAGCATCAGTAGTTCATTCCTTTTTATTGCTGAATGTACCACAACCTATTAATCTATTCATCAGTTGATGGACTCGAGCACTTTTATGTATCATATTACACGGATATGTCTTATTCTTTCCACAGTACTGTGAGCTAGGTTTTTGTCCATTTTACAAAAGAGTCATTTAGGCTCAGAGAGGTGAACTAAGTTACCTGATTACTCAGCTCATAATCAGTCAGGCTTACATCTCAGGTTTTCCCTTCCCCAAAGCCTATGCTTTTTTTTACTTTCCCCACCTTTCTAAGAACAAATTAGACACTACTTGTTATTCACTCTAATTAGCAAAATTTACATATTTAGAGGAACTTTTCCAATTTTATAGTCCTACTTGAAAGACTTACCTTCAGCTTCAATGCTTTCTTCATGCCACAACCAAGAAATAACACATTTCCTCCTCTCTTCCCTTTTAACAATAATAAAACAATAATTCAGTAGGATGTTCCCTAAGCAATTGCCCTATCTTTTGTCATTTTTACTCTGTTATACCAAATCATCTGTCTATTTCACTACTGAGCTGAGCAGCTGATAGTTTCAGAAGTGGGCAACAAGTGTGAGCCCTATTCAGATGCATTGAGGTTTCAGAATAAAATGGGAAATGCCTCCAAATAAAAGCACTGGGAAGTTCAGCAGATTTTTCAATAACAAAGCCTCACATCTCACCTCTTAGAAAACATCTCTGCATCTACTTTGGCACCTCAAAATTCTAAATTTACATTTTTTTCCTTGTGTATGTCCAATTTCCTCAATTCAACTGTAAACTAGTTGAGAGCATCTACCAAGCCAATCCTGTATAAATTCTTCATGTCCAAGTTCAACGTTCTAAATCTACTCAACCCGGAGAGTATGCATGCAAGTCCTGACCACCTAAACTCTTCAGATGAGAAGATGCCCAAGAATGCAATTTAATAGATTTTACCTATATTACAATCACCTTACAAAGCAGTGAGAGCTGAGGAGTCAGCAGGGAGATTACTAAACCCTGGTTATGAAGAGTGCAGCAGATGCGGTTGGAAATCTTGTCTGTATATCCCCTCAGTGCTCCCCTCTGCTCAGAAGGCCACTTTCTGAAATCCATTTCATTCTCTCTGCCTGAGGTCATTTCTCTGACTTTGGGAACAGGCTCTGTCAGCATACAGGACAGGCCAGAAGCTCAGGAAGGTTAATTCCCCCGAGGCAATGCTCAAGCAATAATGGAGAGCTGGTGGGAAAATACCCCAGCTCCCTGAATATTGGGAGGGATAATTCCAAAGCTGTTCTGCTTACCAGTGTCTCAGAATTTCCCTGTAATAGTCACTGCTCAGTAAATCCCGTTATTGTCTTTCCTTCTCCCTCTTCCCAACTCCTCTATCTGTGCTTTCTGGAATCACTTCCCAAGTGAACATTTTTCACCAACATCTAAGAAGCTGCTGTTGGGAAAAGCCAAACAGAGACATTAACTAGAAAAGTGGTAATGCAACCACTGTTGCATATTTGCAGCATTTGGGTTAAATGCCTTAACCCATTCAATCCATATAATGGATGTAAAAAATAGGTGTTTTTATTCCTATTTGACTAATGAAGAAATTAAGTCTTTGAGAAATTAAGAAACTGACCTAAATTCACAAAGTGGCAGAGCCAGTTTTCCCCAGCTCTGAGTCACTTTCAACTCTATTTTATACACTCAGGCCTGCCCTCCAGGAGTTGTGGTGTGCTCTGTTAATACAAGCCCATCTAGTGGCCCTGGGTAATCTCAATATCTTTTTCTTGTATGTTTGATAGTGCCTTAGAAAGGACTGGGTATATTGTAGCCCTGTTAAGAAATAGTTAAATTGCAAGGATTTTTTTTCTTTATTTGTTGTGACTCTTTTGAAGCCTTGATATGCAGTTTAAAATGAGCATTAGCTCTCCCAGCTGTGTTTGCAGAAGTAATATCAAATGATATCCTATTCACATTTTTGCCTACCATTTATTCTGGTTTCATTGATGGTGTGCTGATGAAATTACATACTATAAGTGAATGTTTTCATTCCATGCCTCTCATTACTGAGGAAAAAACTCAAGGAGTTCTCAATATATTTTATTTTTTAAATATGATAATGTGCACGGTCACACGCGTGCACGCACACACACACCATTTTCCTTGCTCTTGAATATATGCAGTTTATTTATCAGAATAGGTTACATTTCTTATTCACTTGCTTTTATTTCTTCTCCATGCATATGCTGGAGAGAAGGAATTTTAATCGCTGAAGGGGCATTTGTGTAATAAAAGTGATCTCTGCAGTTCCTTCAGTGAAGAGCATGAATAAATGATTTGTAGATTCTTAATGCATCGCTCCAAATATGAGTTTTAATTTGCAGAGAAGTTTCAATAAATTGTTTTGTGTCCCCAAAGACCCACAGATACCTCATTGTGAAGGATTCCATTTAGAAAGAATTTTGCTTATGAGTAATATATTCGCTGTAATTCTCTCCCCTCTGTTAATGGCTAATGACAGTAAATGATACGTGTATGCTGTTTTTCTTTTCTTTTTATAAGAGGCCCAACATCAGCTAAAGTTTTCTGAGTGTCTCAGAATTCAGCACCAATTTTTCATTCAGAGATTTAATAGTATAACACAACAATAGTTGAGATCAAATGACAGCTTGAATTTGTACAATAATTAACTTTACACTTAATAAGTAACACATATTACACTTAGTTTTTATCTATTTTGTCTTTACAACATGCCTCTAATACTATAATGCAGGTACTATTATTGTATCCATTTTTTAGGTAAACAAACTGAGTCTTAAAAAGTGAAGATCACACAATTATTACAGTGTTTAAGTATTATCCATAAGTTTTGTCATTTTGTACCTTTATAATCAGTCCTGTTTAGGCTTGCCATTTAGATAATGACCTGCAGATGAGTCTAAATGTCAAATATTTTGTCTCAAACTTAGCACTTGTTCCAAAGGCATTAAGTAGTTTGTGCTTTACATTATGTGGTTGAAGACTTTTCATATTACTTTGCTTCATAAAAGGAATGGTAGTTTACATTTCTGTGACATCTTAATCAATTTTAACCTATTCAACTTAAGCAACACCATCAAAATTTTCATGTTTTTGTTGTTTCGGTGAGTAAGAAGAGCACAGAAACTATATACACATGTTAATGATTCAGTTTTGGATTTATTGTGGTCTGATAGTATTGAAAAACTGTTTAAAACATAAATTAATTATTATGGACAGAATAAATAGATACACTTCCTCTTAAATTTAAATTTTAGGTTTTTTAACTTAAGGATGTTATGAATCTTGCAGCCTGATATCTGAAAGCTGATACACACTAACATTAATAGAGTATCATTTTTGTAATTGTTTATAAAATTTCATAAGAAAACAGACAGGGAAGAAGCCGACATGCTTTTTTACTATATTGGATTTCTAACCTGTGACAAGCATGTTCCAAAGTGTTATTTGTAGCCTTGAGAAACAGGTACTGACAGTTCATAGTCATTTCACCAAGATTCGGTACAGTTAAGGAACTCTTCCAAGCAGAAGCCACTGGGCAGTGTCAGTGATGGATTTCAATCCTGGACTGTCTAACTGCATGACCCAGGTTTGTTTCTGTTCCATTGTACCCCAGAACATGGATGACACAAATGCAAATTTCATAGATGATGAAAGATGTTATGTGAAAGTAAGGTTTTCATGTAGACCAAATTAATTTGAAGAACAATAGGTGATTTCTTTACTCTAGGATTTTTCAGAGCCCATAACATTCTAATTCACAAACTGAATCTGTATTTTCACAGGTAGAATTCTCATATAGCTCCCAAGATTACAACCCCTGGGTGTACACATCCTATATTATCTCCTCCTTTTGAGTGAGAGTGGGATTTGTGAAATTGATGGGACATCACTCCTGTGATGAGGTTACATTATATGGCAAATATGAGGAGTCCTAAATCAGTTAACTTTGAGTTAATCAAAAAAGAAATTATCCTGAGTGGGCCTGACTCAATCAGATAAAAGCTTAAAAGAGGGACTGGGGTCATCCTGCTGACTTTGAAAAACAAGCAGCCATGAGTGGTTGCCTATGGAAAGGGCCATCACTAGTTGCTGACAGCCTCAGGACAATTTTCCCATGGAACTGAATTCTGGCAACAACTATACGAGCTTGGAAGAGAGTTTAAGTTCCAGAAAGGAACACAGTTCAGCCCACACCATGTTTCACTCCTGTGAGAATATGGGCAGAAAACTGAGCAAGGCCAAGCTTGGACTCCTGACCCATGTAAGATAGTAAATTCATATTGTTTTAAGCTGCTAAGTTTATAGTAATGTGTTACATAGCATAGAAAACTAATACAGGTATATAACCCTTAGTTGTTAAGAAATCTTTTTATATCTTTCTTCCTCCTCCTCCTCCTCCTCCTCCTCCGTCTTCGTCATCATCTTCGTCTTCTTCTTCTTTTCGGTATTTCTTATGGGACTGGTGTTCCCTAAAATTAACTTTCGGAAACGCTGCATTTGGAATGCCATTCTTCTTTCCTTTGGAAAAAGGGTAATGGTCAGTATACAACATTTGCTTCCAGGAATAGACAGGCCTTGTTCTTATTAAAAGAAGAGATACATGCTCATTTAGTGGACTTGAACTCAGTGTGGGATGAGAGATGAAGCTGATGAATTAGCAAGGCCAGGCCAGGTAAGGAAAATGGCAAAGTTTAGCTTGTGTGACAGTTAATTTTACTCTTATGTGTAAATTTGACTGGGCCATGTGGTACTCAGAACTTGGTTAAACATTATTTCTTGGTGTGTCTCTGAGGGTATTTCTAGGTAAGATTAACATTTGAATTGGTAGACTGAGTAAAACAGATTGCTCTCTCCAGTGTGGCTGGGCCTCATCTAATCCATTGAAGGCCTAGATAGAACAAAAGGCTCTGCCTGGCATCTTTGATCTGGGACATCAGTCTTCTCTTTCCATTGGACTCAGAATCAGAATCATACTGGAATTTATCCAGTTGACTGTCATGGTTTTCAGGACAGGATCTTGAATTTAAACTGGAACAACACCATCAGCTCTCCTGTGTCTCCAAGTGGCTGACCGCAGATCTTAGACTTCTCAGCCTCCGTAACCATGTGAGCCAATTCCTTTAAACAAACAAATAAATAAATAAATAAATATTTATAAATATATTGTAGAAATACATACACCCTGTTAGTTCTGTTTTTCTGGAGAACTTGGGCTAATACAGCTGTGGGTTCCCAGTGATGGCGACCTGGAATAATACGTGGGCTACTCAAATAGATCTTCACCTGGTGACGTTTATCCTGGGTAATTATAGTTCAAGGCTCTTCCTTTCTCAGCCTAACCAATTCTGATATTCAAATGATCAATACCCCAGAGTTGATGAGTGATTCCAAAAACACCGAAGAAGGAAATCAAGATGCCAGTAATTTACAGTGGAAACAAGAGTGGAAAAGGCTATTTTGAATGGCCTGATCAGGTCACCTCCCCCTTGTTAGAGCCACATCTGCCATGGTGTACATATGGAGTGTAAGAAAGAAGGGTACATCCTAGATGATAGATGACTGCCATGTCTCTGGTTTGCTAATAGGATGGCTGGTTGGTAGCAGCCATCATTGAAAAGGTTTAGTAGAGAAAGATCATTAGTTAAGTCATGTTGACTTTGAGATGCCTGTGAGATATCCAAAAAAGGGATGTCAAAGAGACAGTTAAATATGTGGTCACTACTGGGCCAGAAATATGTGTATGTGATCTGTTTGTACAAAAGTCATAATTGAAGCTGTGATCATGGATGAAATTATTCATGGAGGGGGTAATGGAAGAGGACCTAGGGTTCTTGAGGAATACCTACAGTAAATGGGCTGGTAGAAAAGGGAGGATAAGCCTGGAAAGGTGACAAGAAACTCTTGTAACCGCATAAGAAAGTAGAGCTCTTACTTGAAGGATAATTAAGCTTCTGACTAGAAATCAGTAGGAAGGACATTTAGGGATGGAGGAAATATAACGAGCTAACAACTCATTCAAGACAAAGCAAGCAGGGCAGATGTATGGAAGAGCAAGTTACAGTGTGATTGTTGAGGTTCAGAGGACAATGGGACAACAAAAGGTGATGGTTGACATCTGACAAGCAGGCTTGGGTATTATTGTAAAACTGTATTCACTCAGCAGACGTGCTTTTTAAGTGTGGGAGGCTGAGTTCAGGGCTCTGAACATCCTATCTACACCTCAGCTGCAGCCCCTTTGCTTTTTCTTTCCATATATGGCTAAGAAAGTATTACTTTGAGATATGAAGCTATGATATTTTTCCTCTTTGTATTTCCCTCCACTCAAATAAGTGTTTTATATGTGCTCATTGCTTACTTTGTTTTTCCATAGTTGGGGTCAGGTGTGGGAACTTCAATTTGCCTACTAGGATCAGGCATGTAATGTAAACAGATCAGGTGGTTAGGTGCAGGCGAACCAAGGAATGATGAGATCTGTACTAAACTGGAGAGCACTTTTCTCTTTCAAAGGATTCAAATTTAAACTTAAACAAACAAAAGCAATGTGCCAGCCACACAAAGCTTGACTGTGGGCTGTAGTCAGCCCAAGTACCACCTGTTTAGGACTCTGGGCTAAACTTTAGAAGAATTAGGTGAAGACTGTGGCAACAAATTTAAAAGAACAAAATTTATAGGTATACAAAAATGTGCTAAAGAAGTAAGGGAGAGATTGCAATTTCCCCTTCCCACCCCCTAAATTGGGGAGAGTTCCTTCACATTGATGGGGAAGGAAGGGACCAAAGTGAGAGTTTAGAAGGCTCCTGAATTTCTCCCATCTGGGGATAGGCAGTATGGCCTCAAAACAATGACTATGTATGGCATACATGGCACAGAAGCAGCAGGGATCCTTCACACTGGAAAGGGCCAGGTAGGCAGTGAGGTGGGGGAACTCAGCAGCCACTTCCTGGAACCCAGGCATGACTGAGTACCACGGAAACCTCTCTGCCCCTCAGTTTGGTGGCTCCGCTTAGGATGCCAGCCAGTATATATATATATATATATATATATATATATATATATATATATATATATATATATAAAATTTCTTTTAATTAGCTTCAGGTGTACAACAAAGTGCAATAGTTATACTTTTTACCCCACAAAGTGACAACCCCCTCCCCCAATTCTCCCCTCCCACTCGTCCCCCCCATATCATACTATCCACCACAAATCCTTTGACTCCCCTCCACCGTATAATCCACATCCCATGACTGTCTATATATTCAATTACAGTTGGCATACAAAATTATACAACATCAATTTCAGGTATACAGTGCAGTGATCAAGCCTCTACTCCATTCATGAAGTGGTCTCCCCAACAAAACATGTGACCATCTGACACCCCACAAAATTCTAACAACATTATATTCCCCGAATTGTCTTTCATATCCCTGTGACAATACTGTAGTTACCTATTTATGTTTTCTAATCCTTTCCCCTTCTCCCTTATCCCAACCCCCCCCAACTGGCAACCCTGTTTTTCCTCTATATCTATGAGACTGTTTCTATTTCTTTTGCTCATTCATTCAGTTTTTCAAATTCCACATGTAAGTGAGATCATGTGGTATTTGTCTTTCTCTGACTGACTTATTTCACTCAACATAATAGTCTCTAGGTCCATCCATATCGTTGCAAATGGTACAATTTCATTCTTCTTTATAGCGGAGTAATACTCCATTGTATAATTGTACCACAATTTCTTAATCCAGTCATCTACCGATGGGCATTTCAGTTGTTTCCAAATCTTGGCTATTGTAAATAGCGCTGCAATGAACATAGGGGTGCATATATTTTTTCGAATTAGCGTCTTGGATTCTTCTGGGTAGATTCCCAAGAGTGGAATTGCTGGGTCATATGGCAGTTCCATTTCCAGTGTTTTGAGATACCTCCATACTGATTTCCATAGTGGCTGCACCAATTTGCAGTCCCACCAACAGTGCACCAGGGTTCCCTTTTCTCCACACCCTTGCCAACACTTGTTGTTAAACTATTTTTTAAATTATAAAAACTAAGTATAACAAAATTTACCCAAGATTTGTCTGTTATATACATTCTGGAATTCCACAGAATTCTCTGGAAATAAAATGCGCTCACTACTGTGAGTGACCCATCACTCTAGTTTGCCTAGACAGGGCTTCCTTCAGTCTTTCAATGCTAAAATGCTAAAACTGGGGAATTCTCAAGCAAAATGGTACAAACTAGCCACTCTCACTGCCTGTGAAACAAAAATTACTGCCCACAGCAAGGGTAGGTTTTTAAAGAGGAAAGCTGTCACATTATAGCCTGCCTGTCTGCTCGCATGCATCTCTCCATTAAGACAGATCATAACTTCAATATTATGCTTACTGTATATATCCCTATTTGGAGCCAAAGGATGGCCGGTTAGTCAATGACTGGTAAGATCCCTCAAGGGAGGGGCGACCTAAGCCAGACGGCCGCGTGGGTGCCAGTGGATGCCAGTGGGTACCAGTGGGTGCCAATAGGAAGAATCACGAGTTGACAGAAATAGGATATGAACCCCCTGCTTCAGGGTCTGGCAGCCTGCCTGTGAAATGATGTGATAATATCTGGCCACCATGCATTCTTATCAGCAAGCCTTGGCAGAGGAAGTTCTGTCTCTTAAACGGTGCATGACAATAACCTCATGGGACCTCCAGGTAATGGCAGCTTGCAGGTGTGGGTGATTTGGCCCTGAGCTCTGTTTTCAGGTGTGAGACTCACAGACTGCGGAAGCTACATTGACCCTTGCTTGTGTGTAAGATAATAAAAGGAACAGTCAGGCCCGATTCAGGGCTTCTAGTCCACAAGGCTGAGGTCCCCTGGCCCTGAACTATATTCTCTTTTATTTTGTGTCTCCCTCTCTTTCTTGACCTTTCACCGTCCCGTCTCTACTCCCACTGCTCAGTCGTGCGGAACGTGTCAGAAAGCATATAATAAAAGACATCTAGGATGAGGGAGGAGAGAAAAGAGGCTCTGAGACCAGCTCAAGTTACGCAACAGATGTGATGAGAGATGAAAAGAGCTTGAATTAGGAAAGTGGCTGTTGAAATACAGAGAAGGGGAAAGTCAGATGACAACACCAGTGCTAATTTGGAGATGCAGAGTCAGATTTGGGTGACTAAATAAAACCTTAATTGTGCTGGCTGCTTTAGGCAATGGCTCTTTAACTACTAAGAATTAAATGTCCTAACCTAGATGATAAAGTATTTTCTTTTTTCAGTTCTGTCAGTTTACACCTACCTGTTTGGGAACACATTTGCCATCAGGCTGTGCCAGCAGTTTTAAACTGAGGATGCTTTCGCCCTCTATAGGACATTGGGCAATGTCTAGAGACATTTCTGGTTGCCATGACTGAGGGATGCTACTGTCATCCTGTGGGTAGAGGACGAAGATGTAGCTAAACGTCCTGCTATGTGCAAGATAGCCCTCCATGACAATTATCCAGTCTAAATGTCAACTGTGCTGAGGTTGAGAAACCCTTGACTCTATGAAACAGCATGGAAAAAAGCATTACCATTACTATATAGAACATATGTTCTAAGTGTGTATAATGAGACATGCTTTTATAGAAAGTATTTGTTAAATCAGATACTTAAATTTCTCAAGTCAGGTATTTTTCACCTCTGAATTTCCAGAACCTAACTCATTCATTAGCTGCTCAATAATTGTTCAATGAACAAACAATAAAACAATAGCTATCATTTAGTGAGTGTCAGACATTTCTTTGATATCTCACTTAATGTTCATAACAACCCTCAGACTTAGGTACTATTTTTATAATTTCGTTTTACAGAAAAAGATGAGGATCAGAGAGGTAAGTCACTTTTCAGCAAGAAAAAGAGGCAGTATTGGAATCATTGCTTATCTGACACCAATGTTCATTTTATTAGCTGTCACACTGTACCATCTCTCTTTTAACATGGACCCAAATTGTGTTGACCATAATCAAATTTCTAGTTACCCATATGCTGGGATAAATGCCCTTATAACTTCATAAACTATTCTTCCCTCCTTCTTTTTCTGTTTTGTTTATTGCCACTCTCTAAACTTACTATAGCTACATGCACATTGAATTTATAAAGTACCATATTAGCCAGGAACATTCTATTTTTTTTCATAGCACAAACATTTCCAGATGTATTCCTAGTATTTATGCATTAATATCACCAGTTGGATGGTGTGTTTGATATTATTTCAGTAGATAAAAAATCCTTGAAGGGAGGCTTAATGATAACAATGAACAAAGATTGCCACTCCTCTCCCTATTAAAAAAAAAAAATCTCATTCTATTATTTTAGGGTGAAATGTAACTCAGCACATTTTTATTTTATTCCCTGCTTATATTGTTCTCTCAGTAACTTTACTTGGGAGGGAATAAAAAGTTAACTGAGATGGGGAAAATTCAATAGCAATGTACAGTAGGCTCTAAAGAACGTCTACCGTCACTTACCCCCATTTGGCTGTCTGATGGTGATTGCTTTCTGAAAGCTCTAAAAACAAGAGATCAATATGCTGCAAAAGTCTGTTTTAGCATTGCGGGAATTTTTACCACACTAGTGCTATCAGCAGGTGGCTA
This sequence comes from Aselliscus stoliczkanus, assembly GCA_033961575.1. NCBI lineage: Eukaryota > Metazoa > Chordata > Mammalia > Chiroptera > Hipposideridae > Aselliscus > Aselliscus stoliczkanus. The sequence continues at coordinate 130,465,414 of CM066735.1, forward strand.
GAAGAGACTAATCCTGCAAATAATTCATAAAAAGCCTTTTACCTTTTCACCATCTGGCCCCAATCTACATTTCCCGTCTCATTTCTGTCTCCATCTACTCTCCTGCCTCAAAAGATCAAACACCATTGACTGAATGTGCCCTAAATATTCATCTTCCAAGATGTTCAGATCTTTTGGTCTTGAGTGTTGTGTTCTATTGTCCCAGGTGAAGATCAGTTCGTTCTTCAAAAGCAAATTCAAACATCATTAAATGTGAAGCTTTCCCTCACCTGTTTTTTTCTAATTAGTACTCACTCACTCACTCACTCACTGGCTCACTCATGCAACAAAGTTTTATTGAGCCTATGTCAGGTACTGTTGAGAAAGTGGTGAATTAGACAGATATGGTTCCAGCCCTCATGGAGCTTTCAGCCTCAGGAGGTCCAGGAAAATTAATTATTGCTTAGTTGCTGTTTTGTCTCTATTTACATTATATCTTTATTTTTTATTATGGGCCCACCCCTGAGCATCATGAACAGTTCAGTGTCTCATTCCCTGATGGGTTTCCATGGTCTCTTCCAGTCCCTTTCACATGGTATTATAGATACTCCACAAATTTCTGTGTAGTAGCATCAAATATTCTATGTGACACCTCAGCAGAAGCAAATTAAATAATCCCATGGCTTTAAAAAAATTTCTTAATACCAATCTCTCCTTGTTCTTTTACCATTGTTCCAGATTTGTAACAGAAAAATAAGCAAACAGAATTGTCCAGTCAAGGTCACTTGGTTTCTTTTGATTTAAAACACCCCAGGATTTGAAGTCAGTTTATTCTAGATCTGCGTTATTAATACACATGGCTACTGAGCATCTGCAGTGAGGCTAGACTGAATTGAGATGTGCTGTAAACAAAATCCAGTGAAATATACATTGGATTTCAAAGATGCAAAGTATCTGATTAATACTTTCATACTGATTACATATCAACATGATATTTTATCATATTGGGTTAAATAAACTATTAAAATTAATTTTGCTTGCATCTTTTACTTTTTAAAATGTGGTTGCTAGAAAAAATTTAATTGCATATATGGCTTGCATTCTATTCCTCTGTTAGACATTGATGTTCTGGATTCTTTCCCTCCCACTTCTCTGACCCTTCTTCCTGGAATGATCCCGTTTGGGGAGTTCCTATATCATTCTGATATTTGGGATGAAAGTCTTAGTTCTGGGTTTATCTACATCTAGTGTGTTTCATCTGGTACCTTGGTGTCCCAGGTGGTATCTACGAGGTATGATTGTGAAAGCAGAAGGATCTGGATTCTTACCCTCTTCTTTTTGTCTCCCCCAAGACTCCTCCTGTGAGCACCGCAAGGCCTTTCCAGCTTCACTCTTGAAAAGATCTGGGCTTATATAATACCTGCCTCTTTCCCAGGGGTAATATGCCTAGCTTTTTGGCTTAATCTTTGTGGCAGAAGGGCTAGAGATGGGGGAAACCACCTTCCTCCAGAGAAGCAAAATTCAGTTTGATATTTGAAACTATCATTCCCTCTATATGTTTTGATTGATTAAATGAAAAATTTTAAAAATTGAGTCATAGCCAGAGCTCATCTCATGGAAAATAATACTTACATTTATTCTTCTTTTTGTGGAGAAGCATGGAAGGGAACAACGTTTTGTCATTTTCTCTTTCCCCTGCAATGCTACAGGATTTTTCAGAGAGAGAATGTTGCAGTAAGTTTTCTGGAGTACCACTCAGTGGGTAAATATTAGTTTTTCAGACCCAGTATGACTCATACAGTAAACCCAGCCATTTATAAATTTCCCAGGATTTGAAATCTCAAGCCTTGAGGATTCGGAGTTTTCTCAGAAAGGACGGAATGTGGGGTTTCCCTCTAAGATTACTAGTTCCACATATTTCGTGTCATTCAGCTCTTCAGCTCATATTCTTAATTGAACAATTCAATGTGAAATATTCCCTTCTTTCAATACTCCACCCATCATTCGTATGTAGCTACATACAGGCTTTCAGTATCAGCTTCTTGGATGAATTCCTTTGAAAATATTGCTAAGCAAAGTCTTCATTCTATTACACAAACTGTCAAATGATTGTCCATGGATATTTGCCCTGCCTTTTTTATTTCCTAATCTGAGTACTATGGACAAATTGGTCCCTCCGTCTGCCCCTTTTGTTGTTCTTTCCATTACCTGCCCTGGCAAAAGTGACTGTTGCTATTTTCCTCAAATCAGTTTAAATTGTGAATTACATTAGTTTATCACAGCCAAACCTATTTGCAGATCACAAATGTCCCCCCTCCAAATTAAAATGAAATGCACAAAATGCTGCCAACTGTTTCTCCAATCCTTCCAAAATGGAGTATATCCAAAATGCTACAGAGCATCTGATCGATTGAGCTACATGAAGACACATAAACATTTAAAATCACTTACACCTTCTTTGTTGTTTGGGGGAAACTCTAACATATGAGCCATGGAGGTTGCCGGCAACATGAGTGTGTATCTGTTGATTGCTATTTGTGTTCCTTTGAAGGTAAGAATGAGTTTTGCCAATTTTCAATACTCCTCCACTGAGATTTCTGTCATTTATAATCAGGTATCTGAGGCTGAATTGCCTATGAGAACAGACAGAGCCCTTGGGAACTGTCATTTTAAAAAAATAATACTTTATATTTTAGAGCAGTTTTATTCACAGCAAAATTGAAGGGAAGGTACAGAGATTTCCCATATGCCTCCTGCCCTCACACATGCTCAGCCTCTTCCATTATCAACATCCAGCCAAATAGGTACATCTGTTACAATTGATGAATCTACATTGACAGATCATAATCTCCCAAAGTCCAGAATTTACAATAGGATTCACTCTTAGTGTTGTACATTCTGTGGGTTTGGACAAATGTACAATGATATGTATCTATCAATATGGTATCATACAAACATTTTCACTGCCTTAAAAATCCTCTGACACACCTATTCATCTCTCCTCCCTAACCCTTAGCAAACGCTGATGTTTTTACATTAGTCTCCATAGTTTTGTCTTTATCAGCATGCCATATAGTTGGAATTATATAGTATGTAGCCTTTTTGGATAGGCTTCTTTCACTTAGTAATATAAATTTACGATTCCTTCAGATCTTTTCATGTCTTGATAGCTCATTTCTTTGTAGTTCTAATATGCCACTGTCTGGATGTTCCACTGCTTATTTATCCATTTACCTACTGACAGATATTTTGTTTGCTTCTGAGTTTTGGCAATTATTAATAAAACTGCTATAGACATCTGTGTATAGGCTTTTGTGTGGACATAGGTTTTCAACTTCTTTGGGTAAATATCAAGGAGCATGAATGATGGATCGTATAGTAAAGGTATGCTTAGTTTTGTAGGAAACTGTCAAACTGTCTTCCAAAGTGGTCGTACCATTTTGCTTTGCCACCAGCAGTGAGTGAGGGCTCCTGGTGCCCCATACTCTCTCCAGCATTTCGTGTTGTCAGCGATCTGGGTTTGGATGATTGTAATGGTACGTAATAGTATTTTATTGTTGTTTTAATTTGCATTTCCCTGATGACATGGGATGTGGGATGGCCATTTTAATAGCTGTTTTACCTTGGGCTTGTTCATTGACTTCTATGAATTTTAGCACCCTCATTTGTAAACTGTGAGTGTCAATATACATATATCTTACAGAACTGGGAGGTAATTATAAATAACAAATGTCAAGTGATTGATTTAGAAAGGCCCTCAATGATGCAGCTATTGTGAGGATCCCCAAAGCGACAGCACCCAAGTGTCACACAACTAGTCAGGTCCCCTAGTCTCTTGGGTTTCATGAACTGAAATCATTTTTAATTTTTTTATGGTACTGATAGAAATTACAAACTTTTATATTGTTAAGTGAAGACAACAAAGAAGAAAGCCAAAGCAACTCTCCTTTACTTTTATCATTTCATTTAAAGGAAATAAACTTTTTCAACAACAACAAAAAAGGAAGGACATAATCTAAGAAAAAATACTATTTTTTAAATGAAATAAATGCAACTTTAGGAAAAAAGTTCTTACGTTTTTCATGTCACTATGAATGGTAAAAGCAATTCATCCAGAGCAAACAGTGGTAGAGCTGATGAGTCCTCAGGAAAACCTGGATCCCCTTTGTTTGTGACATGTTTGTTCAAAACCATGTTTCTCTCTTTTGTCTGGGCTCCTCTTGTTTTCTGCATTATCAGCATGTCAGATCCATGTCTTATTAGAGAAATAGGATGATGGTGAGCCTTCCCCTCTCCCTCCCACAGAGGTTGAATTTAAATTCTTCTCTTTCCAATGCACCCTTTCCAGGCTGTGGTGCTTTCTGATCTATTTTCAGAAGCTCTCCATCTGATCTGAAAACATGCATAAGGGTACTTGTTCACTGATGTTGTCATCTGTACAGATCTGCTTATATTCTCAGGTTAAATATGTCTTATTTTTATCGACCTTCACTTTCCCTTCCTATTTTCAGAATATTAGAGGTGAACACTCTGAACATTTTTTATCATCTTTGCTTTGTTTATGATTTCTTTAGAAATGATGAGGGCTAAAAGTATTCATTTCTCTTTCCATGTGTTGCAATGATTCTTTCCTTAATTTTTAAGGTTGTAAACTCCACAAAATTGGACATTTGGTTTAACATATGTATCAACAGAAGAAGTGTGCATTCTGTAACCATGGAAAGACACATGAGATTGTCTCCATAAGAGTGAAAACGTAGAGGAAGAATGTTATATTGTTATAGAATTAGAATTTTGAATTCAAAGATAGCCTTCTTGATAATGTATAAAGACTTTCAGTTTCAGATGGGAAAATGAACATCCAAGGAGTAGAAAGACCTGGTCCCACAGAGAGATACTAATAGATCCCAGGTAAGTGACTATATGTCATATGTGATATTGTATTAGTGATTGAGCCATTAAAGAATGTTTAGTATTCTAGAATTACTTAACTTTGTATTATGTCCTACCTACAATATGTATAATTGTCTTGAGACTTAAGGATATAAATTTCCTTGAACTGAGACCACCATAATAGAACAAAGTCAGGTAGAGAAATAGCCAATCAAGCATAAATGTTGCATTTGTGCCCTGGACCCAATCCAGTTAGACATTAAGCACATACTAGCTATTCAGTGCAAAGGGAGGCACTACTCAGTAACAGATAAACATCTAAGCTTTGGAGCCAGAAAAAACAGAGTATGAGCCTTGGCTCCAAAACTTATCATTTGTATGAATTTCAATAATTTGCTTAACCTCTTTAAACCTTAGTTTCTAATCTATAAAATAATCATATTAACTTCAGGGAATTACTTTTGTCACAGTAATTAGTATTGTGATAAAAAAAAAAGTAGGGAATATTCTCTCAAGGTTATATCTTGAAGGCTGCTACTCTGAGCAATTTTGCACACATGAGATATTAACAGAGCTTTGGGAGGTAAAAGTTAGGTGATCAGATATGACCAAATTACAGGGAGAATTGTGAAAAAGTGTGATCAGGATAAAATATATACCAAACCATACAGGGAGGTTTACGGTAACATATGCAATGGTATAAGATATATGATGGCATATAATAGGGGTTGGGAAACTGTAATCCCTGGACCTGCTGCCTGTTTTTCTAAATAATGTTGGAAAACAGCTATGCTCAGTCATTGCTATGTTATCTATGGGTGTGCTGTTTTTGTGCTGCAACAACATAGTTATATAATCGAAATAGAGACCATATGGCCCCTAAAGGCTGCAATATTTACTATCTGGGCCTTTATGGAAAATGTTTGCCGACCCCTGGTATATAATGATGCTGATGCTACAGTTAATCATCTTTTTCACTGGGGAGGATGCAAGACCGAGCAGCTTGTATTTCCTTAGCATTCACTACAAAGCCCAGATCAGTGTTCTGTACATACTAAGCAACCTACATTCCATAGTGTGCTTTTACTCCTTTCTCTATAACTTTAGAAAAAGCAAAAAACAAACCCAAAACAAACAAACAAACAAACCAAAAAACAAAACAAAAAACATGTGATAGTAAGGTGGGTAAAGTACCTTCTAACATCAGCATTGTAAACAGCTAATTATATTCCTCAAAACCTCTTCACCAGAGGCCGTTCGAGTGGCTCAGTTTTTTAAGAGCTCGCTAAAGAGTATGAGCTTCTAGGGCCGGCCGAATGGCTCAGTTGGTTAAGAGCTCGTTCAAGAGTGCAAGCTGAGCTCTGCACAACAGCTGTTCGAGGCCAGCCCGAGCTGAGTTGCCGTTGAGCTGCCAACAGGTGGCAGGATGGCTCAGCTAAAAAAAAAAAAAAAAAAAAAAAAAAGTATGAGCTTCTGAGCATCAGGGTCGCTGGTTTGATTCCTGGCCCAAGCTGAGCAGCCGCTGAGCTACCAACAGGTGCCAGGATGGCTCAGCTAAAAAAACAAAATAAAACAAAAACAAAAACTGCTTCACCGAACTTCTGTCCCAGCACAACTCTTATTGGATTAGCTCAGTGGTTCTCAGACTTGAGTGTACATCAGAGTCACCCAGACATCTGGCACAACCCAAGGAGGTTGGGCCCAGCCCTGTAGATATTTGAGTCAGCAAGTCCAAGGTGGGGCCCAAGAATTGGCATTTTATTATTATTATTAATATTACAATTCTTTTATTGTGAAATAAACATTTTTCAAAATTAGCTTCAGGTGTACAACACAGTGCAATAGTTATACATATTAACCCTGAAAGCGACAACCCCCCTCCCCCAATTCGCCACCCCACTCCTCCTCCCCATATCATATATATCAATTACAATTCCTTTGACTCCCTTCCACAGTAAACTCCACATCCCGTGACTATCTATATATTCAATTAGAGTTGACATATAATATTATACAACATCAGTTTCAGGTGTACAGTGCAGTGATCAAGCCTCTACTCTATCCATGAAGTGGTCTCCCTAACAAGACATGTGATCATCTGACACCCCACAAAATATTTACAACATTACTATATTCCCCGAACTGCCTTTCATATCCCTGTAGCAATATTGTAGTTTCCTATTTATGCTGTCTAATCCCTTCCCCTTCTCCCTTATCCCAACCCCCCTCCCAATTAGCAACCATCACTTTTTCCTCTATATCTATGAGTCTGTTTCGGTTTACTTTGCTCGTTCATTCAGTTTTTCAGATTCCACATATAAGTGAGATCATATGGTATTTGTCTTTCTCCGACTGACTTATTCTACATGACATAATAGTCTCTAGGTCCATCCATATCGTTGCAATTGGTACGATTTCATTCTTCTTTATAGCGGAGTAATACTCAACTGTATAACATGTACCAGAGAGTCTTAATCCAGTCGTCTACCGATGGGAATTTCGGTTGTTTCCAAGTCTTGGCTATTGTAAATAGTGCTGCAATAAACATAGGGGTGCATATATTTTTTCAAATTAGCATCTTGGATTCTTTTGGGTAGATACCCAAGAGTGGAATTGCTGGGTCATATGGCAGTTACATTTCAAGTTTTTTGAGATACCACCATACTGATTTCCATAATGGCTGCACCAATCCGCAGTCCCACCAACAGTGCACCAGGGTTCCCTTTTCTCCACAACCTCGCCAGCACTTGTTGTTTGTTGATTTATTGATGATAGCCATTCTGACCGGAGTGAGGTGGTATCTCATTGTGGTTTTCATTTGCATTTCTCTGATGATTAGTAAGGTTGAACATTTTTTCATATGCCTGTTGGTCATATGTATGTCCTCTTTAGAGAAATGCCTCTTCATATCCAGTGCCCATTTTTAAATTGGGTTGTTTGTTTTTATGGTGTTGAATTTAATTAGTGTTTCATAAATTTTGGATATTAACCCCTTATCAGATATATTGTTGGCAAATATCTTCTCCCATTCAGTAGGTTGCCTTTTTGTTTTACTGATGATTTGTGAAAAAACGTTTAAGTTTGATGGATTCCCATATGTTCATTTTTTATTTTATTTCCCTTGCCCGAGGGGATATATCAGTAAAAATATTACACAGGGTAATGTCTGCAAATTTAATCCCTGTGTTTTTCTCTAGGAGTTTTATGGTTTCAGGTCTTACATTTAAGTCTTTCATCCATTTTGAGTTTTTCCTCGTATATGTGTAAGTAGGTGGTCCATTTTCATTTTTTTGCACGTGTCAGTACAATTTTCCCGGCACCATTTATTACATACACTATCTTTACTCCAATGTAAATTCTTGCTTCCATTGTCATAGATTAAATGACCATATATGGATGGGTTTATTCCTGGGCTCTCTATTCTGTTCCATTGGTCTGTGTGTCTGTTTTTATGCCAGTACCATACTGTTTTGATTACTGTAGGCTTGTGGTATGTTTTGATGTCAGGTAGTGTGATGCCTCCCACTTTGTTCTTATTTCTCAAGATTGTCGTGACTATTCAGGGTCTTTTGTGGTTCCATATAAATTTTAGGATTCTATGTTCTATTTCTGAGAAAAATGTCCTTGGTAGTTTGATTGGAATTGCATTGAATCTATATATTGCCTTAGGTAGTATTGACATTTTAACTATATTAATTCTTCCTATCCATGAACATGGTATGTGTTTCCATTTATTTGTATTTTCTTTGATTTCTCTATTCAGTGTATCATAATTTTCTGAGTACAGGTCTTTTTCTTCTTTAGTTAAATTGATTCCTAGATATTTTATTGTTTTTGAAGCAATTGTAAAAGGGATTGATTTCCTGATTTCTTCATCTGATAGTTTATATTGATGTATACAAATGCAACTGATTTCTGAATATTAATTTAGTATTCTGCTGCCTTACTAAATTCGTTTATCAGTTCTAACAGTTTTTTGGTGGAGTCTTTGGGATTCTCTATATATAGTATCATGTCATCTGCATATAATGACAATTTTACTTCCTCTTTTCCAATTTGGATATCTTTTATTTCATTTTCTTGTCTGATTGCTGTGGCTAGAACTTCCAGAACTATGTTGAATAGAAGTGGTGAAAGTGGGCAGGCTTGTCTTGTTCCTGGTCTAATAAAATGTTTGGTATGGGCTTAACATATATGGCCTTTATTATGCTAAGATATGATCCCACTATTCCTACTTTGCTAAGAGTTTTTATCATAAATGGCTGCTGGATTTTGTCAAATGCTTTTTTTGCATCTATTGATATGATCATATGATTTTTATTTTTCATTTTGTTAATGTGATGTATTACGCTAATTGATTTGCAGATACTGAACCAACCTTGCATACCAGGAATGAATCCCATTTGATCATAGTGTACGATCTTTTTAATGTGATGCTGAATTCGGTTTGCTAGTATTTTGTTGAGGATTTTTGCATCTATGTTCATTAGGGATATTGAGCTGTAGTTTTCCTTTCTTGTAATATCTTTGTCTGATTTTGGAATCAGGGTGATAGTGGCTTCATAGAAAGAGTTTGGGAGCCTTCGCTCCTTCCGTATTTTTTGGAATATTTTGAGGAGAATAAGTATTAATTGTTTTTTGCATGTTTTGTAAAATTCACCTGTGAAGCCATCTGGTCCAGGACTTTTGTTTGTAGGTAGCTTGTTGATTACTGATTCAATTTCTTTGGTAGTAATCAGTCTGTTCAGAGTTTCTGGGGTTTTTTTTGTTCAGACTTTGTAGATTGTATGTTTCTAGAAATTTATCCATTTCATTCAGATTGTCGAATTTGTGGCATACAGTTGCTAATAGTATTTTCTTAAATTTTCCTGTATTTCTCGGGTATCTATTGTCACTTTTCCTCTTTCATTTCTGATTTTATTAATTTGGGTGTCTCTCTCTTTTTCTAAGTGAGTCTGGCTAAGGGTTTGTCGATTTTGTTTATCTTTTCAAAAAACCACCTCTTGGTTTCATTGTTCTTTTATATTGGTTTTTTGGTTTCTATTTCATTTATTTCTGCTCTGGTCTTTATTATTTCCTTCCTTGTACTCCTTTTTGGCTTAATTTGCTGTTATTTTTCCAGTTCCCTGAGATATAAGGATAACCTGTTGATTTGAGGTTTTTCTTCCTTCTTTAGGTAGGTCTGCACTGCTATAAACTTGCCTCTTAGGACTGCTTTCACTGCATCCCAGAGATTTTGGGTTGCGGTGCTTTCATTTTCATTTGTCTCGAAGTATCTTTGATCAAGGAGGAATCCTTGATCTCATTTTTGACCCACTCACTATTTAGTTGCATGTTATTCAGCCTCCACATATTTGTGTGTTTTCCAGTTTTCTTCTTGTAAGTGATTTCTAGTTTCATAGCATTGTGGTCAGAGAGGATATTTGATGATTTCAATCTTTTTAAATTTGTTGAGAATTCTTTTATGGCCTAACATGTCGTTTATCTTGGAAAATGTTCCATGTATACTTGAGAAGAATGTATATTCTGTTGCTTTGGGATGAAATGCTCTAAAATTATTGATTAAATGCAGCTGGTCTAAAGTGTCATTTATGTCATTTAAGGCCACTGTGTCCGTGTTGATTTTCTGTCTGGAGGATCTGTCCATTGGTGACCACAGGGTGTTGAAGTCCCCTACTACGATAGTGTTACTGTTGATCTCTGTCTTTATGTCTGTCAAAATCTGTTTTATATATTTAGGAGCTCCTATATTGGGTGCATAGATGTTTAATAGGGTTATGTCCTCTTGTTGAATAGTCCCTTTATTATTATGTAGTGCCTTCTTTGTCTTTTATAATAGTCTTCATTTTAAAGTCTGTTTTGTCCAAAATAAGTATTGCTACTCCAGCTTTTTTTTCTCATTTCCATTTGCATGAAATATCTTATTCCATCCCTTTACTTTCAGTCTGTGTGTGTCTTTCAGTCTGTGTGTGATCTGAGATGAGTCTCTTGTAGACAGCATATGCATGGGTCCTGTTTTCTTATCCACTCAGCCACTCTGTGCCTTTTGATTGGAGCATTTAGCCCATTCACATTTAAAGTGATTATTAATAGGTGCATATGTATTGTGATTTTGTTATTTGTATTTCTTGTCTTCCTGAGTTAACTTGTTTTCCCCTTTCTTCTGTTTAAAAAAGCCCTTTTAACATTTCCTGCAGTGCTGGCTTGGTGATGATGAATTTTTTAAGCTTATTCTTTTCTGAGAAGCTCTGTATCTCTCCATCAATTTTAAGTGATAGCCGAGCTGGGTAGAGCAATCTTGATTATAGACCTTTATTTTGCATCATTTTGAATATCTCCTGCCACTTCCTTCTGGCCTGAAGAGTTTCTGTAGAAAAGTCAGCTGTTAGTCTTATAGGAGTTCCTTTATATGTAATCTGCTGTCTTTCTCTTGCTGCTTTTAGGATTCTTTGTCTTTAAGCTTTGCCATTTTAACTATGATGTGTCTTGGTGTGGGCCTGTTTGGGTTCAGCTTGTTTGGAACTCTCTGCACTTCCTGGGCTTGTATGTCGATTTTCTTCACCAGGGTAGGGAAGTTTTCAGTCATTATTTCTTCAAATACATTCTCAAAAGCTCACTTCTTCTCTTCTCCTTCTGGTATTCCTATGCTTTGAAATTGTTGCACTTCATTTTGTCCGCACAGGTGTCTTAAACGATTTTCATTCCAACTGGGTGATTTCTGCTATTTTGTCTTCTAATTCACTGACCCAATCCTCTGTGTCATCTAATCTACTGGTGATTCCTTCAAGTGTGTTCTTTATTTCAGTTATTGTATTTTTTAGTTCTAACTGCTTGTTTTTTATGGTTTCCCTATCCTTCTTTATGTCCTCGCTAAGTTCATAAAACATTCTTATCATCAGTGTTCTAAACTCTGTCTCTGAAATTTTGGATACCTCTGTTTCATTTAGTTCCATTTCTAGAGTTTTCTTCTGATCTTTTACTTGGAACATCTTTCTTTGTTTCTTCACTCTGGCTGTTGTTCTATGATTCTTTTGATGTATTAGATAGATCACCTAGAAAGGAGAGAAGAAAAAAAATGGGCGCTCTCCATCCTCTCATCTGCAGACCACTAGCTCAGCAATAGAGAGTCTCTTGGTGACTCAGCACCAACTCTTGTGGGGATGGGCTTAACGTGTTATGCACTGGCCTCCCTCTCAGGCTTGCAGTGAGCTTTCCACAATTAGCTGCTGTGTGCTCTGGAATGATGTTCACTACCAAAAATCTTTACAGTTTTTTGCGTGTTGTCTGCTACTACAAAAAACCCTCTGTGGCCTGCGGAGGTGGGGGCCAGGCACCAGGAGCTCAGGGTGCCTCTTGCAACACAGCTCTAGGTGGTTGGGGCAGGCCCCCAAGGCAACACTTGGTGTGGTCAGTGGCCCCCATCAAGTCAGAGCAGCATATACTCTGCACCAGCAACCAGCCCACACAAACTCGCCAGAAAAGTCCCAACTGGATCACACAGGCGCACAGCTCCCGACCCAACATTCTCAGGAAAACTCCCAGTCTCAGCCTATCCCAATCAGCCACTCGCAGATCAGGGTGAGCAGCCCAACAGCCAATCCTCAGCTTGGCAACTCTGCATAAACAGTGCGGAGGGCAGGGAACAAAGTTGGCTCAAGCACTGCTGCATCTCAGTGAGCAGCCTCGGAGCCAGAGTGCAGCCACCCAGCGTTTCCCTGGCTACGCAGCACAAACAATGTGGAGGGTGGGGATCCAAGACAGCTCGCTCACTCCTGCGACTAAGTGAGCAGCCTGTTGGCGCAGCGCGCACCCGCCCGGCGTTTCCGTGGCAACACAGCGCAAGCAGGGCAGAGGGTGAAAACCCAAGGCCACCTGCGTGTGCAGGCACACACGCTCTCCTGCAACAATTTCACCAGACCAATGCGGTCCCAGATCTGACTCTCTGTGGGAGGGCCCAACCCTGAAAAAATGGCGCCCTCCTGTATTCTACTCGTGGGGAAGCTCCACACCAGGAGAACAATAATTCCCAAACCTCCAGCTTCTGCACCAAAGGAGCTCAGTTCAGTCCATTCCCGCAGGCTCCTGGGCTCGGCTCACACAGCTAGTCCCTCCACCAGTAACTGGGTGAGTGCTCACCAGCAAGCAAACCTGTGTGCCGGCCCCACTGGTTCTCTATCCACCCTCAGTCTCACCATGCCGAGCAAAGAGAGTCCTCACTAATTTCTTCTGCCCGCTATCGTAGAACTCCTCTTTCTGGCAAAGCAACTCTGGGCTAGAGGGCTCGGTGTGGGCCGGAGAATCTCTCCCTCAACTGGAGAAGTCTCCCCACTGCTGGGCATCCCTCACGTGCCTCATCCTCTCTCATCTCCACCCCTCCTACCAGACTTGATGTGACCTCCTCTTTAGGTCCTTCATTTAGAGGTTCTGTTCATCTAGTGTTCAGGGGACTTCCGAGGTTAGATGTTGTATAAATTATTTGTATTTTTGGTGTGATCCTGGGAGGCAGGTGTCACAGCATCTGTCTATTCCACCATCTTACCACAAGAATTGGCATTTCTAACAAGTTCCCAGGTGCTGCTGATGCTACTGGCTCACAGACCGCCGTGTGAGGACCAGAAACATCTGGGCTGTCTGATGGAATTGAAGTCTCCACAAGGTCCTGCACGTATGTGTTCTGTCCAGTCTCTGTCACAGGGTTTGACCCATCTTTAGTCAAAACTCAACACAAATGTGTCAAATGGATGAAGAAAATGCCACAACCTGCTCTAGAACCATTAGGAGCTCAGAATCCTGTGGACAGATGTCCAACCTAAACTTACTCAGAAAGCGCAGCCGTGCTGAGGCTTCAGCATAAGACAAGATTCCATCTCGACTGCATCTGGACACCAATCTGGTCTATAGGGTCCTTGGCAGACATTAAATAAATCTTTGCAGGACTGGCCAAGTGGTGCATTGGTTAAGAGCTGGTTTTGGGATGCCAGCGACCCTGGTTCAGATCCCACATATGAGGGCCAGTGACACTGCCCTCTACAGCTAACAACAGCTCCACCTGGAGCTAGGCTGTGTGAGCCCCGATGATGGTGTAGGCTGCAGCCCATGTTGCAGTGGGCTGCCATAGGCTACAGTGAGTGGCCGGTAGCCAGCGTGAGCTGCCAATAGCCGCGATGAGCGACCATCCAGAGGCCAGCGACCGATCTGCCTCATCCGGGAAGAGCACAATGACAATACCAACATGGGCCAGTAAAGCAACGTCCTCCGCAACTAGACTGAAGAACAAAAGGACAGAAACTTGTCTGTTCCCCTTCCCCGATTCCCCAACACTGTTCCCCTCTCCCAATTCCCCAATAAAATCTAAAAAAAAATTTTTAAAAATAAAAAAATGGACACTCATTTGCAATCTTTCTACTCCTTGAGTGCTGCTTTGAGTGCTCCTTTTTTTTTTGTTTCTTTTTTTGTTTTGTTTTTTTTTTTTAGCTGAGCCATCCTGCCACCTGTTGGCAGCTCAACAGCAACTCAGCTCGGGCTGGCCTCGAACAGCTGTTAGCTCAGAGCTCAGCTTGCACTCTTGAGCGAGCTCTTAACCAACTGAGCCATTCAGCCGGCCCTTTGAGTGCTCCTTGAGTGCTGCTTTGAGTGAGCCAGACCAGGGGTCAACAGACCATTTATTGAAAACCCAGATCATAAATACGTCAGGCTTTTCAGGCAAAGAGGCAAAATTGAGGCCATTAGATAGGGATTTACAGACCTGTTTAAAGTGCAATCATTTAAAACTATTCCTTGTTTGAAGACTGTTAAAGATAGGCAGCTGGCGGTAGTTGGCCCCTGGGCTGGAGTTTGCTGACTCCTGGATTAGACACAGAAAAAGATAGGAGGGAAACCAGGGAGATGGAAGAGAAGGCCTGAGTAAATTAGGAAGGTGAAGCCCAAATAGAAATCCATTTTATTCTTCTACTTGCGCCTGCCCTAAGACACTGGCCTTTAGTTGTTCATTTCTGTGGTAAACACAACATAACATAGCTGTGTTCTAGTTTAACGCAGAGCTCATGATCTCAGTTACTCATCTTAGTGATCTGATTCAGCAAACAGCTTTGCTTCAGAGTGTGCGTGAAGAAACTGCACTCTCCACTTCATCATAACAAGTAGTTTGTGGTTTGCAGGAGTTTGCAGCCTGCCCTCATTCAGAAAGTTGCCTGGTGCAGCCCAGAATCTGTTACCCCAATTGCAAAGTCCCACTTTGAAGCCCGCCTGTGTCTGGAGTGTGTTCACTAATTACTGTTCACACACCCATACTAACTCTTCTCCCATTCACTCTCCTTCTGTGTCCTGGAAGCACATCGTGATCTTGGCTGCCAAACTGGTGGGTGACAAGCTGGCTCCAAGACTGCTTTTTGTTGTGCCAGTTTCTGGGGAGAATATCAAGAAACTCAAGAAAATCCCATGGGGAACTTTTTGTGATATGCCCTGAAATACACACTCTGTTATTATTGACATCACTGCTGTTCAGGTTCCTGAGTGGACAGGCTCTGAGACAGATTAGTATGCAGGCAGTTTATTGAGTGCTCCTCTGGGATCAATACCTGTTGGGAAGGGAAACAAGCAGCATTGTCAGAGGAGAGTTTCTAGAGGGGCCTGAGCTCTGAGCTCTCAGTAGCCCATCTCCTCAGTAGTGGAGGGAATTATAATAACACTTCCTTCCTGGGAGGGGTGTATCTGGGAGGCACAGCACAGCATCCACAACAGACGTAAACATTTTTCCAATGTACTGTTTTCATAAACATTTACATAGATATCTCTGAGAGATAAGAACACATTTAGGAAAAATCCATGATATCCAAATTTATCAATAATCAGTCTCTAATCGCCTGATAAACACCATATAACTATAATTATATATAAGTATATATAATTAATTAATTTGAAATTTGTTTGATTTGAGGTTCAAATAAGGGCCTTCACTTGCAATCAATTGATATTTATTAAATCTCTTTTAATCTATAGGTTTTCTTTCATTTATTTTTCCTGAAATTTATTCATTGACTAAACCTGGTAGACTTCTGTCCTATAGAGTTTCCCACAATAAATCTTTATTTCTAAAAAATTGCTTATTTCCAAAACAGTAATAAATGTATGTTATGCATAATTTAAGTAATATGGAAAAGTATAAAGAAGAAAAAAGATGGAAAGTTCTTGAAACCTCACTAATAGATGAGCACTGCAAATATTTTGGTACATGTCTTTAGAGCAGTGTTTCCTACAGTCTGTTCCACTGGACACTGTTTCTCTCCAAAACAGGATCAGTTATGCTATTCATTTTCTATTGCTGCTGCAACACATTGCCACAAACCTAATGGTTTTAAGCATCACCTAGTTATTATCTCACACCTCTGTTTTGATGTCCTTCTGGTGAGAAGACCAGTGGGCTTATCTGGGTACTCTGCTTATGCTCTCACCACATTGAAATCAAGTTGTTGACCAGCCTGGGCCCTTAGCTGGAGTTCTTGGGGGGCGGGGTGTGTGTCATGTGGCAGAATCTATTTCTAGACTCATTCAGATTGAAGGATGGAGGACTCCATTTTCTTGCTGGCTATCCTTGCTGGCCAGGGATAATTCCCAGCTTTTAGCGGCCACTCCCTATCCTTGGCTTGGGACCCCTTTCATCTTCAAAGTCAGCATCATCGGTCAAGTCCTTCTCATGCTTTGAGTCTCTGATTTCTCCTTCTGCCTCATCACTCCTATATCCAGCTGGAGAATGTCATCTGCTATCAAAGGTTCAGGTAATTAAATTGGACTCATCTAGATAATCCAAAACAATCTGCCTGTTTTAAGGATTGAAACGTTAATTACATCTAAAAAGTCCCCTTTTCCGGGTAAGGTAATATTCAGAGTTTCTAGGGATTGAGAGGTGGACAACTCTGGGTGGTCATTGTGCCTATTCTCATGATCATTTAGGTTTGGAGGATGTATGTGTTTTACCTCTATTTTGGAGATTAAAAGTTTTAAAAGTCATTAATATTTTTGGAGCTTTGCCTCAGGAGACCTTTCTTTTTTTTAACTTCTTTAAATCCAGAAGTCCTCAAGCTCATTTGACCACAAAATCTTTTTTTACACCTAGTACTTTTAAACATTCTGCAGAAAAAAAGTTTCTGAAGAACACATTTGTGGTACAGAGTTTTATTATTTTATATCTGAGTATGTTTTACACATTTAGGATCATATCATATATTTACTGTTCTAATTGACTTTTTTAAGTTATTAAAATACCATTGAATATTTTTCTAAACCAAAGGTGAGCAAATTTTTTATCTGGAAAGAGTCATTTGGTGTATATCTTAGGCTTTCATCTCTATGACAACTACTCAACTCTAACATTGCAGTGCAAAAGCTGCCATAAACAATATGTAATATGTAATGAGTGGGCATGGCTGTACTTAGGTCAGGCAGTGGGGTAGACTGTTCGCTGATCTCTGTTCTAAACCATTGTTTTTAAATGACTGCACAGTACTATTATATGAACATATGTCCCATCATTGCCTTTTTATAAATCTTATTGTATTATATGTACACATACAAAAATGTATATCTTACGTACATTAGCTTGATGAGCTTTCACAAACTGGATATGACCTCTACCTAGGCCATAATCACCTCTGAGTGAATACTTGAATTATTTCCAGTTGGGGCTTTTATTAACAATGCTATTGCGATCATGATGCCTGATCAGCTTTATGTTTTTTTTACTATGTTTGTACACTGGTCATGTTGGTTTTTAATTATTATTATTGTTTCTGTAACAAATTACCACATATCTGATAGCTTAGACAATACAAATGTATTATCATATGGTTCCGATGATCAGAAGTGTCACACAGGTCTCACTGGGCTAAAATTAAGGTATTAGCAGGGAATGTGTTACTTTGTGGAGGCTCCAGGAAAGAATGTATTTTCTTGCCTTTTCCAGCTTCCAGAGGTTGCTTGCATTCCTTGGCTCATGGTCCCTTCCTCCAACTTCAAATCCAGCATCCTTGCATCTATGATTATTCTTCCATAGTCACACTTCTCTCTGATCCATGGGAAAGATTCTTTGATTTTAAGGACTCATGTGATTAGATTGGACTCGCCCAGATAATTCAAGACTTCCTACCCATCTCAAGGTTCTTATCTTTATCACATCTATCTTTTACCATGTATCATATTCATAGGGTCTGAGGATGAGGGTGTAAATGTCTTGCAGGTGGGTGTTGTTCTGCTTACCACACTGGTTCTGTGAGCTAATCAGCAAACACATACCCTAGTTTTTAGGAAAGCTGAGCTCCAGGATTTTGCAAATTTTATTTTTTCAATTTCTAAAAACAATATAATAAATCTTGGTAATAATTAGTTAGCTAGCATGGAATAGCTACACAGTAGATAGTCTTGTAGTAAAAATGTGTATTAAAGCACCATTTTCCCTTCCAATTTAATGAAACAAAGCCCAAGTTACATAGATTAGTGTAAGCTATAAGCTATGTAGAGTTCTAACTGAAGGCATTTTTTTTTTTTAAGCTGAGCCATCCTGCCACCTGTTGGCAGCTCAATGGCAGTTCAGCTCAGGCTGGCATCAAACAGCTGTTGCTTAGAGCTGAGCTCGCACTCTTGAGCAAGCTCTTAACCAACTGAGACACTCGGCCGGCCCTTGTGAAGGCATTCTTCATACTGTTATTTGTCTCTTACCTAATGCACATTTTAACAACAGTTCCTTAGTTCTTTTGCATCTCCTCTTTGTACTTGACAAGCTCTTTGGCACTCTTTATCTTCCCATCACACATCCTTTTTTTGTATAGTTGTTTTGTGGGAGGCTCCTATACAGATGTTCTGTTTGGTTTCTAATATGGAAAAACACACAGGACAGAAATACACACCATGGGTGTATCTTTCACTCTGAGACCACAGGCCTAAACAACACAACATTTTAGTAGTCCCAAAGAAGGTGACAAAGGGGAACAGGGAAGAATTTCATACGTAAGAACTGATTTTCAAAAAGCTCTGCAGGGTCTTGAGAGAGCTGTTGGTTAGAGATTCCAGCCAAGATCACTCTCCAAGGAAAGGAAATGAACAGGAGCGCCATCAGAGAACACAGACTGACCTCCTGAGGGTAATGAAGGATCTTACAGGGGAGACAGATCCTAAAGCTTTAATCACTCAGTGTAAGACAAAGAAAACCCAGGGGACTGGTGAGAGGAAGGGGAAAGAAGAGCTATTGTTAGGCACCCAATGGAGTAAACATAAAAGAAGGATTATACTGGTTTTGGAGAATGCCTCACCATCAATTCATAAACTTCAGCATTCATTATCATCACTTGGGAAGATTCTGAATGCTGATTCCTAGGCTTACTCACTGGAGGTTCTAATTCAGTAGGTGGGAGGTAGGGACAGAAAGCTGAATTTTAAACAAACTGCCACAGCTGATTCTGATACAGGTATTTCAAGGACCTTATTCACATATTCATTCATGTATTTATCAGAGGTTTATTGAGCATTGGCAATATACCAGACACTGCTATAAGTATAGGAATACAGCAGTGCATACAGCTTCTTGTCCTCAAGGGGCTTGTATTCTAGAGAGGAAAGAGAGACAATAAACAAATACATTAGGAAAACTTATAGTATGTCACATAGTGATAGGTGATATAGAGAAAATGAAAAGCAGGAAGGGAGTAAGGGAGTTATGGGGATAGGAATGAGATGGACTTTTAAATAGGTGGCATTAAAGCAAATAACTTAATGAAGTAAGGGAGATAGCAAGCTTCTGGTTTCTGGAGCAAAAGTGTTCCATCGGGAGATCAGCAAGTGTAAGAGAAGTTAGGCAGGCATGTTCCTGGTAAGCTTAAGGAATAACAAGATTCCAGTGTGACCTTGGAGACTAAGCTGGCAAGAAAACAGTTGGTGATTTTCATGAGGTGAGATACTCGTTTATGCAACAGGGTCATGAGGGAGAGCAGACTCCTTTGGAAAAGCAACAGATATATTTACTCCAAGAAGAAAGATCTTTGTTGCATTAATGTTTTTTCTATTTTCTTTTTGCTCTCTATCTCATTTAATTTTGCTTTAATTTTTATTGTTTCTTTCCTTCTGCTGACTTCGAGTTTCATTTGTTCTTCTTTTTGTGTTCTTCAAAATGTAATGTTAGGTGTTTATATGGGATTTTTCTTGTTTGTTGAAGATAGGCCTATAATGACATATGTTCTCCTCTTAATACTGTTTTGGCAGTATCTTAATAATTTTGATATGATATATTTTCATTCTCATTTGTTTTTATGTATCTTTAGATTTCTCCTTTTATTTCTTCTTTGACCCAGTCATTCTTTAGTAGCATGTTGTTTAATATCAATGTATTTGTGGTTTTTCCAGCTTTCTTTTTGCAATTGATCTCCAATTTCAAGGCACTGTGGTCGAAGAATAGGCTTGGCATGATTTCAGTCTTCTTAAATTTGCTGAGGCTAGTTTTGAGTTCCAATATATGGTCTATCCCTGAGAATTCTCTGTGTACACTAGAAAAGAACATATAGTCTGGTGTTCTAGGATGAAAGGCTCTGTAAATGTCAATTATGTCGGTATGGAGGTTCCTCAGAACATTAAGAATAGAATTACCATTTGACCCAGCAATCCCTCTTCTGGATATCTACTCCATAAGTCTGAAAACATTTATCTATAAAGATATAGGTATCCCTATGTTCATTGCTTCATTATTCACAGTGTCCAAGACATGGAAACAATCAAAGTGTCCTTCAGTAGATGATTGGATAAAGAAGATGTGGTACATATTACAATGGAATACTACTCGGCCATAAGAAAAGATGAAATACTGCCATTTGTGACAACATGGATGGATCTTGAGGTTATTATGCGAAGGGATATAAGTCAGACAGAAAAAGTTGAGAACTATTGTATATGACCTCACTCCTATGTGGGATATAAAACTGAAAGTGACAAATGAAAAGGACAAACCAAGAAGCAAAAATTCATAGACACAGACAACAGTTCAATGGTTACCAGAGGGTACTGGAAGAGGGGTGATGTGGGTACAGGGGGTCAAATATATGGTGATGGAAGAAGATCTGACTCTGGGAGGTGAACACACACAATACAATATATAGATGATGTATTATAGAAATGTACACTTGAAACCTACATAATTTTACTAACCAATATCAACCCAATAAATTTAATAAATTAAAAAAAATCTTAGGATCATCTTGGGAAGGTTATTTTCAAGCACATTGATGTTTGTTGCAGAAACAATCAGATATCTTGGATGGCGGGGAAGGGGGGGTGTTGAACTAAACCATTGGTTTTTAAATCTGGCTGTGCCTCAGCATCACTGGAGGAGGTACAGTAGACCTCTGCTCTCCTTACCTGCCAGCATCCTTGCCCCTTTCTCGTAATATCATCTTACTTTTTTTTTGTCTTTTATTGATTAACACCTTATTCTTTATAGTTTTGGCAACTGAAGTGTCTGTCCTTCCCTAGCCAAGAAGTCAGAATGTGATCCAAGTTAGGTTGGTAACACTCTCTCCCATTGTAATTTAATCTTAAGTAGAGTGGCACATGTGTGGATAACACTAGGTGCCAATTCCTTCTACTTGTGGAGAAACCACTCTAATTCTTGGCCCCTCGAGCTGTCCCAGTTCTTGCTCTTTTCAAAGCCCATGTTTCCAACCTTTCCTTTGATTCTGTGAGCTACACCATGATCTTCCAAGATATTTATTTATTTTTTATTTTTTTAAAAACTTTTGTTGGGGAATTGAGGGAGGGGAACAGACAAGTTGGTGTTCTTTTGCTCCTCAGTCTAGTTGTTGAGGACATTGCTTCACTGGCTCATGTTGGTATCATCATTGCACTCTTCTTGGGTGAGGCAGATAGGTCACCAGCCTCTGGATGGCTGCTCACAGTGGCTCTTGGCAGCTCATACCAGCCACTCACACTGGCTGCCGGCCACTCACTGTAGTCTATGGCAGCCCACTGCAGCAGGGGCTGCAGCTATGCCATCCTGGGGACTCACAGCAGCTCAGCTCCAGGTGGAACTGTTGTTCACCATCTTAGCTGCAGAGGGCAGTGTCACTGGCCCTCATATGTGGGATCCGAACCGGGGCCACTGGTGTCCCAAGCCAGCTTGTAACTAACGCGCCACTCGGCCGGCCTCAAAATATTTATGTTTGCCTTAAGTAAGCTAGAGCTGGTTTTCGTTGCTTGCATCAAAATCAAAAAACAAAAAAACCTTTCTGATACAAAAACTCATAAAAGACATATTCCCATCCCTCACTCCTATCCCACCAGAGGAGAATATACAAGAACAAAGTTCTAGGATTCAGTCATTTGAAAAGTCTCTTTAGGTAATAATGATTCAATTTGGAAACCCTGGACTAAATGGCCCTCCAGATAGACCCTTGCCCCTAAAACTCTGTGCTTCCTGGCTGGTCTGAGGGGCTGGCTGTCCAGTTTGGATGATGGTTACATTTCTATTTTCCTGTCCAGTGTGATCCTCCTCTCCTCAGAGTCATTAACTTGTAAAAACTCAAGTCAAGTGATCAAACAAACCATCCATGTCCTCATGTTGATACAAACCATGTATAGACAAGAACCAAGGTAATGTTTGCAGTTACCCCACTCTATCAGGGTGTAACGTGAGCTTGGATAACTCATTCCTTCCGGCACCTCCATGTGCTTGTAGACAGGGCACATTTTCATATTGTGCCCCAGGAAACCCTAAGATCTCTAAGGAAGGTAGGAGGGGTTATTATAATATGTGTGGATACGAGTATGTTTATTATTTATCTATTTATGCATTTCCTCTCTCCTAGATAAACCCCACGAGGACAAGGACCTTTTTTTCTCTTTTGTTTCCTTCTGTATCTAGAATGGTCCCTGGCCCTTAGTAGTCCCTCAGTGTTTTTAGGATGAATTAATATTTTAAAATATATTGGATCTCTGTTGAAGTTTTACCAAAGGTTCTGTCATGAAATATCAACTTGAAAACCTTGTAACTATAGGAGTATTTTCCAAGCCCAAGCTTACAGCTGGGCTACATCAGAATTACTCAGGAGCCTGAAATGCAGACTCTTGAGCTGGATCTTGAAGATGTTGATTGAGTTAGCCTAGGAACTCATATGAGGTGTTTGTGATTATTACTACTATTATTAATGTTATTGTTATTCGTATAGTGTAGCTGTTTTGAATTGCATAGTTTGAAAGCACTTGGAAAATGATTACAAAATCCCTCCCTCTCCAACATCCTAGAAGATGGTTCCCATGAGAAAAATAATGCCAAGACTCCACTGAAGCAGCTCTGAGATCAATTCCCTTCAAAGATTGTTTCTCTTCACAGAGTTGGTGACATTGCCTGAGAAGATTTTGCTTCCTTGCTTTAGGGCTTGGAAAAAGAAATCCCAGAAGTAATTTCACTGCTTTGTGATCAAAGAACAAGGTGAGCAGAAGGGGGCTCCACCTTCCTCTTGGGGCTCTGGATTTCTCAGGGAGAGCAGAATTCCTTGAGCTTAGGTGTACTTCTTCCCTGTGGCAGGCACCATGATTAGGCAGTGAAGAGGGTTGACAAACATTCTGCTCGCCCAGAGCTTAGACTCTAGATGGGGAGACAGATATGAAAGAATGACATAAATAAGGATTTAAATTGTTATCATGAATAGGTGGAGTACCTAGGGTTTTTGAAACAGTAAAACTACTTGTGTGATACTATAATGATGGGTGCATATCATTATACATTTGTCCAAGCCCATAGAATGTTCAACACCAAGAATGAACCCTGATGTAAATAAAGTATGGACTTTGGGTGATAATAATGTGACAATGTTGGTTCATTGATGTATCAGATGTAAGGTCTGGTAGGGGTGTTGATGGTGGGGGAGGTTGAGTTTGTATAGGAGGCAGGGGGTATATGGGCAATCTCTGTACTTTCTGCTCAATTCTGATATGAACTTAAAACTGCTCTACAAAAAGAAGTCTTAAATTTTTCTTTTTAAAATTGCTTTCATAACCAATTCCTTATTTGAGAACACAGCAATTAAAAGGGAAGAATTAAATATTTATCCTAATGATTCTTGTATGAACTACGTTTTAGGATAAGCAAAGAGCCCAACTTGATAAGGGGAAATACTTTATGAAAGACCTCTTACTAATAAAAGGAAAAGGAGTGATAGAACCCACAAATAACCAATTTTATTTTTATTACCCATTAAATATAATAATATAAATATTATTATAAAATAATAATTAATGCAGGCCACACTCATGGTGAATGGAAATGTTGAAAGGAAAGTTCATGGGGAAGTTGGCAGTGAAAAGATCTGGCTGTTACATTCCTACTGTTTCCTGAAATTTATTATCTAAGAGTTCTGGAGGCTAGAGTCTAAAATCCAGCACTGCTGCCTTCCCTCCAGAGCTGTAGGAGATAATCCGTTCTTTGCCTCTTTGCCATCCTGGAGTTCCTGGGCTTATGGCCACATCATTCTAATCCCTGCCTCCATTTTCACATAGCCTCTGGGAGCTGTCCCGAAACTTGCCCCGAATCATGCTTATTGGATACATATGATTGTATTTAGAGTCTACTTTTATGATCTAGGATATGTTCTTAAAATCCTTAATCACATTTTTGGCCATATAAGGTAATATTCATAAATTCTAGGGATTAGATATGAACATATCTTTTTTTTTTGTGGGTCACCATTCATTCCACCACATGTGTCTTCATGTGCTATTAAACACATGACATCACTTACAATGTTTTCCTGCTATAAGCATTACACCTGAGTTTAATAAAGCCTGTAGAGCTTATGATCATTTACAAGGAATATTGAGGATAGGGAAAGGAATGAGGTGACTATCTAATGAGGCAAAGCCAAAAAGTAGAACAATCTACAGGACAACTGACTTTTTTTTTCTTAATTTTTTTATAAATCAATGGTATTTAGAAAGGGAAAAAAGGACTGCTATAGAGTAAAAGAGATTTAAAGATTTGATAACCATACTTAATTAAGGACATAATTTGTGGCCCTTGTTTGGATACTAATAAGACAAAAGCTGCTCTAAAAAGACATCTATGTGATAACTGAGAGAATTGGTGTTTTTATTTATTTATTTATTTTAATTAGTTTCAGGTGTACAACACAGTACAATAGTTATACATTTTACCCCTCAAAGTGACAACCTCCCACCCCCAATTCGCCACCCCACTCCTCCCCCCCATATCATATATATCTATTACTCTTCCTCTGACTCTCTTCCACAGTATAATCCACATCCCATGACTATCTATATATATTCAATTACAGTTGGTATACAACCTCTGCTTCAGGTATACAGTGCAGTGATCAAACCTCTACTCCATCCATGAAATGGTCTCCCCAACAAGACATGTGGCCATCTGATGCCCCACAAAATATTTACACCATTATTAATTATATTCCCCGAACTGTCTTTCATATCCCTGTGGCAATATTGTAGTTGCCAATTTTTGCTGTCTAATCCCTTCCCCTTCTCCCTCATCCCTACCCCCTCCCAACTAGCAACGCTGTACAGGGTTGCTAGTAGAGAATTGGTTTTGAATATCAGATGAACCAAGGAATTGGAATAAATTTGGTGATCTGTGGCAGTGACATTAAAGTTATGTCAGGCACCTCTTGTGTCCTGGATCTGGTTCTCTCAGCCCAATGTTTACTCCCAGTGCAGGTGAAAGTTGATAGTACCTCCCCTAAAATGCACCCCAGATCTCTCACTTTCTGCTCTGGGCAACTCTGTTGCCTTCTGCAGGACTCTTGTAGGACCTTCCCAGCAATTCTGTATCATTCTGAAGCACTCCACTGTAAACTTGGGAGTGTGAAAGAGTTAACTCCAACCCCATGGGGTATCCTTTACTATGGTATGCGGGCCAGTGGATAACACTCTCATTTTGGTCACTCAATACATAATTGGAATAAAATTCTACAGCTTCTCAGACGGCTCTCCACAGAATCAAGCCCCAGGCACCCACAGCGCTGATCCTCTGATAATGCATCCTCGGAATGCCTTCTCTCATTCCTTGTTTCACTCTTTGCAGCCCCTCATTCTTCCTTGGGAATCACTTTCCAAATAACAATGTGTATGCCATCCCTTGTTTTAGGCTATGCTTTTGCGGGAAACCCAGAATGAGATTCTGGTTTATGAAAGAAATTGATCATTTTGAAGACTTGCATATTGAAGTATTTAGAGATGAAATGACATGATGCCTCAGTTTTGCTTTAAATATTTCACCAATGTAAAAGTAGAAAGAGAAGGAAAGAAGTAGATGAAGCAAATGTGATAAAATTATGACAATTGTGGAATCTGAGTGTTGGGTATATGGAAGAATATTCTTGAGTATTTTAAAATGTGTTATAACAAAAAGTTTAAACAGTTGAGATTATTACAAGTGCTATGAGGTAGAAGAACCTAGTGCTCTGAGAGCGTATACAGAAGATCTAGCCTAGACGGAAGATCAAAAATGACTTTTCTGATTGTCTTTTAAATTGCAGCTTAAATGACAAAATGAATTTTTCAGATTCTTTCTCTCAACGTACTTAAAACATCTTGGTGAATCTTTCCACTGTTTCAGGATCACTTCTGAAATCTTGCTTAGCTCACTGGATACAAAGCCCGCCACCCATTAAACTTCTAAGGACTGCCTTTCTTTTTAGCACTTATTGTTTACCCCTGTGTTGAATCTACTATAGGTGATAAATCATTTTGTGTGAAATATATTTATTCACGTGTAGCCACATACTGTATCCCCAAGTGACTCTTTCGAACCTGATTGTTTATCATCTTTATTGTGAATGGTAGAGAGGGAATAGGAGGGCTATTTTGGATGGCCCAATGTTGAATTAACTGCCTGTTAAACTTGGCTGAATAACTACCTTCTGTGGCTATTTCAGAACTTAGAATGCTTAGATCTGTTTAATATCAATGGATTCATGCCAGGTCCTCAGTGCTGGCACTTTATTGCCATAAATTAGGCTTCAGGAAGAAACATTTCCATTGTTAGAGCATATTCATCCTCTACGTTCAACATGCAAAGGAGAATTTCATAACTGTATAACTGACTGGATTAGGAGAATGTGTTTTCCCTATAATTTCAGTAAATTACCAGCCAAGTCATTCTTTTTTTTTTTTTATTAGTTTCAGGAGTACAACACAATGCAATAGTTATACACTTTACCCCCCAAAGTGGCAATCCCTTCCCCCAGTTCGCGACCCCACTCCCCCCCATATCAAACATATCGATCACAACTCTCCTGACTCCCCTCCACAGTATACTCCACATCCCGTGACCATCCACATATTCAGTTACAGTTGGCATACAATACTATACAACATCAGCTTCAGGTGTACAGTGCAGTGATCAAGCCTCTACTCCATCCAGGAAGTGGTCTCCCTAACAAGACATGTGACTATCTGACAGGCCACAAAATTTTTGCAACATTTTTATATTCCCCAAACTGTGTTTCATATCCCTGTGGCAATATTGTAGTTGTCTATTTATGCTGTCAAATCCCTTCCTCTTCCCCCCATCCCCACTCCCCTCCCAACTAGCAACCCTCAGTTTTTCCTCTACATTTACGAGTCTGTTTACTTTGATTGTTCACTCAGTTCTTCAGACTCCACATACAAGTGAGATCACATGGTACCTGTCCTTCTCCGACTGACTTATTTCATGCAACGTAATAGTCTCTTTGCAACATTATCAATTACATTCCCAGAACTGCCCCCATATCCCTGCAGCAACATTGTAGTCCCATTTACACTGTCCAAAACCTTCCCCCTCTCCCTCTACCCTACTCCCTTCCAGGCAGCAACCATCAGTCTTTCCTTTATATCTGCTTGATATGACTTCAATCTTGTTAAATTTACTGAGACTGGTTTTGTGGCCTAACATGGTCTATCTTGGAAACTGTCCCATGTGTACTTGAGAAGAATGTATATTCTGTTTTTTCAGGGTGAAATGCTCTAAAAATATCAACGAAGTCCAGCTGGTCTAAAGTATCATTTAAGGCCCCTCTTCCTGTGTTGATTTTCTGTCTAAAGGGTCTGTCCATTGGTGACAATGGTGTTGAAGACCCCTACTATGATAGTGTTACTGTTGATCTCTGTCTTTATATCTGTCAAAATCTGTTATATGTAATTAGGAGTTCCTATGTTGGGTGCATAGATGTTTACTAGGGTTATAGTGCCCTTCTTTGTCTTTTATTGTTGTCATTTTAAAGTCCATTTTGTCCAAAATAAGTATTGGTACTCCAGCTTTTTTTTTTCTCATTTCCATTTGCATGAAATATCTTATTTCATCTGTAAACAGCATAGACATATGTCCTATTTTCTTATCCACTCAGCCACTCTCTGTCTTTTGATTGGAGCATTTAACCCATTCACATTTAAAATGATTATTGATAGGTGCATATGTATTGCCATTTTGTTATTTGTATTCCTGGTCTCCCTGGGTTAGCTTGTTTACCCCTTTCTTTTGTTTAGAAAAACCCTTTTAACATTTCTTGCAATGCTGGCTTGGTGGTAATGAATTAATTAAGCTTATTCTTTTCTGAGAAGCTCTTTATTTCTCCTTCAATTTTAAGTGATAGCCATGCTGGGTAGAGCAATCTTGGTTGTAGGCCTTTATTTTGTGTCACTTTGAGTATCTCCTGCCAGTCCCTTCTGGCCTGCAGAGTTTCTGTAGACAAGTCAGCTGTTAGTCTAACAGGAGTTCCTTTGTATGTAACCTGCTATCTTTCTCTTGCAGCCTGTAGGATTCTGTCTCTGTCTTTAACCTTTGCCATTTTAACTATGCTGTGTCTTGGTGTTGACCTGTTTGGGTTCAGCTTGTTTGGAACTCTCTGCACTTCCTGGGCATGTATGTTGATTTCCTTCACCACGGTAGGGAAGTTTTCAGTCATTATTTTTTCAAACACATTCTCGACCCCTTGCTTCTTCTCTTCTCCTTCTGGCATTCCTATGAGTCCAAGGTGGTTGTGTTTCACCTTGTCCCATAGGGCTCTTAAACTATTTTCATTGTTTTTTGTTTTTTATTCTTTGGTCTTTTTGTTGTGCCAACTGGGTGATTTCTGGTATTTTATCTTCCAAATTGCTGATCCACTCCTCTGCTTCATCTACTCTACTGGTGATTCCTTCGAGTGTGTTCTTCATTTCAGTTATTGTATTCTTTAGTTCTAACAGGTTGTTTTTTATGGTTTCCCTATCTTTCTTTATGTCCTCGCTAAGTTCCTTAAACATTCTTGTTATCAGTGTTCTAAACTCTGTCTCTGAAAGGTTGGATCCCTCTGTTTCATTTAGTTCCATTTCTAGAGGTTTCTTCTGATCTTTTACTTGTGACATGTTTCTTTGTTTCCCCATTCTGGCTGTCGCTCTGGGATTGCTTTGATGTATTAGATAGATCACCAGGAGAGCCCTGGCTGGATCACGCAGGCACACAGCTCACAGCCCAACACTCCCAGGAAAACTCCCAGTTTCAGCCTGTCCCAATCAGCCGCTCGCAGATCAAGCCGAGCAGCCCGACAACCAATCACCAGCCTGGCAACTCTGCAAGTGCAGTGCGGAGAGCGGGGACCCGAGGCAGCTTGCGCACTCCTGCATCTCAGTGAGCAGCCTGTTGGAGCCAGAGGGCACCCGCTCAGCGTTTCCCTGGCATCGCAGTATAAAATGGGCGGAGGGTGGGGATCTAAGGCCGTATGCACGTGTGCATGCACACACGCAGTTTTGCGCCAATTCCACCAGACCAATGAGGTCTCGGACCTGATCCTCCGTGGGAGGGCCCGAGACCAACAAAATGGCTCCCTCCCTACACCACTCGCATGCAGGCTCCACACCATGGGAACAACAGTCCAAAATCCTCCAGCCTTTGCACCAAAGGTGCTCAGTTCAATCTGTCCCCACAGGCTCCCAGGTTGAGCTCACACAGCCACTCCCTCCACCAGTAACGAGGTAAGTGCTCACCGGTGAGCAAGCCTGGGCGCCGGCCCCACTGATTCTCCAGTCGCTCTCTGCATCCCCGAGCTGAGCAAAGAGAGTCCTCACTAATGTACTGCCAGCTATCTTAGAACATCTCTTCCCGGCAAAGGAACTCTGGGCTGGTGAGCTTGGTGTGCAGGTGGAGGGTCTCTCCCTCAAACGGAGAAGCCTCCCCACAGCTGGGACCTCCATCACGGGGTTCGCCCTCTCTTGTCTCGGCCTGTCCTACCAGACCCGAGGTGGTCTCCTCTTTAAGTTCTTCGTTTAGTGGTTCTGTTCATCTAGTGTTCCGGGGACCTTCAGGGTTGAATGCTGTATAATTTGTTTGTAATTTTGGTGTGATCATGGGAGGCAGTTAGCACCATCTGTCTATTGCGCCATTTTACTGGAAGTCTCTCCTTTCCTTTTTTTTTTCTCTTTCTTCCCTCTCTTTGATAACTTCCTCCTTGTCTCCCACCCTTATCATTCTTCCCCCCAATCTCATTTCCTTCTTTTTATCTCATTATTCCTCCTCTTACTCTTTCTTCCCCCGCTTCTACCTTTTGTACTTTTCTTACTTTTAACAAACATTTTTTTGAAGGTTAGCTTGCACATTTGATAGCTTGAGTTCAATTGCCACTCCAATCATTTCCTGGCTTTGTGACCTTATTTAAGTTACTTGAACTCTAGAGTTTCAGGCAAGATGGCAGAGTAGGTAAATGTTGTGGTTGACTTCTCCCATGAACACATTAAAATAACAGAAGCATCAGTCTGGAGAACCATTTGAAGACCAGCTGAACAAGACTCCTATAACTCAGATTAAAAAGAAAAGGCCACGTGGAGACTGGTAGGAGAGGCAGAGACATGAAAAGAGCCCCACACCCATGTGTGGTGGTTGAGCATCAGAAGGAATATCTCAGTAGTGGAGGTCCCCTCTGAAGAGGGAGGGGTCCCAGCCCCATACTGGATTTCTCTAGCCCAGGGTTCCAGCAATGGGGAGTGGAGTCCCACAACATCTGGCTGTGAAAAACAACAGGATTTTGCCTGATCAGGTGAGATGGAAGGGTGCTAGAAATGCAGTCACCCTCTCAAAGGGCCAATGCACAAACTCACTTATTCACAGGCATTCACCTTGGGATCCAGCAGAAGGACAGCAATTCAGGGATGCCAGAGGCATACAGGGAAAGACTGAGTTGTGTGGCTTAAGGGCAATGACTAGAGGGACAGCCACCATTGTCCTTGTGTTGAGCCCTCCTCTCTTTCTATGTAGCCCACAGGCAAGCACCATCTTTCCTGTGTTGAGCCCTCCCCTACATGGCCAAATCTAAAACTGCATTGGCCTGGTGAGCACCACTTACTCCACCCCAGTGACTCCCTGGGACCTTGCCCTGCCAACTCCCAAAGCATTGTCAGACTCACTATTGACCCTGGGTAACCAGTGCTGCCACTATGTACCTCAGGAGGCAATTTCAGGAGCTGCCAGCCAATTTCTGTACTGCCTGAGCACTTTTTGTGGTGGACAACCAGCCCCAAGCCATGCTGCAGCCTTTTGTAGACAACTCTCTGGTGTCTCCAGGCCTGAGTTGGGCAAAAGCTAGCTTTGATGTGCTCTGGGCATTTTGAGCAATGGCCCCAAGTTCAACCCTGGTGCCAAACCCGAATCTACATTAACCTGGTGGACATTCACCCCACCCTGGTAACTACCAGGGACTCTGCCTTACACAATTCACATGTCACCCAAGGCCCTTAAAGCAACTAAGACTTATAGGAGCTGGCAGGTGAGCTCAGGGAATGCTGGGCCTTTGGCTAAGCTGCTCCAGGCCTGGTACTTGAGGCAGTTGGCCTCAGTTTTTAGAG
Organism: Aselliscus stoliczkanus; assembly: GCA_033961575.1. NCBI lineage: Eukaryota > Metazoa > Chordata > Mammalia > Chiroptera > Hipposideridae > Aselliscus > Aselliscus stoliczkanus. Next base: position 130,497,142 of record CM066735.1, read on the forward strand.
TGGCCTTTCCCACACACATCCAGGTCCAGCACAGGCAGTGACCAAAGGTAGATAGCTGTGTAGCTGCTACTAGGTAGCCCCAGGCCAGTCACAGGCAATGGCTGACCTTGGCCTGCATGGAAACACCTTTGAAAAGGCCCCAAGATCAACAAACTTGGAGGCAGGCTTCAGTCCACAACAGAACACTTCCTGATTAGCCCCAGAAGTGGCACACCACCAAGGATGGTTTCAATAGGTACATGGCCTGGCTGGGGCTAATTGCCCTCTGTGGGGTCATCCCTCAAACAGCAACTCATATTATGTGGGCATGGCGAATGCTTACAGCCAGTCAGCTCGAGAGTCTATCCCACCACTGTCATGCCAACAGCAATCAAGGCTCAACTACAACAAGAGAGCACACACCTCCTACATAAGGGACATTCCTGAAGCACACAATATAGGTGAACAGGGAGATTGCACCACTGGGCCACACAGGATGCCTACTGCATAAGGACAACTGCACAGACTGAGAGACATAGGAGATCTCCCTAATACATAGAAACAAATACAGAGAGGCAGACACAATGAGGAAACAAAGAAATATGTCCCAAATGAAAGAACAAGAGAACTCTAGAAAAAGAACTAAATGAAATGGAGGCAAGCAGCCTACCAGAAACAGAGTTCAAAATAATGTTTACAAGGATGCACAAGAAACTTAATGAGAACTTCAAAAAAGGAATAGTAAGCATAAAAGTGGACAAAGAGACCATAAAAATGAACCAGTCAGAAATAAAGAATACAATAACTGAAATGAAGAATAACTAGAAGGATTCAACAGCAGATTAGATGAAGCAGAAGCTGGAACCAGTGATTTGGAAGACAAAAAAGCAGAAAACACCCAACTGCAAAAAACAAAAATTAAAAACCCCCAAAAACATAGCTTAAGGGACATGTGGGACAACATCAAGCATAACAACATTTGCATCATAGAAGTACTTGAAGGAGAAAAGAGAGTGCAAGGAATTGAAAACCTATTTGAGTAAATAATAACTGAAAATTTTCCTAACCTGGAGAAGGAAATAGACAGAAATTCGAAGCATAGAGAGTCCCAAACATGATGCACCTAAACAGGCCCATACCAAAATGCATCATAATTAAAATGGCACAGGTTAAAGACACAGAGAATTTTAAAAGCAGCAAGAGGAAAGTAATTAGTTATTTACAAGGGGGCTCTCATCAGATGGTCAACTGATTTCTCAACAGAAACTTTGCAGGCAAGAAGGGATTGGCACATAATATTCAAAGTGATAAGAAAGCAAGGACCTATGAGCAAGACTACTCTACCTAGCAAGGCTATCATTTAAAATTGAAAAGGAGCTAAAAAGCTTCTCAGACAAGAAAAAAGCTAAAGAAACTCATAACCACCAAACCAGTATTACAAGTAATGCTAAAGGAACTTCTTTAAGAAAAAGCAAAAAAATTTACATAAATATGAATAATAAAATGGCATACTTGTTTTCCTATCAACAATCACTTTAAATGTAAATGAATTAAATGCTCCAATTAAAGGATACAGTGTAACAAAATGGATAAGAAAACAAAACCCATACATATGCTGTCTACAAGAGACCCACTTAAGATCGAAAGATATACATAGACTGAAAGTAAAGGCATGGAAATAAATATTCCATGCAAATAGAAAAGAAAAAGAAAGCAGGGGTACCAATATTGAAATCAGACAAAATAGGCTTTAAAACAAGGGCTATAATAGGAGACAAAGAGGGACATTACATAATGATAAAGTGATCAATACAACAGGATATAACATTAGGAAACATCTATGCACTCAACATAGGAGCACCTAAATATGTGAAGGAAATATTGACCTACATAAAGGGAGAAATCGACAGTAATTCAATCATGGTATGGGATTTTAACACCCCATTGACACCAATGGACAGATCTTCCAGACAGAAAATCAACAAGGAAACAGCAGCCTTAAAAAACACACTAGACCAGATGGATTCAGTTGATATTTTTAGAGCATTTCACCCCATAGCAGCAGAATATATATTATTTTCAAGTGCACATGGAACATTTTATAGACCCCATGTTAGGCCACAAAACAAGTCTCAATAAATTTAAGAAGAATGAAATAATATCAAGCATCTTCTCTGACCACAGCCATATGACATTGGAAATCAGTGACAAGAAAAAAACTGAAAACACACAAACACATGGAAGCTGTATAACATGTTACTAAATAATGAATGAGTCAGCAATGAGATCAAGGAAGAAATAAAAACATATCTTGAGATAAATGAAAGTAAAAACACAATGACCCAAAATCTATAGGACACAAGGAAAGAAGTCCAAAGAGGATAATTTATAGCACTGCAGGCCTAATTCAAGAAACAATAGAAATCTCAAATAAACAGTCTAACTTTACATTTAAAGTACTATAAAAAGAACAGCAATCAAAGCCCAAAGTGAGTAGAGAGAAGGAAATAATAAAGACCAGAGCAGAAATAAACAAAATAGAGTCTAAAAAAAAAAACAAAAAAAAAACTAAAGGTCCTGAAACAAGAGCTGGTTCTTAGAAAAGATAAACAAAATTGATGAACATTTATCCAGACTCATCAAGAGAAAAAGAGAGAAGACCCCAATAAAAAATTCAGAAATGAAAGAGAAGTGACAACTGACATTACAGAAATGCAAAGGATTCTAAGAAACTATTATGAACAATACATGTTAACAAATTGGACAATCTGGAAAAAATACAAAAATTTCTAGAAATATACAATCTTTCAAAACTAGAACAAAAAGAAACAGAAAATCTGAACTGACCAATTACTACTAATGAAATCAATTCAGTAATGAAATAATTCCCAACAAACACAAGTCCTGGACCGGGTGGCTTCACAGTTACATTTAACCAAACATTTAAAGAAGAATTAATACATATCCTTCTCAAATTATTCCAAAAATTTCAAGAGGAGGAAAAGCTCCCAAACTCATTTTATGAAGCCAGCTTTACCCTGATTCCAAAAGACATTACAAAAATAGAAAATTATAGGCCAATATCCCTTATGAACATAGTTGCAAAAAATCCTCAACAAATATTAGAAAACTGAATTAGCAATACATTAAAAAGATTACACATCACAATCAAGTGGGATTTATTCCTGGGATGCAAAGTTGGTTCAATATCCACAAATCAATTTACATGATAAATCACATAAACAACATAAAGGATAAAAATCATTTGATCTTATCAATAGATGAAGAAAAAGCATTTGACAAAACCCAGTATCCATTTATGATAAAAACTCTCAGCAGGTGCTCCGGGATTCAGAGGGATTGTGAAGCAGTCAAAAGCCAGGCACAACTCCCTGCCCTGTTCTGCAATGAGCATTCAAGCGGTGCCACAAGACCTACTGCTTCCCCCAAGTCAGAGGGCCCATCCCACGTTCAGAGAAGAAAGAAAAAAATTCAAGGAACATCTGCTCAAAAGAAAAACTTCTTTTGCGGACAAACAGGAAAATCAGATATTATCCAGTACACTAGAGACCAGAGAGTGATGACATCTGAGGGTAAAGTCCAAGAAGAAACAAATGTTCTGAAACATAAGGCAAAAATGGCTGATAAAGAAAACATCAGTAGATCTACAAAGAGCAAAAATAATATAACAATTGAAAAAAATTGTATTCCTTTAAAACTTCCTAATGAATTAACCAATTCAACTATAACAATTGACACACATAATTTGGAGAATAATAATCAAACTCTGCAGTTGTTACCAAATAAAGATAAGCCCCCACATCAACGTATGACATTAAGCTAAGCATTTCACATTAAAAACAATGATAAAAAGAAACAAACGACTACCGAAAAACCAAAGCAAGATGCTAATACGATCAAGAAACCTGTGCTTGGATCTTATTGTGGCCAAATTGTTCAGTGTAAGGTTAATTCATTTAGAAAACCTGTACAAGTCAAAGAGGAAAACTCTGCAACAACAAAGAAACATTCAACTACTATCTCTAAAGCCACAAAGACTCAGCCTATAAACACCAGCAGTGTAACAGTGAAAAGTGATAGAGCCTCAAATATGATGACTACCACTAAATTTGTGAGCACTGCATCTCAAAACAGACAACTGTTGCGTCCTCCTATTAGAAGTCACTACAATAATACCCAGGACTTCATGAACCGAGGCATCAGAAGAACCTCTGCCAATGTGACAATTCGGAAAGGGCCTTGTGATAAAGAATTACTACAATTAAATGCAGTTTTATCTATTGTCCAAACCAGTTCTTCTCAGGAAGTAAAGAAGGCACTATCAAGAAGCATCACATCAGAAATTATAGCCAGGCCTGCTTCGTCTTCTAATACCAAACTGACAGAAAAGTCAAAAACCATGGACCAGCACAGACATACTATCACAAAAGCAACTATTGATAGTAGATCTGCTCACCACAAAGAAACTGCAGAAGAGAGAAAAACTCGTCTGAGTGAGTGGAAAGCTGGCAAAGGAAAAGTGCTGAAAAGGCCTCCTAGCTCAGTAGTTACCCACCCTGAACTTAAAGGACAAAAGGAAAAACCAGTCGGGTCCTTTTGGACTACCATGGCAGAAGAAGATGAACAAAGATTATTTACTGAAAAAGTAAACAAGACAGCTTCTGAATGCCTTAACTTAATTAATGAGGGGTGCACAAAAGAAGAAATATTGGAAACACTGAATGACCTGATTAAAAATATTCCAGATGCAAAAAAAAACTTGTTAAATATTGGATATGCCTTGCACGAATTGAACCACTCACAAGTCCTATTGAAAATATTATTGCAATCTATGAGAAGGCCATTCTGGCAGGAGCATCGAAGAGATGCGACATGTAATTATAGATATTCTAATAATGAAGAGTCAAGAAAAAGTTAATCTGGGAGAAAATTTTGAAGAGGCTTGTGCAACCAAGGAACAAATCCAAGAAGTCAACATTGAAGATACTGGTGTTAAACTAGAGTCAGGAAAACCAAAAATGGAAAATAAACACCATAGAAATATGGTATTTCAAGATTGTGAAAACGAGCAAAATGACAAAACAAAAGATCCAGCCAATGATGTTAAAACTCCCAGGACAGAAACTAGAGAGAGTTGCTTAATTAAATATAATGTGTCTACTACACCATACTTACAAAGTGTAAAAAAGAAGATGCAGGTTGATTAAATAAATTCTACATTTAAAGAGCTGAAGTTTCTTACACCAGTTAGACATTCTCAATGCCTTCAAGACAACATTTCTAAATTGCCAAATATGTTAAAAGATCATTATCCTTGTGTGTCTTCATTGGAACAGTTAACAGAGTTGGGAGGTGAAACTGATGCTTTTATATGCCTCCCTAATGCAGCACTGTGCCAGATGTATATAGAGCCTGCAACAACAGAAGAGAAATGGTGTTATGCTAAGGAATGAGGTTTTTATTACTCCTGAGGTGTTTTGTTTGTTGTGACTTTATACGTCTCTTAGGTCAGGAGTTGGCCAAGTACCTAAGTATTCAAGGCAGGAAGCTATTTTACTAACGTTGACATTATAGCGGGTGTTGTCTTCTATGTGTCTAAAAGCTAAATCCTACATTTTCTATCTCAACAGACTAAGATTTTCTCTAATACAGGTAAATTTTATCAACTAGTTTACTACGTTCCTTGAATATAGTTAGTAAATGTCATTCTAGTTTCAATGATATTTCTAAAATAACAAATACTTGAACTTGTTTTGTAATATAAAAAGTTCATTGTTAAAGCATGTCCCCTGAAACATGATAGTTATATATTGTGAATAGTTCTCTTCTCACCACACACAGAAGTACCACCAGTAAAATTGTTACCTTTGAACTGATACTGAAATGGCATATATCCTCTACCAGCTCTACTGTTTAAAGTAAGTAATTGGTCATTGTAATAGATTAGGTCATTTTAAAACTGTGTGTAATATGAATGTGGTTGAAAATCACATACATAGTCCTATTTACGTTCATATATTCCACTTGTATAATAGCACCTATCTTCTATTTATTGTCTTGTGTTCTGGACAATAGGATTTTTAGTTTTTAAACTGTACCTATTATGATTAAAATAAAATAAAATGTCTACAAAAAAAACAACTCTCAGCTAAGTGGGAATAGAGGAAACATATCTCAACATAATAAAGGCCATATATGACAAACCCACAGCTGACATCAGTGGGGGAAAGCTAAAAGCATTCTCTTTAAGGTAAAGAACAAGACAGGGATATCCACTCTCACCACTTTTATTCAACATAATACTAGAAGTCCTAGCCACAGCAGTCAGAAAAGAAAAAGAAACAAAAGGCATTCAAATTGGAAAGAAAGAAGTAAAATTGTCATTATTTGCAGATGTCATAATATCATATATAGAAAACCCTAAAGATCCCATTAAAAAAACCTGATAAAACTAATAAATGAATTCAGTAAAGTAGCAGGATACAAAATTAATGTTCAGAAATTGGTTGTATTTTTATACACAAATAACAAATTATTTGAGAGAGAATTAAATAAACAATACCATTTACAGTTGCATCAAAAAAAAAACCCAAAAACCTAGGAATAAATTTAACCAAGGAGGTTAAAAACCTGTAGTTAGAAAATTATAAGATACTGAAGAAACAGAAAAAGATACGAATAAACAGAAGCATATGCCATGCTCATGGATAAGAAGAATTAGCATCATTAATATGTCCATACAACCCAAAGCAATCTATAGATTTGATGCAATTCATATTAAAATACCAATGGCATTTTCCACAGAACTAGAACAAATAATCCTAAAATTTACATGGAACCAAAAAAGTCCCTGAATATTCATGGCAATCTTGAGATAGAAGGAAAAAGTTGGAGGTATCATGCTACCTGATATAAAACTGTACTACAAGACCATAGTAATCAAAACAGTATGGTACTGGACATAGAAACAGACCCATAGATCAATATAACAGAATAGAGTCCAGAAATAAACCCACACCCATATGGTTATTTGATCTCTGATAAAGGAGGCAAGAATATACAATAGGGTAAAGACAATCTATTAAATAAAAGGTGTTGGGAAAATTGATGAAATACATGCAGAAAGAAAGAGAGAGAGAGAGGGAGAGAGAGAGAGAGAGAGAGAGAGAGAGAGAGAGAGAGAGAGAGAGAGAGAGAGAAACTGGACCACCTTCTTCTTCAGTATACAATAATAAACTCAAAATGGATTAAAAGCTTAAATGTATGACCTGAAAGTATAAAACTCCTAGAAAAAAGCATAAGCAGTAAACGCTCTGACATTGCTCTTAGTAATATCTTTTCTGATATAACTCCTGGCATGAGAAACAAGAGAAAAAATAAACAAATGGGAATACATCAAACTAAAAAGTTTTTGCACTGCCAGGGAAACTCAAATATGGTATCCACCTACATCTGCAACCTGGGAGGGGTGAGGACTGAACAAAGAAACAATTGCTTCCGCCATCATCTCCATCCTGGAGAAAGCTGCTCTGTCAGCCATAGCCCCGAAATCAGACAATTCAATTTCTCCCCGTATGTCCCTGATGCCTTTGGAGCTGCTGCCCCAGTGCTGGAGCTCAGATTGAGTGAGTCTGTCAGCAAGTACGTCCATGCACGGGCCCTTTAAGAGGAGTGCCTGGGACTCCAGCAGGCTTTGTCTCGCTCAGCCACAATCTCTGCTGGTTTTCAGAATCTGAAGTTATAGGGACTTCTCTCCCCGGCACTGGAATGCTGGGCTGGGGAGCCTGGTGGGATCCCTCGCTTCTCAACATGGACCACCATAGCTGAGATACCCCTCCAGATTTTTAATGATCACATGCGGGTGAGGGACCCACCCATTCCATATCTCTGCCCCTCCTAACCATCGTGATGTGGCCTCTTCTGTAGATCCTCAGTTGTAGGGCTTCGGTTTAGCTAGATTTTAGGAGATTCGCAGTGATGGTTGTTCTGTAGTTTGCCATTTTGATGTCATGAGAAAGGGTAAGCACAACATTAGCCTATCTATCATCTTGACCAGATTCCATTCTCTACATCATTCTTAATGTTCTTCTTTCCCTCTACGTACATAGCTTATTTTAGCTTAGGGGAGGAGGCTTTTAAAAATTCCTATCAGGCTTTAATCTTTAGCTTCTAAATTTGCCAAATTTATGATCAGAGATTTAGTAAATTCTTTAAAATATTAGGTTTTAACAGGAAGAACAGTGAGTATTTCCAACAGTATTAAACAATTTACTCAAGAGGATGCAAAGGCTGTTATCTTCCAGAGCCATTCCTTCTGATAGCCCAAAGAAAGAATGGACAGCCTCCATGTCCTAGGCTGGCAAAAAGTTAAGCCAAGGCCCTAGGACAAAGGCAGTAACAATCTCTGAGAGAGAAAGGATAAAGAATCAATTGGTCTTATAGCCATTTTTAGGCACCTCTTATATCTTTAATTTTTTATTAACCTATTACAGGATACTCTTGCTTTTAACTACTTGCTCAGATGTTCAAAGTTTCTTTTAGGATCCGTTTAAAAGTTTTCTTTTTCTTTTTTTTTTTTTAAAGTCATTTTATTTTTTAGAAGCTTCTGATATCAATGGAATGCATTCCATTGTCCCTGAGAGGTTTAGAATTCTCTCTTTAAGGGAGGGTCTTTGAAGTGGATTTAAAATACAGTAATACCTTGGTTTGCAAGCATAATTTGTTCTGGAAACAAACTACTCATATTGCAAGACATCACTTGTTTACCAAGTTAAAATGTATTAGAAATGTTTGCTCATCTTGCTGAACACTTGCAAGCCAAGCTACTCACAGTCCAAGGTTTTACTGTAAAGGTATTCCATAATGGCTATTGGTGTATTAAATTATTTTGTTTGTCCATCTGTATCCTTTATCATACCCTTTATTATAGAAAAATCCTGTAACTAGGTATTTCCCTTAGTTCTGTGGGTTGGTCTAACAAATGATTAAATGCAAACAGTTGATCACAGTCCCCTCTTATTTATAGTCAGCTGCTCAGAAGTACAGATGACAACATGGGACCTGAGACCAGCATCTGAAGTTGGGGACAGTCTTGGGGGATTGAACCCTTAACCTTTGGAGTCTGTACTAACTGCAGTTAATGTTGGAATTGAATTGAATTATAGGACACCCAGCTTGTGTTGCAGAGAATTGCTTGGTGTGGCGAAAATACCCACACATCTTCTGTCATAAGTGTTAGGAGTGTGAGTGGAAAAGAAACACACAAATTGTTTTTTCCTAGAAAGGTTCCTATGGCCATGTTGAAATTGTGGTCACACTGTACAAATGAAGATTCACACACAATAGTCAGTATTTGCTTAACTTTTCACACACTCATCTATTGTAAAATAGCTGTTAACAATAGGTGTTGCATCCTGCACGACAGAGCAGTGGGAGAGCGAAAAGTGACAGTGAAAGATTAAGAAAGATAGAGACACAAATGAGAGCAAAAATGCATGTGGTGCCAGGGAACTCAAGCCTCAAGGACTGAGCCCTGAGCGATGCCACTGGAAGGCTTTTATTAGGATTTACATAAGGAAGTAGCATTGTTCTTTCCATGGTCTGTAAGTCCCATACATCAAACTAGAGAACTGAGCTCAGAGTCAAATCACCCATGCAAAGTCTCAGGATGTTATTGTTCATGCACCTTCTAAGAGACAGAAATTTCTTATGCCAGGACTCAAAGAAAAGAATACATGGAAGACAGATATTATCATGTTATTAGGTCATTCCACAGGCAGGCTGTCGGCTCCTAGCACAAGGGGTCTATGCCCATTTTCCTCAACTTTATGATTTCTCCTATGACACCCACTCGACTGTGCCTGTCTTAGGTTGTTTCTCCCTTGAGGAATCTTACCCGTCATTGACTAACCAGCCATCTTCTGGGGCCAAACAGGAAGACAGAGTAGGCATAATGTGGAAATAATGTCTCTATAAGGATCTGTCTTTATTCTTTATGGAAAGGTGCATCGGGGTAGACGGGTAGGCTGTTGTGTGACAACAAATGGGGATCTCAGAACTCCCAAGACCTATTCTTCATCCTTCACTAGCTGTGTTACTTTTCAAAGCCTCTGCTTATTTCCATACAATTAACAATGGTAATGACTCCATGGTATTATTGTGAAGAATCAAGGAGAAAATTCACATAAAACACTTTGCACAGAGTTTAGTATATACAAAGAAGTTATCATTATTTTTCACTTGTTTCTTAAATGGCTTTTGAATACCTAGCATGTACCAGACGTAGGCCAAGTGCTAGAGATGCAAAGTTGAGCTCTGTTTAATAACAGAAAATAAATTTCTGTTTATTTTCAGAATATCGTTAAAATATATTCAAATAAGGTAAAAAATCATTAATACTCAGTCTCCCAATCCACAGAGTTGCAGTGATATATGCCAAATGTATAATCTGACAAGGCACTTAATTTGGCCCTATGTGTAACCATAAATGATTTAAAAGCTGACAGTTCCTTCTCATGTTCAATATCTGACATTTCCATTCATTCCAAAGAATTACTTTTTCAAGCAGAAGTTGTGTGCTAGAACATTACCAAATAACGTAATGCAATTAGAGCCAAACTGCTGATGTGATCAATTTCAAAATCTTTAGTCTTTGAATATAATACAGAATAATTTATAGTTGAATTCCACTGGATTTTTCAAATTAGATTTTATGTTATTTTAGCTGAGTAAGAACTTACAGGGAAAGCCTTCAGGTGCTAGGAAAATGTAAGCAGCTGAAAAAAGAAAAAGAATGTAGACTGACAGCCTTACCATAAAGCGATCAAATTTGAAATTTTATGGAAACTGGGCAGTCACAAATTGTTATGTTGCCATGTAATATCAAATCGATACTGGCCATAAACTGGGTTTGTTCATTAATACAACCTCTTACTGCTGTGCAGAGATCAAACAGAGAAGAAAAAATTGGATATAAAACAAAGACTCAGAAGGGTGTATGCCAGAATTACTGAAAAAGTTTGCTGGCTTCAAGGCAAAGTGAAGCATGCACAAAGGATTTACTATTTACCTCATCAGCACTGCAGAAGAACACACATAGTTTTAGTTTCTTCATTTCTAAGAGAGAACATTGGAACATTTTCCTGTACCTTGGATTTAAAAATCAAAACCAAAATGGCTTGACCAATCTTGGTTGATTCCTGTTTCTTTTTAGTGAAAACATAATTTAAATGAAATATAGTATGAGCCATTTGAAAATTTATTCAGTTGATAAACTAGGTAATTCACAGAAGTGACCCATAAAGATATGACTTTAAGATCAAAAGCCATATGAGACTGGAAATGTCCTATTTTCAGGGATAAACAAGTGCCTCTTTCCCCAATGCTGGTTTACTTAAATCTCCTTGCTTCTTGCTATTACCCTGGTTACCCAAATCTTTTCTTTTGTCTTAAATTAATTATCCATCTTTATCTATTATCCAGCTAATCTGAGTAGTCTAGTGTCAATGTCCATTTGTGGACAAGCTTTCCAGCTATTCCCAAAGCACTTATTCTTCTTTCTGGCTTTCTAGGGCTGTTTGCCTACCCCGATCACATCTTACCATGATCACACTTTGGCATTTAGTATTTACTCTTTGACCTTGGTTTTTATTTGTTTTTGCTGTGTGATAAAGTCCTATGTGGCCTCTAATATCCATTTCTAACATTCCCTCCTTTATGAGGCCTTGGTTTTATTCACAGTTTACTCTTGCCTTCACTGTTTATATTATCCTACAGTTATTCATTTGATTTGAGTTTTCCCAAGTGGACTAAGGACTCCATGAGGGACAGTACCATATCTCATTTGTTTTTGTATCATTGGAGCCTAGGACAGTCCTGGCACATAGTAAGTACCTCACAGATGTTTGCTGGATGCAGGGCTTCTTTCTATGGCGATTAGCATCCTGCGCAAAGACACCTAGCTAAGAGACAGTGTACTGTAATCCAGCTTGCCATAGCATTTCCCCTGGTGTAGGCCATTAATAGCCCTAACAGCGGGGAATCTATTTTGTAATTAATTTACCCAGGATTTCCCCTTATTGTAACTTCCACAGGGAGATAGTATGTGCTACCAGCAGACCTGGTTGGATGGATGGATAAACAAACTCAATGAAGTTTCCCACAACTCCAGGAGCTATTTAAAAAAAAAAAGAAGCCAAAGAAGCTTTTTCACTGGGATAAATTCTAATTGTCAAAACTGACTAACTCTGTGAAAGATAAATTCTGACATGTTTCTTAGATTGTGTTATTCCATTGGTGGTGGCATATGAATGGTACTATTTGGAATGCAAACATTTCTTATGATGATTTTTTTTGGCATGTGTGTACTATCATCTTTTGATCTTCTACAGATGATTGGCAACTCGTAAACATTCTGAAGGGATGCTGAAATGTATCAACAAAGAGCCCATCTATGAGGATCCAAGATGGTGGAGCAGATAAACACTGTGCTTTCTTCCTCCCATGACTACATTAAAAATACAACTAAATTATAGAAGAATAAACCTGGAGAATCATCTGAAGTCTAGCTAAACAGAACAACTTTATAACTAAGGATATAAAGAAGCCACATTGAGACTAGTAGAGAAGTGGAGATGCAGAATGGGTAGTCCCACACCTACACGTGGAGGTTGAGAATCAGGAGGGATAGCTCAGCCACGGAAGCTCCCATTGTAGGAGTGAGGGACCCTAGCTCCAGACCAGGCTACCCAGCCCTGAGTACCAGTACTGGGAAGAGGAGCCCCCACAACATATTGCTATGAAAAACAATGGGAATTTTGACAGTCTGAGTAGGACTGAACGCTGCAGGAAATCCAGACTTCCTCTTAAAGGGCTTGCATACAAATTCACTCACTTGCAGGCACTCACCTTGGACTTTCGCAGAGGGACAGTGACTCAGGAGGCATCAACAACATATAGGGAAACACTGAGTTCTGTGGCTTCAGGGTAAGGACTGGAGGGACAGATGCCATTTTTGCTGTATAGAATCCTCTTCTCATACAGCTGTCAGGCAGGTACTATCTTTTCTGTGTTCAGTCCTCCCCCCACATGAACAAATCTGAAATCTACATTGGCCTGGTGAACTCTGCTCTCTCTACCCTGGTGACTTCCTGGGACTAAACCCTACTCAACTTGCTCAATGCCTGAGACACTTTCTCAGGAAACAGCCAGCCCCACACTCTCTGCACTCTTTCTTGGACAGCTCTTGGGGGTCCACAGGCCCCAGGCAGACGGCAGCTAGCCTTGGTGCACTGTAGGACTTTTACTGAGTAACTTCAGGTTCAGCACTGTCACCAAACCAGGACCTACATTAACCTGGTGAACACTCATTCTACCCTGCTGACTCCTGGAGACCAAGCCTCACCAAACTCGCATACTGCATGAGGCTCTATCAGTGGCTGAGCCTTACAAGATATGACAATTAAGTTTGCAAACTTGTTGCAACGATGTTGCTAACCTTTCTTGATAACAAAGAGATTATTCTTTATAAATTTGTACCAATTGGACAAACGGTTAGCCAAGTATATTATTTGGAAGTATTGAAAAGGCTGTGTGAAAAAGTTAGACAAAAACAACCTGAACTTTTCGCCAACAATGCATGGCTCTTGCATCATGCCAATGCACCAGTTCACATGACAACACTGTCTGTGAGGGGATTTTCAGCCAATAAACAAATAACTGTATTGGAATACCCTCCATACTCACCTGGTCTGGCTCCCAATGACTTCTTTCTTTACCCAAAGATAAAGGAAATGCTAAAAGGAAGATATTTTGATGACATGCAGGACATTAAGGGTAATACAATCACAGTTCTGATGGCCATTCCAGAGAAAGAGTTCCAAAATTGCAATGAAGGGTGGACTAGGCACTGGCATCGGTGCAAAGCTTTCCATGGGGAGTACTTTGAAGGTGACCATAGTGATATTCAGAAATGAGGTTTATAGAAGTTTTTCTAGGATGAGTTCATGAAGGAGCCAGCAGGAAGCAGCAGGCCTTGGAGTGTCCTGGTACTTTTGTGGAGCTAGCCCCGGCCCAGTACTGGTGGGAGCCACCCTGGGTTCATAGTATAGCATCTTCTATATGCCTCCAGGTCTAGCATGGGCTGTGACAAACAGCAGATCACTTTATAGCTCCTATCAGTGAGTTTCTGGACAGTCACAGGCAATGGCTGACCTGGGCCTACCTGTGGAGCTCCTCCCAAGAGACTCCATAGCCAACATACCTGGAGTTCAGACCACAGCAGAATTCAGACCACAGCAGAACACGACCCAAATAGCTCCACAAGTGACACCTAAATGGTGGTCTCAGCAGGTGCCAGAGCCCACTGGGTTGAATACTGCTTTGAGGGAAGGGGAAACCCACAAAACAGCAACCCATAAGCTGTGGATGTGACCAAACCCCACAGCCAGTCAGCTTGAGGGTTAATCCCATCTATTGATGTGCCAAAAGCAATCAAGGCTCAACTATAATAGGAGGGCAAACACAATTTACACAATGGACACCCCTGGAGTATTTGGCACAGGTGACCAGGAAGACTGTGCCACTGGGTCCCACAGGTACCTATACATGAGGTGACCTGGCCAAGACTTGGAGACATAGCAGATCTGCCTAATATATAGAAACGAAGAGAGAGAGGTAGAGAGGTAGCCAAAATGGGGAAACAACAATGACAAAAATATGTCCTAAGTGAAAGAACAGGAGAAAACTTTAGAAAAAGAACGAAACAAAATGAAGGCAAGCAGTCAACCAGATACAGACTTCAAAACAATGGTTATAAGGTTGCTCAAGGAACTTAGCGAGAACTTCAACAAAGAAATAGCAAGCATAAAAAGGATATAGAAACCATAAAAATGAGCCAATCAGAAGCGAAGAATATAATAATTGAAATGAAGAAGGCACTAGAAGGAATCACCAGCAGCCTACATGAATCAGATGATTTAGATGACAAGGTAGCAGAAAACATCCAATATAAACAGCAAAAAGAAAAAAAGAATTCCACCCCCAAATGACAATACTTTAAGAGACCACTGTGACAACATCAAACGTAACAACATTGGCATCATAGGGGTATCAGAAGGACAAGAGAGTAGCAAGGGATTGATAACATATTTGAAGAAATAATGACTGTAAACTATACTAACCTGGCAAAGAAAATAAGCCCAGGAAGAGTAGAGAGCCCCAAACAAAAGAATCCAAACAGCAACACACATTATAATTTAAATGGCAAAGGATAAAGACAAAGAGAGAATCCTACAAGCAGCAAGAGAAAGGTAACTAGTTACCTATGAGAGAGCTCCCATAAGATTGTCAGCTGATTTCTGAATAAAACCTTTGCAGGAAAGAAGGGATTGACACAAAATACTAAAAGTGATGTAAAGTAAAACCTACAACCAAGATTACTATACACACCAAAGCTATCATTTAGAATTGAAGGACCAATAATGAGTTTCCCAGACAAGAAAAAGCTAAAGGAATTCACCACCACCAAACCAGTATTGCAAGAAATATTAAAAGGACGTCTTTAAGAAAAAGAGGGAGGAAAAAGAACATAAAGGTGAACAATAAAATGGCAATAACTATGTACCTATCAATAATCACTTTTAATAAAAATGAATGAAATGTTCCAATCAAAAGATATAGGCTAGCAGAATGGATACGAAAACAAAACCCATACGCATGCGGTCTACCAAAGACCCACTTCAGATCAAAAGAAACATAAAGACTCAAAGTGAAGTATGGAAAAAGATATTTCATGTAAATGGGGAAAAAAAGCAGGGCTACTTATACTTACATCAGACAAAATAGATTTTAAAACAAAGGCTACAATAAGAGACAAAGAGGGACAGTACATAATGATAAAGGGATCAATACAAGAGGAAAGAAATGTTGTAAACATCTATGCACTCAACATAGGAGCACCTAAATATATAAAGAAAGTGTTGACCAATATAAAGGGAGAGATCAACAGGAATACAATCATAGTAGGGGACTTTAACACCCCATTGACACCAATGGACAGATCTTCCAAACAGAAAATCAACACAGAGACAGTGGACATAAATGACACACTAGATCAGATGGATTCAATTAACATTTTTAGAGTATTTCTCCCCAAAGCAACAGAATATACTTTTTTTTTTTAAATAATGTACCAATACCAGTTTCCAGGATTTTTTTTTTAAAGATTTTTTTTGGGGGAATTAGGGGAGGGGAACAGCATTGGGGAACCAGGAAAGGGAAACAGACAAGTTGCTGTCCTTTTGTTCTTCAGTCTAGCTGTGGAGGACATTCCTTCACTGGTCCATGTTGGTATCATCATTGTGCTTCTCTTGGGTGAGGCAGATCAGTCGCCTCTGGATGGCTGCTCACAGCAGCTCTTGGCAGCTCACACCAGCTGCCATCTGCTCACACTGGCTGCCAGCCACTCATTGTAGCCTATGGCAGCCCACTGCAGCTATACCATCCCCGGGGACTCACAGCAGCCCAGCTCCAGGTGGAGCTGTTGTTCACCATCTTAGCTGCAGAAGGCAGTTTCACTGGCCCTCATATGTGGGATCTGAGCTGGGGCTGCTGGAATCCCAAGCCAACTCTTAACCAATGCGCCACTCCGCTGGCCCCAGAATATATATTTTTTTGAGATGCACATGGAACATTTTACAATATCGATCCCATGTTAAGCCTCAAAACAAGTCTCAATAAATTTAAGAAGATTGAAGTTATAATAAGTATGTTCTCCAACCACAATAACACTAGAAAGCAATTAAAAGAAAAAAAAAGTGATAAACACATGGAGGTTAAATAACATGCTACTAAATAATGAACATGTCAGCAATGAGATCAAATAAGAAATTGAAAGATATCTTGAGATAAATGAAAGTGAAAATGCAATGACCCAAAATCTATGGGATACAGTGAAAACAGTCATAAGAGGGAAATTCATAGCAATACAGGCCTACCTCAAGAAATAAGAAAAATCTCAATAAGCAATCTAACCTAACTCATAAAGGAACTAGAATAAGAATAGCAAACAAATTGCAAAGGAATAGAGGGGGTTCTAGTAAGATGGAGGAATAGACGGATGTTCTCTGAACTGCCTCCCAGGATCACATCAAAATTACAAATAATTTATGCAACAATTAACCTCGGGAGTCCCCTGAACATTAGATGAACAGAACCTCTAAACGAAGGACCTAAAGAGGAGGCCACATCAAGTCTGGTAGGAGGGGAGCCGATGAGAGAGGGCGAGCCCTATTAGGGACTCCCCAGCTGTGTGGGGAGGCTTCTCCGGTTGGGGGAGAGACCCTCCAGCCTCACACCAAGCTTACTAGCCCAGAGTTGCTTTGCCAGGAAGAGGAGTTCCATGATAGTGGGCAGTAGAAATTAATGAGGACTCCCTTTGCTCGACTGGGCGAGGTTGGGGGCAGCTGAAGAACCAGTGGGGCTGGGGCATGGGTTTGCTCGCCGGCGAGCACTTACCCGGTTCCTGTTGGAGGGAGTGGCTGCATGAGCTGGGCCCAGAAGCCTGTCAGGAGGGACTGAACTGAGCACCTTTGGTGCAGAAGCTGGAGGTTTTGGGATTGTTGTTCCACTGGTGCGGAGCTTGCACATGAGCGGTGTACAGGAGGCCGCCATTTTTTCAGGGTTGGGCCTTCCCACGGAGGGTCAGAGCTGGGATCCCATTGGTCTGGTGAACTTGGCGCAGGAGTGCATGCATGTATGAGTGCGTGCGTGGGTGTGCATGCAGCCTTGGATTCCCACCCTCTGCCCTGCTTGTGTTGGGTTGCCAGGGAAACGCCTGGTGGGTGCCCTTCGACTCCATCAGGCTGCTCACTGAGACACAGGAGTGCGCCAGCTGCCTTGGGTCCCCACCCTCCACCCTGCTTGTGCTGCGTTTCCAAAGAAATACCGGGCGGGTGCCCTCCAGCTGCATCAGATTGCTCACTGAAACATGTGTGAGCCACCATGGGTCCCCACCCTCCTCCCTGCTTGTGTAGCGTTTCCAAGGAAACACCGGATGGGTGCCATCCGGCTCCATCAAGCTGCTCACTGAGACCCAGGAGTGTGCAAGCCGCCTTGGATCCCCACTCTCCACCCTGCTTGAGCTGCGTTGCCAGGGAAATGCAGGGCGGGTGTTCTCCAGCTGCATCAGTCTGTTCACTGAGACTCAGTAGCAGACAACCTGCAACAACCTGTGAAGCTTTTTTTTTTTTTTTTTTCTCACTGCAACCCTGAGAAAGTGGTCTGCAGATTAAAGAGGACGGAGAGCCCCCCCCCCACCTCCCCACATCTTTCTTTTTTTTTTCTTTTTTTTTTCTCTTTTTTTCTTTTTTCTTTTCTCTTCTTTCTAGGTGATCTATCTAATACATCGAAGCATTCACAGAATGACAGCCAGAATGAAAAAACAAAGAAACATGTCCCAAGTAAACGATCAGAAGAAAACTCTAGAAATGGAACTAAAGGAAACAGAGATATCCAACCTTTCAGAGACAGAGTTTAGAACACTGATGATAAGAATGTTTAAGGAACTTAGCGAGGACATAAAGCAAGATAGGGAAACCATAAAAAGCAACCTGTTAGAACTAAAGAATACAATAACTGAAATGAAGAACACACTCGAAGGAATCACCAGTAGAGTAGATGAAGCAGAGGAGCGGATCAGTGAATTAGAAGACAAAATAGCAGAAATCACCCAGCTGGAACAACAAAAAGAAAAAAGAATAAAAAAGAACGAAAATAGTTTAAGAGACCTATGGGACAACATGAAACGCTGCAATCTTCGCGTCATAGGAATATCAGAAGGAGAAGAGAAGGGGCAAGGGATTGAGAATGTATTTAAAGAAATAATGACCGAAAACTTCCCTACCATGCTGAAGGAAATCGACATACAAGCCCAGGATGTACAGAGAGTTCCAAACAGGCTGAATCCAAACAATCACACACCAAGACACATCATAGTTAAAATGGCAAAGGTTACAGACAGAGACAGAATCCTAAAAGCAGCAAGAGAAAGACAGCAGGTTACGTACAAAGGAACTCCTATAAGACTAACAGCTGACTTTTCTTCAGAAACTCTGCAGGCCAGAAGGGAATGGCAGGAGATATTCAAAGTGACACAAAATAAAGGTCTACAACCAAGATTGCTCTACCCAGCACGGCTATCACTTAAAATTGAATGAAAGATAAAGAGCTTCTCAGAAAAGAATAAGCTTAAGGAGTTCATTACCACCAAGCCAGCATTGCAGGAAATGTTAAAAGAGCTTTTTTAAACAGAAGAAAGGGGAAAACAACCGAACCCAGGAAGACAGGAAACACAAATAACAAAATGGCAATAAATATGCACCTCTCAGTAATCACTTTAAATGTCAATGGGCTAAATGCTCCAATGAAAAGACACTGAGTGCCTGAGTGGATAAGAAAACAGGACCCATGCATATGCTGTCTACAAGAGACTCATCTCAGATCAAAAGACACACATAGACTGAAAATAAAGGGATGGAATAAGATATTTCATGCAAACGGATATGAGAAAAAAGCTGGCATAGCAATACTTATTTCATACAAAATAGACTTTAAAATGAAGACTACAATAAAAGACAAAGAAGGGCACTACATAATAATAAAGGGATCAATTCAACAAGAGGACATAACCCTAGTAAACATCTATGCATCCAATATAAGAGCTCCTAAAGATATAAAACAGATAATGACAGACATAAAGGCAGACATCAACAATAACACTATCATAGTAGGGGACTTCAACACCCCGTTGTCACCAATGGACAGACCCTCCAGACAGAAAATCAACACGGACACAATGGACTTAAATGACACTTTAGACCAGGTGGATTTAATTGATATTTTTAGAGCATTTCACCCTAATGCTACAGAATATGCATTCTTCTGAAGTGCACATGGAACATTCTCCAAGATAGACCACATGTTAGGCCACAAAACAAGTCTCAACAAATTTAAGAATATTGAAATCATATCAAGTGTCTTCTCTGACCACAATGCTATGAAACTAGAAATCAATTATAAGAAGAAATCTGGAAAGCTTACAAATTCATGGAAGCTTAATAACATGCTTCTAAATAGTGAGTGGGTCAAAAATGAGATCAAGGAGGAAATCAAAAGATACCTCGAGACAAATGAAAACACCACAACCCAAAATCTCTGGGATGCAGCGAAAGCAGTCCTAAGAGGGAAGTTCATAGCAGTGCAGGCCTACCTAAAGAAGAAAGAAAAATCTCAAATCAATAGGCTCTCTGCACCTAAGGGAACCCGAAAAAAACAGCAAAACAAGCCTAAAGGGAGCATAAGGAAGGAAATAATAAAGACCAGAGCAGAAATAAATGAAATAGAGAACAAGAAAACAATACAAAAGATCAATGCAACCAAGAGTTGGTTTTTTGAAAAGATAAACAAAATCGACAAACCCTTAGCACGACTAACCAAGAAAAAGAGAGAGAGGACCCAAATTAATAAAATCAGAAATGAAAGAGAAGTGACAACAAAAAACACAGAAATACAGAAAATTTTAAGAAAATTCTATGAGCAACTATATGCAAACAAATTCGACAATCTGGAAGAAATGGATAAATTTCTAGAAGCGTACAATCTACCAAGTCTGAACCAAAAAGAAACAGAAACTCTGAACAGAGTGATTACTGCCAAAGAAATTGAATCAGTAATCAACAATCTTCCAACAAACAAAATCCCTGGACCAGATAGCTACACAGGTGAATTTTACAAAACATTCAAAAAAGAATTAGTACCTTTTCTCCTCAAACTATTCCAAAAAATAGAGGAGGGAAGGCTCCCAAACCCTTTCTATGAAGCCACTATCACCCTGATTCCTAAGTCAGACAAAGATATTACAAAAAAGGAAAACTACAGGCCAATATCACTAATGAATACAGAAGGAAAAATTCTTAACAAAATACTAGCAAACCGAATTCAGCATCTCATTAAAAATATCATACACCACGAACAATTGGGATTCATGCCTGGTATGCAAGGCTGGTTCAATATCCGCAAATCAATTAACGTAATACATCACATTAACAAAATGAAAAATAAAAATTATATGATCATATCAATAGATGCAGAAAAGGCATTTGACAAAATCCAGCAGCCATTTATGATAAAGACTTTTAACAAAGTGGGAATAGTGGGATCATACCTCAACATAATAAAGGCCATATATGATAAGCCCACAGCAAACATCGTTCTCAATGGGGAAAGGCTGAAAGTTTTCCCCTTAAGATCAGGAACAAGACAAGGCAGCCCGCTTTCACCATTTCTATTTAACATAGTTCTGGAAGTTCGAGCCACAGCAATCAGAAAAGAAAATGAAATAAAAGGCATCCAAATTGGAAAAAATAAAAATGGACCATCTACTTACACCATATACGAGAACAAACTCAAAATGGATTAAAGACTTAAATGTAAGACCTGAAACTATAAAACTCCTAGAAGAAAATATAGGGAGTAAGTTTGCAGACATTAACCTGAGTAATATTTTTACCGATATATCCCCTCGGGCAAGGGAAATGAAAGAAAAAATGAACATATGGGATTACATCAAACTTAAAAGTTTTTCACAGCAAAGGAAATCATCAATAAAACAAAAAGGCAGCCTACTGAATGGGAGAAGATATTTGCCAATGATATATCTGATAAGGGGTTGATATCCAAAATTTATAAAACTCTCATGCAATTCAACATCAAAAAAACAAACAACCCAATTAAAAAAATGGGCAGAGGATATGAGGAGGCATTTCTCTAAAGAGGACATACAGATGGCCAACAGGCATATGAAAAAATGTTCAACCTCACTAATCATCAGAGAAATGCAAATAAAAACCATAATGAGATACCACCTCACTCCAGTCAGAATGTTTATCATCAACAAATCAACAAACAACAAATGTTGGTGAAGGTGTGGAGAAAAGGGAACCCTGGTGCACTGTTGGTGGGACCGCAAATTGGTGCAGCCATTATGGAAATCAATATGTAGTTATCTCAAAACACTGGAATTCGAACTGCCGTATGACCCAGCAATTCCACTCTTGGGAATCTACCCAGAGGAATCTAAGATGCTAATTCGAAAAAATATATGCACCCCTATGTTTATTGCAGTGCTATTTACAATAGCTAAGACTTGGAAACAACCGAAATGCCCATTGGTAGATGACTGGCTTAAGAAACTGTGGTACATTTATACAATGGAGTATTACTCCGCTATGAAGAAGAATGAAATTGTACGATTTGGAACGATATGGATGGACCTAGAGACTATTATGTTGAGTGAAATAAGTCAGTCGGAGAAAGACAAATACCACATGATCTCACTTACATGTGGAATTTGAAAAACTGAATGAATGAACATAAGAAACAGAAACAGTCTCACAGAGATAGAGGAAAAACAGGGTTGCTAGTTGGGAGAGGGGTGGGGATGTGTGAGAAGGGGAAATGATTAGACAGCATAAATAGGTAACTACAGTATTGTCACAGGGATATGAAAGACAGTTCGGAGAATATAATGTTGTTAAAATTTTATGGGGTGTCAGATGGTCACATGTTTTGTTAGGGAGACCACTTCATGGATGGAGTAGAGGCTTGATCACTGCACTGTATACCTGAAATGGATGTTGTATAATATTGTATGCCAACTGTAATTGAATATATAGACAGTCACGGGATGTGGATTATATGGTGGAAGGGAGTCAAAGGAATTGTAATAGATAGTATGATATAGGGGGAAGTAGTGGGAGGGGTATTTGGGGGAGGGGTTTGTCACTTTGAGGGGTAAAAAGTATAACTATTGCACTTTGTTGTACACCTGAAGCTAATTAAAAATATATATAAATTTTAAAAAATTGCAAGGGAGTAGAAAAAAATGAAGTCGTGTAGATCAGAGCTGAAATAAACAGAATACAGTAAAAAGAGAAAGAAAGAAAGAAAGAAAGAAAGAAAGAAAGAAAGAAAGAAAGAACGCAAGATATACAAAAGATCAATGAAACCAAGAGCTGATTCTTTAAAAAGATTAACAAAATTGATAAACATGTAATGAGACTCATCGAGAAAAAAAGAGAGCAGACTAAAATAAATAAAATCAGAAATGAAAGGGGAGAAGTGACAACTGACACCACAGAAATAGAAAAGGTTATAAGAAAATATTACGATAAATTATATGCCACCAAATTCATCAGTCTGAGAGAAATGCATAAATTCCTAGAAAATACTATTTTGTAAGACTGAATCAAATAAAAATATAAAATCTGAACAGATTGATTATTACTAATGAAATTGGGTCAATAATCAAAAACTTCCAACAAACAAAAGTCCTGGATTGGATGGCTTCACTGGTGAATTTTGTGAAACATTGAAAGAAGAATTAACACCTATAATTTTAAAGCTATTCCAAAAAATTTAAGATGAGGCTAAGTTTTCAAGGTCATTTTATGAGGCCACCATTACACTGATTTCAAAACTAGAGAAAGACATTATAAAAAAAGAAAATTATAGGCCGATACCCCTGATTTACATAGATGCCAAAATCCTCAACAAAATATTAGCCAACTGAATTCAGTAATATATTAAGATCATATACCATGATCAGGTGGGATATATTCCTGGGAAGCATCATTGTTCAATATCCACAAATCAATCAATGTGATATGCCATATCAAAAAAATGAAAGATAAAACTTAGATAATCATATCAATAGATGCATAACAAGCATTCAACAAAATCCAGTATCTATTTGTGATAAAGACTCTCAGCAAAATGGGAATAAAAGGAACATAATCTCAACATAATAAAGGCCATATTTGACAAATCCACAACTAACATCAAACTCAGTGGGGAAAAACTAAAATCACTCCCTTTAAGATCAGGAACAAGACAAGACAAGGATGTCCACTCTTATCACTTTTATTCAACATAGTATTGGAAATCCTAGCCACAGCAATCAGACAAGAAAAATAAATAAAATGTATCTAAATTGGAAAGGAAGAAGTAAAACTGTAATTATTTGCAGATGATATGGTACTAGATATGGTACTGTATATGAAAGAGTCCACCAAAAAAACCTATTAGAACGCCTAAATGAATTCAGTAAAGTAGGAGGAATACAAAACTATATCCAGAAATCCTTTGCATTATTATACATCAATAACAAACTATCAGAAAGAGAAATTAAGAAACCAATACCATCTATAATTGCATCAAAAAATCCCCAGGAATAAATTTAACCAAACAGGTAAAAGACCTGTACTTGGAAAACTATAAAAACTGAAGAAAGAAATTGAAGAAGCATACACAAATGAATGGAAGCATATACCATGCTCATGAATAGGAAAAATTAACATCATTAATGTGTCCATAGTACTCAAAGCAATCTATAGATTCAATGCAATCACTATCAAAATTCCTATGGCATTTTTTTTTCACAGAAATAATACAAATAGTCTTAAATTTATATGGAAACAGAAAAACCCAGAATAGCCTCAGTAATCTTGAAAACATAGAATAAAATTGGCAATATCATGCTGCTTGATATTAAACATACTACAAGTCTATAATAATTAAAACAGCATGGTACTGGCATAATAACAGACATATAGATCAAGGGAATGGAGTAGAGAGCCCCAAAATAATCCCATATGGTCATTTAATCTGTGATAAAGAAGGCAAGAACATACAATGGGGGTAAAGACAACCTATTCAATAAATTGTGTTAGTGAAGCTAAACATATATATGCAAAAAAATGAATCTGGGCCACCTTCTTACTCCACATGCAAGAATAAACTCAAGATGGATTAATGGCTTAAAAATAAGACCCAAAACCATAAAACTCCTAGAAGAAAACATAGGCAGTAAATTCTCTGACATTGCCCTTAGTAACATTTTTTTCTGACATATGTCCTTGGGCAAGGAAAAGAAAAGAAAACATAAACAAATGAGACTACATCAAACTAAAAAGTTTTTGCACAGCCATAGAAACCATCAACAAAAAGAAAAGACAGCCTACCGAATTGGAGAAAATATTTGCCGATGATATTTCTGATAAGTGGTTAATATCCAACATTTATTAAGAACTCATACAATTCAAGACCAAAAAATCCAATTAAAAAATGGGCAGAGAACTTGAATAGACATTTCTCCAAAGAAGATCTACAGATGGCCAATAGACATATGAAAAGATGCTCAATGTCACTAATCATCACAAAAATGCAAATTAAAACCACAATGAGCTATTATCTCACACCTGTCAAAATACCTATCATAAATAAATCAACAAACAACAAATGTTGGCGGGGATGTGGAAAAAACGGAACCTTACTGCACTGTGGTGTTGCAAATTGGTGCAACCATTATGGAAAATGTTTTGGAGGTTCCTCAGAAATTAAAAATAGAACTATCTTATGACCGAGCAATTCCACTATTAGGTATCTATCCAAAGAAATCCAAATCACAAATTTGAAAAGATATATCCACCCCTATGTTCATTGCACCACTGTTTACAAACTAAAATATGGAAGCAACACAAGTGTCCATCAATAGATGATTGGATAAAGAAGAGGTGGTACATATATAAAATGGAGTGTTACTCGGCCATAAAAAGGGATGAAATCTTACCATTTGCAACAACATACATGGATCTAGAGATTATTTTGTTAAGTGAAATAAATCAGAAAAAGAAAGACAAATACTATATGATCTCACTTGTATGTGAAACCTAAAGAACAAAATAAATAAACAAACGAAACAGAAACACTCATAAATATAGAGAACAAAATGATGGTTTCCAGAGGAAAAGGGGGTTAAGGAGCTGGCTGAAAAAGGTGAAGAGATTAAGAAATGCAAATTGGGAGAGAGAACCAAGATGGCTAAGTACATAAATACGATTCCTGTATCCTTCCGTGAAAACATTAACATTACAAATAAATTATAGAACAATCAGCTTGGAGAACCATCTGAAGTCTAGTTGAATAGAAGTGTATAACGAAAAATATAAAGAAGCCACGTTGAGACTGGTAGGAGGGGCAGAGATTCTAAACAGGCTCCACACCTGTGTGTCGTGGTTGAGAATCAGGAGGGTGGGTATCTCAGCTGGGGAGGTTTCTCCCCAGAGGAACAAGGGACCCCAGCCTCCCCACCAGGCTCCCAAGCCTGGAGTACTGGTGCTGGGAAGAGGGGCCCCCACAACATCTGGCTGTGAAAATCAGTGAGGATTCTGA
The DNA here is from genome assembly GCA_033961575.1 of Aselliscus stoliczkanus. Classification (NCBI taxonomy): domain Eukaryota; kingdom Metazoa; phylum Chordata; class Mammalia; order Chiroptera; family Hipposideridae; genus Aselliscus; species Aselliscus stoliczkanus. The sequence continues at coordinate 130,523,428 of CM066735.1, forward strand.
CTATTCAGGTGGGACAGAAGGCTGCAGGAAACCCAGACATCCTTTTAAGTGGCCTGGGTATAGACCCACTTGCTCGCAGGCACTCACCTTGGACTCCAGCGAAGGGATGATAACTCGGGGAGACTCAGAGACACATAGGGGCCAGACTAAGGTGTGTGACTGCAGGCGACTGACTGGAGGACAGTTGCCATTTCCCCCGTGTGGAATCTTCCTCCAGTGCAGTCAGCAGATGGTTGCCATCTTTGCTATGTTGAGCCCATGTCCACAGGCCAAACCTGAATCTAATTGGCCTGAAGCTCCACTGCTCTGCCCTGTGGACTCAGCTGGCACCCCGCCCCATCCAACTCATGCACTGGCAGAGACACTTTCTTTGAGACCAGCCAGCCCTTCCCTAATTGCACTATTTCTTGGAAAGCTATCAGAGTCCACAGGCCCCAGGTGAACAGCAAGTGGCCTCATTGTATTCTGAGACTTTTGCTGAGTTTCTCCAGGCTCAGCACTAGCACCAAACCAGAATCTTCATTAACCTAGTGACCATAACTCTTCCCATTGCAGTGACTCCCTGAGATCCTGCCTCACCCAACTTGCACACCACACGACGCTTTATCAGTAGCTGAATCTTAAGCAACCTGGAAGGTGGCAACAGGCCTCAGGGTGTCTTGATAGTTTGCAGAGCTACCCCAGGCCTGGAACTGGTGCCAGACATCCTTGGTTCCCAGTGTTCACATTCCTCCAGGGAAAGCACAGGCATGGACAACTGCAGATCACTTTGTAGGTCTTATTAGGTATTATCTGGCCAGTCACAGGGAGTGGATGACCTGGGCCTGCACCAAAGCTCCTCACAAGAGGCCCCAGAACCAACATACTTGGAAGTTGGCTTCACACCACAACACAGCATCTCCCAATTAGTCCCACAAGTGGCATAGCAAAGGGTGGTCTCAAAAGACACCAGAGCCCACTGGGATGAATCCCACTCAGTGGGGTAAGCCCTCTGCACAGCAGCCTGTAAGGTGTGGATGAGGCCAAACCCCACAGCCAATCAGTTTGAGGGTCAATCCCACCCATCCACATGCTAATAGTAATCAATGTTCAACTATAACAGGAGGGGACACACAACCCACACAAGGGACACTTCTGGAGCACATCAAGCAGGTGACCAAGGAGACTGTGCCAGGGCCCCATAGGGCACCTACTACATAAGGCCACATGACCAAGACTGAGGGACATAGCAAATCTATCTATAATATATGTAGAACAAACAAAAACACAGCCAAAATAAGGAAACAAAGAAATATATCCCAAATGAAAGAACAGGAGAAAACTCCATAAAAAGAACTAAATGAAATGGAGACAAGCAACCTACCTGAGAGAGTTCAAAACAATGGTTATAAAGATGCTCAAGGAACTTAGTGAGAATTTCAACACAGAGATAGCAAGCATAAAAAGGACATAGAAAGCATAAAAAAAGAACCAGTTGGAAGTGAAGAATACAGTAACTGAAATTAAGAATGCACTACAAGGAATAACCAGCAGACGAGATGAAGCAAAAGATCAAATCAGTGATTTGGAAAACAGGGTAGCAGAAAACCCCAATTGGAAATAGGAAAGAAAAAAAAAAAAGAATCTACAAAAAAGAGACCTCTGGGAAAACAAGTGTAACCACATTTGCGTCATAGGGGCACAAGGAGGAGGAGAAAGCAAAAGATCAAGAATCTATTTGAAGAAATAACAACAGAAAACTTTTCTAACTTGGCAAAGGAAATAGATATACAAGTCCAGGAAGCACAGAGTGTCCCAAACAGGATGAATCCAAAGAGACCCAAACTAGCCACATTTTAATTAAAATGGCAAAGGTTAAATACAAAGAGAATCCTTAAAGCAGCAAGAGAAAGGCAACTAGTAACTCATAAGGGAGCTCCCATAATATTGTTAGCTGATTTCTCAACAGAAACTTTACAGAGGCGTGGCAGGAAATATTCAAAGTGATGAAAAGCAAGGACCTACAACCAAGATTAGTCTACCCAGCAAGGCTATCATTTAAAATCGAAGGACAGATAAAGATCTTTCCCCAAAAGAAAAAGCTAAAGGAGTTCATCTCCACCAAACCAGTATTACAAGAAATGTGACAGGGACTTCTTTAAGATGGGGGGAAAAAATCAAAATTATGAGTAATAAAATGGGAATAGTTACATATCTATCAACAATTACTTTCAAAGTAAATGGATTAAATGCTCCAATTAAAAGATATAGGAGGGATGAATGGATAAGAAAACAAGGCCCTTACATATGCTGCCTATGAGAGACTCTGTTCAGATTGAAAGACACACACAGAAGGATGGTAAAGAGGTGGAAAAAGATATTTCATGAAAATGGAAAAAAAAAAAAGCTGGGAAAGTAATACTTATACATGACAAAATAGGCTATAAAATAAAGGATATAAGAAGAGATACTGATGGACCCATTAATCCCACTTCAGGATATTTATCCAAGGAAACCCAAAATGCTACTATAAAGGTTCAGGTGCATCCATATGTTCATTGCAGCACTGTTTACAATGGCCAAGATGTGAAGGCAGGCTGGGTGTCTGTCAATGGAAGAATGGATAAAGAGGAGGTGGTGTATATATACAATGGAATGTTGCTTGGCCATAGAAGAGAATCTGCAGCAGCATGGATGGACATGGAGGGTATTGTTCTGAGTTTAGTATCAGACAGAGAAACAGATGTAATGTGATTTCTGTTATATGTGGAATCTAAGAATAAAATTAACAAACAAAAGAGAAACAAACTCATAGACACAGAAAATATTTTAATGGTTGCCAGATGGGAGGGTGGTTGGGGGTTTGGGTGAAAGAAGGGGTAGGGATTAAGAAGTACAAGTTGGTTGTTACAAAGCAGTTATGGGGATGTAAAGTATAGCATAAAGAATATAGTCAATAATATTATAATAAGTATATATGGTGTCAGAAGAGTACTAGATTTATTTGGGTGATAGATGGGAGTGGGTTGGGGGCAGGATGAAAAAGATGAAGAAATTAAAAAGTATAAATTTGTAGTTACAAAATAGTCATGAGGATGTAAAGCATAGAGCATGTAGTGAACTATATGGAAATAACTATGTATAGTGCTTGGTGGGTTCTAGAGTAGTCAGGTGACCACTTCTTAAATTATATAAATGTCTAACTACTATGCTATACATCTGAAATTAATATAAATAATATTGAGTATCAACTGTAATTGATAAATTTTAAAAGGGGAGGGGAGCAAAAAGGGAATAAGAGGTCCAAATTTCTAGGTATAAAACAAATAAGTTATGGAGATGTAATGTACAGCATAGGGAACATAGTCAATAATACTGTGATAGCCTGGTGCAGTGTCAGATGATTATTTAGGTATCTAAATGTTGAATAACTATGGTGTACCCCTGAAACTCATATAATATTGTATGTTAGCTATATTTTTAATAAAAATCTTTAAAAAAATTAAAATTAAAAAGAAATAAATACAAAGTAGTAGTTACAAATTAGTCATGGGGATATAAAGTACAGAATAGAGAATACATTCAATTATGGTACAATGCGAGGTTCGAGTTCACAAAGTCATCCTAGAAAAAGTGCTACCTCATTGCTGAATATCACTATGGTCACCTTTGAAGAACTCCCCGTGGGAAGCTATGCACCGTTGCCAGCGCCTAGTCCACCCTTCAAAGCAATTTTGGAACTCCTTCTCTGGAATGGCCTGGGCCATCAGAGCTGTCATTGTATTACCCTTGATGTCCTGAATGTCATCAAAATGTCTTCCTTTCAATATTCCCTTTTTCTTGGGGTAAAGAAAGAAGCCGTTGGGGGCCAGATTAGGTGAGTAGGGAGAGTGTTCCAATACAGTGATTTATTTACTGGCTCAAAACTCCCTCACAGACAGTGCCGTGTGAGCTGGTGCATTGTCATGATGCAAGAGCCATGAGTTGTTAGCAAAAAGTTCAAGTCATCTAACTTTTTCACTCAGCCTTTTTAGCACTTTCAAATAGTAAGCTTGGATAACTGTCCAATTAGTACAAATTCATAATGAATAATCCCTCTGATATCAAAAAGGGTTAGCAACATTGTTGCAAGTTCACAAACCTAATTGTCAGATCTTGTAGCTATGCATCGCATCAGTGTGTACTAGGCTAATTGGGGGGATCGCTTCATAAATTATATAAATGTGTACCCAGTAAGCTGTGCATTTGAAACTTAAATAATATTCAATGTTAACTCTAACTGAAAAAAATAAGATTTTTTAAAAATGCATCCACTGTTTTATAAGTGTCTATATGCTTAGTAAAAGAGGATGGCCTTAACGTTTAGTTATATAAGAGCCTTTACAAGTAAATAAATAATTTCTAGGCAAAAGCAGACTGTTTACATGATTTCAAGTAAATATTTTAGTCAAATATTTTATCTCCAACATAATGAAAATGCTAAATCCTATATTGTAATACTCCATTACGTATTACAAGAGAACCAGAGGGGAATGTTGAATATGATTTCATGTTTTCATCCATTCAAAAAATATTTACATTTCTTCAATGCTTAATTTAGTTTTATATATATATATACATAGGCATATATATATATATATATATATATATATATATATATATATATATATATATAAACACATATATATGTATATAGAGTAGATACTCATCGAACATGACTTGTATTTATTCATCCGTGCATTCTTGCATTAAAATTGATGGAAAGGCCACATCAGGCCAGACACTATTAAGTCCAAGGTATATATTGGTGAACAGTGCACATATTCTCTGCTTTCATGGTGCTTCAAATAATTGACCTATTTAATAGTTTCCCTTCTGAATAATAGTATGTCCTATTATTAAACATTCTAGTGAACACAACTTTTAGTCTTCTCCAATCCTGGCTGCACTTTAGAATTACCTAATAAGCTTTAAAATACTCATGCCTGGGCTCTAACCCAGACCAGTTAAATCAAAATCAGTGAGGGAGAGATCTGGGCATAGCTACTTTTCAAGCTTCTCAGGAGATTGTGAGGCATAGCCAAGGTTGAGAATCCTAAGTGATTCCCTACCCTGTCAATATATCAGTTATGGATTGAATCGTGTCCTTGACTACCCTTGTCCCAAATTCATATGTTGCAATCCTAACCTGTAGTACCTCAGAATATGACCTTGTTTGGACAGAGGGTCTTTCCAGAGGTCATCGAGTTAAAATGAGATCCTTAGAATGGGTTCTAATCCAATATGACCTAGTGTCCTTATAAAAAGGGGAAATTTGGAGGCAGACACCCACATAGGGGAACACAAGGAAGGCAGATATTGTGGTGATGCTTTTACAAGCCATGACAAAGATTGCCAGCAACTATCAGCAGCTAGGTGCGAAGCATGAAACAGACTCTCTCCCTCACAGCTTCAGAAGGATCCAATGCTGTCACCTTCTGTGAGACATAAATTTCTGTTGCTTAAGCCATTCAACCTGTGGTACTTTGCTATGGAACCCCAGAGAATCATAACATGGTTCATCATCTCTACAGCTGCAATGTTTTTTAAAGAGGTAATTTTAAATTTCTCAGTTGCCTTTCATTCCCTTTTCCTCCTGGAAATGGGTGAGCTCCAGCCTCTGGACCCAGGTGAGATACTGTGTCCCTGTTCTTCTTCCAAGGTAGGTTATCTTTATTAAGAGTCAGAAGTATTGAAATGTAAATGAAAGGCCCACCTGGAGCCAGACACTTAGAGCCTGACTGCATGATGAATAATCAATGTGCAATAATAATTCCACTTGGCAAGCAAAGTTCCCTTACACAGTCTTTGCTTCTTGCAGATCAGTAAAGAACTCGAAGACACTTGTTTCAGTGACTCTTTAATTTCCGCATCATCATTTGATTTGCTCCAACAACATTCAAGACTTGCCTCTTTAAGTTATTGTTTTAGCAGATTCAATTTACAATTACTTTCAATATGAAAAGCTTAAAAGATTCAGTATAATGTTTTATTAGCTGTAAAATCAACCATGGTTTCAAGTGCCCAGTATGAGGAGCAGTGAAAAGTGCTCTGTTGGTTGGTTCAGTTTCCCTCTGAGTTTCTGACCAGTGACAGCATCTTCAGTGAGAGAGCAGTTCTCACAATACCTCCTTTCTAGACTCCTAATAATTGAACCCACCAAATTCATTTCCCTTTAATGTCAGGGATCCCTGGAGTAAAACAAGCTACTTTCGGGACATTACTCCCACCAGTAAATTTTTGCTTATCGAATTTGGATCCAGGCAACAGACATCTTCCAAAGCTCATAATGATGCACATTTTATTTATTTTTATTTTTATTATTATTATTTTTTAAAGATTTTTATTGGGGAATTGGGGGAGAGGAACAGCGTTGGGGAATTGGGGAAGGGGAACAGACAAGTTGCTGTCTTTTTGTTCTTCAGTCTAGTTGTGGAGGATGTTGCTTCACTGGCCCATGTTGGTCTTATCATTGCGCTCTTCCCAGGTGAGGCAGATCGGTCGCCGGCCTCTGGATGGCCGCTCATGGCGGCTCTTGGCAGCTCACTCTGGTTGCCAGCCGCTCACGCTGGCTGCCGACCACTCACTACAGCTTATGGCAGCCCACTGCAGCAGAGGTTGCAGCCTACACGGTCGCCGGGACTCGCGCAGCCCAGCTCCAGGTGGAGCTGTTGTTCACCATCATAGCTGTAGAGGGCAGTGTCACTGGCCCTCATATATGGGATCCTAACCAGGGCCGTTGTTGTCCCAAGCCAACTCTTAACCAACACGCCACTCAGCCGACCCCAGATTTTATTTTTTAATTTGAGGAACAAAATGGTCACTACAGCAGGCTGGTCTTTTTGGGGGTACTGGGGAGAGTTTATTGCTGCGTCACTTGTATTATTTACAGCAAGGTGTTTTTGTGTCTGGATAACTACATGTTAAAAGTGAAGAAAACCCTCACTACTTGAATATAACAGGCCTTCTTATGGTGCACAAGGACATAAAGATCTTTTCAGCACCTCTTCTTGGACTCCCCACTCAGCCCACCCCCAGTTCATTGGCCTCCTGCCCCTGACCTTGCTGTCGCCGAAGCATGGCAGGCTGATCCCACATCACAGTCCTTCCATTTACTGGTAGAATGCTGTTCTCTCATATTTTTTGCCTGGTTCCTTTCTTCTCAGCATTCAGGTTTCTGATTTAATGTCACCAAAGCAGAGAAGCCATCTTCTCCCTGCCCTGCCCACCTCAGTCACCCTCCATCACTTTATCCTGCTTTATTTTTATTGCAGCACTTGCCTCTCTGTATGTGAAATTATTATTTATTTCACTGCTTTTTAATCATCCATCTTCCCCTTCCCTACCTTTAAACACCAGAATGTAAACTCCATAGAAAAAGGGACTGTTGTCAATGTTCACCTCTGTTATTCAAGTGCCAGTAAACGGCTCAGAATTCACGCTCAGTAACTAGTTATTGGATGAATAAATAGCTGAAGTAGGAACTTTACTTATTGCTGCATAAGAAACTACCCCCAAACTAAGTAGTTGAAACCAAATCCCATTTATTCTTTGTCTGTACATTCTAGGGTGTCAGGCAGTTCTGCTTTCTGGTTTGGGTGGGCGTGGCTGGGGTAGCTGGGCAGGATGCTGGGCCTCGCTCTCCACATTTTCTTTTATTTCATATTCTTTTATTTCTTCATGCACTCGTGGTCTCATGGCTTAAAAGGGTGTGAGCAGAAGCTGCCATGCCTCTCAAGGCCCAGGTTTTGGAACATACACAAAGTTACTTTTGTCAGATTCTGTTGGCTAAAGTAAGTTAAAAGGCTAGCAAAATTCAAGTGAGTTGAGAAACAGACTTGGCCTATTGGTAGGAGGAATGACAAGGGAGCATGGGCACAGGCAACATGATTCATTATGGGGTAATTATTTTAATGATCTGCCCCAAATGATATATTTTGTGTGTGAATGGTCCATCTGACCTATATATGAGCATAAGCTTTTGGGACATAAAATTCATGGTTTACACACTCATATCTCAGACATTTACATTTCTACTTCCTGTCATAATGCCCCACACACCATAAACACCCAATTAATGCCTCATTGTTTTTGCTGCCATTGCTGTATTTACAGATCTGTATTTAGAATGAGGGTTTTTGGGTTTTTTTTTAACACTGTCGTCAGTGGACATGTAGGACTTCTCTAAAGACCTAAGTACATCAATTCAAGAAAATGGGATTGGATTCTGAAATAAATTATATTGATTTTAATTCAGACTTTTAAATTTGTGGGTTTTTTTATTGCTTTTGTAATGGAAGAATTGATTTCAACAAAGCAGAGCAAAAATAGATTGGTTTTATTGAATTCACAGTGACCTGATTAAACAACATAGTTGTTAGGAGAAAAATAATTTTACTTCCTATTTTATTACAGATTATTTTTTTCTTCAAAATTTTTTTGGCTTAAGGGCTGGCCAAGTGGCACATTGGTTAAGAGCTGGCTTGGGACACCAGTGGCCCGGGGTTTGGATCCCATACATGAGGGCCAGTGACACCACCCTCTACAGCTAATAACAGCTCCACTTGGAGCTGGGCTGTGAGCCCTGGCGATGGTGTAGACTGCAGCCACTGCTGCAGAGGGCTGCCATAGGCTACAGTGAGTGGCCGGCAGCCAGTATGAGTTGCTGGCAGCCAGTGTCAGCTGCTAATAGCCATGATGAACGACCATCCAGAGGCCAGGGACCGATCTCCCTAGTCCGGGAAGAGCGTAGTGACGATACCAACATGGGCCAGTGAAACAACGTCCTCCGCAACTAGACTGAACAACAAAAGACAGCAACTTGTCTGTTCCCCTTCCCCAATTCCCCAACACTGCTCCCCTCCCCAAATTCTCCAATAAAATCTTTAAAAAAAAATTTTTTTTTTGGCTTAAGATAGTAAGTAAAGAATGTGATGAATCTTATTTAGCATTGTACAGAATGGTTTGGGGGCAGTGAGAAAACACATTTCTTAGAATATTTCTTTCTTATTCTGATGACTGCAAAGCTTATTTTGATTGAGCAGGTGCCTCTCACTGTGGGTTCCTTTTTATGTTGACTGAGCAACAATCTGATGGTCAGTCAGACAATTCACATCAATACTGACTCAGACCTTTATTTCCTGAAAGAATGTTAAAGTGTGAGTCACTATTCAAATTATTTTCTTAAAATAAATGGAACACTCAACTTTGATTTAGAAAATTTCTAGAATACATGAGGGAATAAAGAAGAAAGTAAAAATCACCCAATTTTCTGAAATCTCATCCTGACTATGATTAAGCTGGATTGGAGCATGGGTGAAAGGGGGAGGAGCATGGGGCCTGGCTGAAAGGGGGAGGAAATTAAGGGGTACAAATTGGTAGTTACAAAATAATCATGGGGATATAGAGTATAGCATGGGCCTATAGTCAGTAGAATTATAATAACCATGTATGGTGTCAGTGGGTGCTGGATTTATTAGGGTGATCAGTTTGTAAGTTATATAAATGTCTAATCACTGTTGTATACCTGAAACTAATATAATATTGCATGTCAACTATAATTGAAAAAAAAGATATAACATCCGACATTTAATTACATTGTGAACATTCCCTATTTGAGCAGGAGACAAATAGGTTTGAATACATTTTCTGATAATGTCTTCACTATCCAAACTGCTTCCACCAAATAGACTTTGGATAACATAGAATCCCTTATTATCTGAATTTTCTGTGCAAGCTCCCATTAACCAAGAGCAGATTTGGATAGAGAGGCATACTTGTGTATGCTCTTTAAAGAAATTGGTATCCTACTGATCCCATGGTGCATACTGTTTGTAAGTTACTTTTTTTCACTGAAAAACATGTTGTGAAAGGAAGATTCCAGCAGGGGAGCATGATTTGTCAATCTTTTAAACTCTCACATAAAAACAGAATAGCTAGAGAGCAAAATCAAAACCCTTGGAGAGTATTTAGTACAAAACTGTGTCACATGGTCTCTTTACAAACTCCACATGCAGTCCATGGAGAGAAATGTGTGTACACAAGTCATAAACATGGTGGAGAAATGCACTGTTCTGAGCACTATTGGGGTGAGGTCAGGATGCAGGGGTTCTTATAAAGACTTCACAGAGCACCAAAGAACATTTACAAAGAAAAATGTCACATTAGCTACTTAGGGACAACCTTCACACATAGAGTTCTTCATTCAGTACCTCCCACCTTCTTATGTTTAGTTTATTTATTCAAACATTTTTTTGCTTGTCAAGCTTTGTTGATTAGTGGCCAGCATGGTACTACCTATGCATATCTGAAATTGTAAAGTTCTAAGAGTTGCTTTCTACTTTTGTAAGATCAATTACAGATCTTTCAAGAGGACAGGTGGTCTTGTCATTTATCTACCTCAAGGCAGATAGTAATAACTAATCACTGAACCTAATCCTTAATTCGAGTTGCATTCATTGTTTATTTACTCTCCAACTGTGACTTTATTTCCCTTTATGTTTTCCAGCTTTATTGAAATATAATTGCCATATAACATTGTATAAGTTTAAGGTATGACAATGTGTTGATTTCATACTTACAATGTGTTGATTTAACGCTTACATATTGCAAAATGATTATCACCATAGCTTTAGCTACCTCCTCCATCATGTCATATAATTACCAGTTCTTTTTTTTGTGGTGAGAACATTTAAGATTTACTCTCGTAACAACTTTCAGGTACATAATTCAGTATTAACTATAATCGTCATGCTGTGCATTTATTCCCAGAATTTATTGGTTTTATAACTGTAAGTTTGTATCCTTTAATGTCTTTATTTTTAAACAATGTTTTCGAATTCTTATATCATTAACTTTTTTGAATGTTTAGTTTATTTTTTCCTCAAAGATCTACTACTTTGAATTTTAAAATTAATTGAAAAATCATAAATTAAAAATGATGATTTAGATTTAGAATTATGAATTGGACAGACAAATACATTTGGGAAGTTGGCAGTAGAAAGAAATTATAATGGAAAGTTTCTCATTTCTAAAGCAATCCCCCCTCCTCCTAAAGGTGGTGGTTAAGCAGATAAATATTAGCTAAAAGAGAAAAAAAGCAGAATTTTGTCTTTTAGATCCTCAGTTCTGGAAATAAATAAGGATTAGAAGTTGTTTCTGTTTTTTTGACTGTCAAATTCCTCAGCTGGGAGCCAGGATGACTAAAACTTGGTGGACCAGGATTTCTGTAGTTGAAAGAATTATGCAGATATTTAATATCTATGTAACACATTGTCTAGAGACACATTTGTAAATTAAAAAATGATTCCTGTGGAAATAAAGATTAGTACTTTTAAAATGATTTATCTCATTACATGTTGACATCCAGACTTTTCACTGGATCTTAATATTTCACATTGTAACTCTTGATCAGATTGAATAGTGAACATTAAAGAGTATGAACATTTATGAAAAATGACATAATTTATTTTGTGAAACCAATTCCAAATACATGAAAATGTGGAGCTTGAATTAATTCATCAAGAATATCAATAAGCTGATAAAGCAGGGGCATTTCTATTTCAATCACAATCTTTAAGCTATATTCACAGAAAAAATTACTTATTAAAGCAGCCATATGTGTGATTAATGGTATGGTAGTGGTACTAATTACTCATTAGAATACAAGGACTAAAATACTCCTGGACTTGAAAACATATAGTGATTTTCATTAAAAAGTTTGGCTAGATCCCAAAGTCTTAATGGGTTTGTATTCTGAGCTGCAAGGACATGATTTGGATCTAAAATGAGAGGGAAATTATCTTAGGAAGGTCTGAATTGATATTAATATGATGCAAACTGTCTTTTGTATATGTTTATTTAATCAGAAGTGTCCACTTTTAGATAAATAACCAGGCTTCCCTTTGTCTACATACATTTAAAAAGTTAAGACACTGGAATGTGTATTTTTTTTAAACCTGTTGATTGCTTGATCATCCACAGACAAATGTTCCTTCATTTCCCATGGCTTATTGTACAGACACTATTTTCCAATAGTGGCCTATGTGCCTGTTTAAACAATAACCATAAATTTAAAATTCATAAATTCAATTGAACATCAGATTAGTAGCATTAATCATCATTAGAAGACAAATAGTGCATATAAAGATCACTTTCTTACATATTAAAAACATTTTCTCCATTGTTACCACTGAACCTATAGATGAGAATAAGAATAGGTATAGGTAGAAGAAAAGCTGCTGTTAAGTGAAGATGAATATTCTGAGACAAAACTGCAAAATGAGAAGCAATTTGAAAGAAGTCCTATTATTTTCTGTTTTGGATACCACAATCATATTGAAATTCTAAGTATTAACTATGATTTTCACTGAGTAACACCATTGCTTTTCATGAGCTAACAATGACAGCATAAAACCCCACCCCACAAAACACTTTCATATTAATTAAGTGCTATAGAGGTAAGTGCCAAAAATCATAGTGCTGTTTGCTTTTGACACTGAATACAGAAAAGAGAGCTTGTTGCTCTAATTTTCCACCCCAAAAAGTCAAGAAGGAATCTAAATATGTTAAAGACTAGCTTATAAATATTGAAACATCATGTTAATATTTTGAGATGTGGGAAAATATTATCTTGTGAATGATGGATCTGGTGAAATTTTTGCCTGTATAGAAAAAAACATACTTTCAGCAATTTTACAACTTCCTTGTTGAAGGGATGAAAAAGAAGGGTAGCAACAGCCCCACCACCAATAAAGAATTAAGAAATAGAATGATGTGAAGAAAATACAGACAATTTGGATCTTTTGATATCCATAAATCTGATTCAGTCTGTAATTTAAAGATTATTTGACAAAACAGTTGAAAGTGTAGCCAAACCTCAGTACATTTTTTTTTGAACAAGTTAATTATAATTTCATTTCCTTTTTATTTCAGGGGGAGTTTTGACTAAAATAACCTGTCATCCTACAGTGACAACGGGTCCTTATAGAATGCCAAGATTTCATTGGTAATGAGAAACTGAAATAATTATTCTTATAGTTGACATTGTCAACTCTTGACCTCCCAAATGCCCAGAAAAATCTGTTGCTCAAGCAACACTATTATTAAACGTACTGCAGTAAGACAGAACATCACCTTTTCAAAGTCATAGTACTATCTGAAAATGTGAAGCTAGTGGAGGACATTTATAGGATTGTAGGCTACAAGCTAATTGATTTTAGGGTGAATCTTGCCAGGTAGAAAACCTGTTGTAATTGGGCAGAGTCTGTGACATCATAGCTCTGGATTGATGGGTGTAGTGAGGTGAGAGTCTTGAAGAAACCTTGATAAGCAAGTTGTTAGTCTTGCTAAGTAAGTGATCTTAGTTTACACTCATATTCCAGGAGCAGATGTTTCCTGGAATAAGCCTCCATGTAATATTTGTTCTTAGTATCGTCTAATGTAGGAAAAGTATGCCCCAACCCAGAATTGTTTAACATGGGGTCGAGAAAGAGCACAAGGCCTCCGTGTTGTTTAACATGGGAGAAGGACATATGCTGTGTGATGGGCAGCCTCTAAGATGGCACCAATGATCCGTGCCTGTTACTGTTCATTCCCTTATGTAATCCTCACCCTTTGAGTGTGGGCTGAACTTGATGGCTTCTGATGAATAGAATAGTAAAAAAATATGTGGGGTTGTCACCTCTGAGACCAGATTACTAAACACTGACTTCCATTTCCTGCTCCCTCTCTCATTTCCTCCTGCAGCCCTTGCTCTGGGTTAAACAAGCTGCTGTTCTGTGAGCCACCCCACAGAGAGGCCCATGTGGCAAGAAACTGATGTCTTCAGCCAACAGAGATCAAGAACATGAGACCTGCCAATAGTGTGAGTGAGCTTGGTCACTGACAAGGTGTGAGAGAGCTGCATCCCCAGCTGCCACCTGATTGCAGTCTGGAGTGAGACCCTGAGACAGAGGCACACCCAGCTTAGCTGTGCTTGGATTCCTGAACTCAGAAACTATGATATAATAAATAAATTATTTTGTTATTTTAATTTACTGTGTTTGGGGATAATTTATTATGCAACAATAGATGCCTAATACATGTTGGTTTCACTTTTCAGGATGCATGAGTATATTTTCTACTAAAATTTCTACTTATTTCAGAACAAGCAGACTTATTGGCTAAAAGATTAGTTACGTTTACTAATTCTATCAAGTGATACTGAGACTGGAGAGAGATGTATCTAATATTATATTCGTTAAGAACATTTCTTCATTCTGTGGGACATAGAAACTGGCCATAATTGAGGGAGATGATGGCTACCTTGCAGAGGGATCGCTGAAGGGGCTGGTGTGGGATTAACACTTCCCTGATGAGCAACCAGGGTTAGTCCTTGAACAGAGCTAGTCTCCAATGGAAGGAGCATTTCTCTGCCACTTTGTGTCTTTGGCATATGGTGGGCCTGAAGTCCGCTTGAAAAGAGCAGATGTGTGCCTGTGACCTGCTCCAGATGCAAGGTTTCCTGGCCTTGGGCCTCAAACAAGCATTGCTAGAGGTTGTGTGGCTCTGAGTCCTGATGCCTCCAGGTCTGTGATCGCACACCAGCCACATACCAGCTGCTAGGGGCCTATGGTTTTCTTCTCTTATCACTATCCCAGGGAAATGAAGTTCTTGGAAAGGCAGACATTTTTTCAGGACTTCATCATGTTTACATTTAAAAGAAACATGTTAAGAGTAAGATTCTGAGAATTTTTTTAAAAAGGGTACATGTGGTAACAACTAGGGTATGGAAAACTGGAGTGCAAACCCAGACAAGATATGGCTTCTAGGGTAACTTGTGAGGGGACAGTTGCCAACAATGTGCTGAAAAATGTCAAGATACCAAGTTCCTCCAAGCCACTTCAATAAACTAAGGACTTCAGCTATTCTTGATGGTGATGAGAGACCGGCAGGAGCTGTGAGAATGCATTTGTGTTCTGCATGTTTCTTGGTCGACTTTGGTTTTAGACAGAGGGGAAGTTAAATTCCATTTTGTCTAAATATTCAACTTATTTTGGGCCATGTACTTTGTTTTTTCATTTGTAGAATTTATAAGTTCTTTTTTGTCTTTTTTTTTCTCTGTCTACCAACTTTTGTGTCCATCTATTACCCATCTGTCCCCCTCCACCAAATTTGCAATGTCTCTGGACATGTTGAATCAGGGAAAATAAACTAATGAGCTAGGTGGCATCTGATGACTGTCCATGGATAAATATGTATAGAGCAGGTACTATGCAAATAACTTTGCCATGCATTAGCCCTTCTGTCCTTCAGGTCACTCCTTACTAGCTGTGTGCCCTTCGTTTTTCTACTGTCCATGCCTCATTTTCTTTATCTGCAGTCTTTCCTGCCAACTTGATGAACTTGATACACAATTAAAACCATGAGCCTTTGCAGTCTTTGATAAAGTCTTTATTTATGAAATCCAATGCTTTACATGGTGGGAAACCTGTTCATATTTTAAAATTTGGAATATTCCTTTCTCATAAATAGACCACACATCTATTCAGGTGTGCTGATGCTAATTCTGCTATGAAATTGGCTTCAGGAAAGTTTCAGGTCTCCAAGTGTCTGCATTCCCAGGTTGCTCTGGCCTGAGGCATCAAAGGTTTCAATCTGAATTATTACATCAGAACAGAAAGCCTTCATTAGCCTAAACCCTATTATGGTTGAGTCTCCCAGGTATTCCAGAAATTCTTACCAATTTCCCAGGGGCCAGATTCAGGATGAGGGTATTCAATGCAACAGGGTGTGCTTAGAACCTTGAACGTGGAATGGGCAGTTTTGTGATTGAAAATTGGTAATAGAGACACCAGGGCAGCCAGAGTTTTCATCAAATGGCTAGGTAACAGTGCAGTGGTTTCCCAGTGGGTTGCACATTGGAATCACCTGGGGATCTTTTAAAAAATACTGTAGTTGGCTGCCTCTCTAGACCTTCTGATTTCATTGGGTGAAGTGTGAACTGGGGTCAACATTTTTAAAAATTCACCATCAGTTCTAACATATAACAAAGTTTGAGAACCACTGGAGTAATGGTTAAAGGCCTGAACCTTGAAGTCAGATAGATCTTAGTTCAAATTCCAGGCTTACCACTAGACTGTATGATTTTGGGCAAGTTATTTGACCTCTGAACTTCCATCTTTTTTTTTCTTTCCCCTTTCTCCCTTTCCGTTTCCCTCCCTCCCTTCCTCCCTTCCTTTCCTTCCCTCCCTTCCTTCCTCCCTGCCTTTTTTCCTTCCTTCCTTCCTTCCTTCCTTCCTTCCTTCCTTCCTTCCTTCCTTCCATTCTTCCTTCCTTCCTTCTTTCCTTCTTTCCTTAATAATAGTATCCAGCACATATGGTTATTATTAACACTAAACATGCTTAGCACAGTGCCAGAGTTTCAGTGTTAGAAGGGAGCTTGACCGGCTGAGTGGCACGGTGGTTAAGCGCTGGCTTGGGAAGCCAGTGGTCCCAGTTCTGTCCCACATATGAGGGCCAGTGACACTGCCCTCAAAAAAAAAAAAAAAAAAAAAAGAAGGAAGCTTGAGGGTGGTTAAAAGAGGCAGATCTAGGAACCAAGACAGCATGTGGATGGAGAGATATGTGGCTTCCCTTCTAATCTGGCTTCTCCTTATCCATGCTTCCAGGAATCAGGCAGTAGGAATATTTGAGAAAGCTGCTGTACATTTTTCCCCAGGGTTTACTCCTTGCATTATAATCATCAATCAACCTATTTGACTTATTACCAACATGTGTAATTTTGAGGTTTGTGTCAAAGGAACAGGTGTGTCATGGCTATTCTCATTATAAGGAAATCAGATAATACATATTTTACATATATTTTTATGGCAGATCATTTAGGAAATATACTTCATTTCTAATAATTTAACAAAGAAAGAGGGAGGTCATCTAAAGCTTAATTAAAGTATTTTAAGTGCATATTGGGCTGAAGACTTATGGATCCAGATATTTCAAATCTGTGCTGAAAACACCTGAGAATAACTCAGAACCATCAGAATTTAATTTGCAGATAGATATGTATATTTAACATTACATATTACATTGTCCTTTACTTAATTTTTAACTAAAGCTAAGCATACATTTTGTAGACACCTTCTTAGCAGATGGCTGCATTCATATAATGAAATGTCTTTTTTTAATTGAACTTTTTATTTTGAGCTAATTGTGATACCTCAAGATGTAGATTAACAGAACTTTGTAAGAAATATGTCCACTTTACGCAGTTTCCCCTGATGATAAAATATTGTAAAGCATGGTGCAATATCCCATCCAGGATACTCATACAACCAAAGCCAAAATTTTTCCATGACCATGAGTTTCTTCATGTCGCACTTTTACAGCTATACCAACCTCCTTCCTGCCTGCCCCGACTCCCTTCTTACTGCCTGGAAAACACTTATTGTTCTCCATTTCCATAACTTTGTCATTTCCAGAATGTTACATAAACAAAATCATATAGCATGTAACCTTTTGAGATTTACTTTTCTTTTTCTTTTTTCACTTAGCATAATTTGGTATTCGAGTAATATTAGCTTTATAAAATGAGTTAGGGAATGTTCTCTCTTCTATTTTCTGGAAGAGATTGTATAGAATCAGTTAATTCATCTTTAAACTTTGGTAGAATTCTCCAATGAAACGATCTGTGCCTGGAGATTTCTTTTTTGGGAGTTTAAAAATTTCAAATTTAATTTCCCTAATAATGATAGGGCTATTCAAATGATCTATGTCATATTGGGTGAGTCATGGTAGCTTGTACTTTTTTGAGGAAAAGATACATTTCATATAAGTTTTCAAATTTATGTGTGTAGAGTTGTTCATATCATTCTCCTATAATGCATTTGACGCGTGCAGTGTCTGTAGCAATATCCCGTTTCATTCCGGATACAGGTAATTTGTGCCTCTCTCTTTTTTCTTTGTCAGTCTTGATTGAAAGTTGTCAATCATATTGATCTTTTTTAAAAAAAGCCCTTTGTTTCATTGATTTTTCTCTGTGGTTGGTCTGTTTTCAATTTCATTGATTGCTGCTCTCATTTTTATTATTTGCTTGCTTTTGATTTCCTTGGGCTTATTTTGCACTTTTTCTTAGTTGGTTATGTGGGAGCTTAGAGTCTTGATTCAAAGATTTCCTTTTTTCTAAAGCCTGTATTTAATGCTACAAACTCCCACTTAGTATATCTTTAGTAGTATCCTGCATATTTTGATGTGTTGTATTTTAATTTTCATTCAGTTAAATATATTTTTTAAAAATTTCCCTGGAGACTTCCTCTTGACCCATGAATTATTTAGAGGTATGTTATTTAGCTTCCAAGTGTTTCCTGTTATCTTTTCAGTTATTGACTCCTAGTTTGATTACATTGTGGTTGGAAGACATTCTGTATGATTTCAATTCTTTTAAATTTGTTGAAGTTTGTTTTATGGCCCAGGTAATGGTCCATTTTTATATACGTTCAGTGGACACTTGAAAATAATATGTATCCTGCTGAAGCTGAGAAGAGTGTTATGTAAATGTTGATTAGAGCCTGTTCATTGATGGTGTTGTTTGGTTCTTCTACATCCTTGTTGATATTGTACTTATTTGTTCTATCAGTTTTTGAAGGTGTTGGAGTCTCCAACAATAATTATGGATTTGTCTATCTTTCCTTTAATTCCTATCAGTTTTTTCTTCTCATATTTCACAAGTTTGGTGCATACCCATTTTGGATTGCTATCATTTTGGAGGATTGACGCTTTATCATTATATAATATACCTCTCTGATGCTGATAATTTTTTTTTGTGCTGAACTCTTATGTTATTTGATATTAATAGAGCCACTCCTGCTAAAGGTGCACAATTGTATGGTTTTTGTATATTTCCACAGTTGTACAACAACCACCATTATCCAATTCCAGAAAATTTTCATCATTTTCCTCCCAAATACCTATATCCATTAGCAGCCATATCACAGTCTTTCCTTTTTCTAGCCCCTGAAAACCACTAATCTATTTTCTGGCTCTATGGCTTTGCTTATGATAGAGATTTCATGTAGATGAAATTGTATAATATGTGTCCTTTTAGGTCTAGATTTTTTAACTTAGCACAATGTCTTCAAGATTCATCCATGTTTTAGCAAAATTCAGTACTTCATTCCTTTTTATGGAATATTCTATTGTATAGATATACCACATTTTGTTTATTCGTTCATCAGTTGATGAACATTTAAGTTTTTTCTTTGATTCTTAGGAATAATGGTTCTATAAATACTTATGTATGGACATATATTTTCAAATTTCTTATATATCTAGGCATAGAGTTGTCATGTTTAACTGTTTGAGAAAGTGCCAAACTGTTTTCTAAAGTGGCCACACCATTTTACATTCCCACTTGCAATATCTGAGAGTTTCAGTTTCTCCACATTATCACCAATACCTTTTTTTTTTTTTTTAGAGGGCAGTGTCACTGGCCCTCATATGTGGGATCTGAACCGGAGCAGCTTGTGTCCGAAGCCAGCTCTTAACCACCGTGCAATTTGGCCGCCCTCCAATACCTTTTATTTTCTGTCTTTTTTTATGATTATTATAACCTTCCTAGTGGATGTGCAGTGGTTCCTCATTGTGCTTTACATTTGCATCTCCCTATTGACCAATGATGTTGAACATCTTGTAATTATTAGCCATTTATATATTTTCTTTGGGAAAATTTCTGCTCAGCTCTTTTGTCCGTTTTTTAATTATGCTATTTGTCATTTTATTGTTAAGTTTTAAGAGTTCTTTATATACTCTGATACTAGATCTTTATCAGATATGTAATTTACAAATATTTTCTTCCATTCTGTGGGTTGTCTTCTCACTTTCTTGATTGGGTCCATTGAAGCACAATAGTTCTCAATTTTATTCAATTCCAACTTCTCTATGTTTTTTATTTGATAGTTTGTGCTTTCTGTGTCATATTTAAGAAACCATTGCATAATTTAAAATCATGAAATTAAAAGGACTTTTTTAAACAGAAGAAAGGGGAAAACAAGCTAACCCAGGAAGACCAGAAATATAAATAACAAAATGGCAATACACATGCACCTATCAATAATCACTTTAAATGTGAATGGGCTAAATGCTCCAATAAAAAGACATAGAGAGACTGATTGGATAAGAAAACAGGACCCATGCATAGGACGTCTACAAGAGACTTATCTCAGATCAAAAGAAACACACAAACTGAAAGTAAAGGGATGAAATAAGATATTTCATGCAAATGGAAATGAGAAAAAAGCTGGAGTAGCAATACTTACTTTGGACAAAACGGACTTTAAAATGAAGACTACAATAAAAGACAAAGAAGGGCACTACATCATAAAGGGATTGATTCAACAAGAGGACATAACTCTATTAAACATCTATGCACCCACCATAGGAGCTCCTAAATATATAAAACAGATTTTGACAAACATAAAGACATAGATTAACAGTAACTATCATAGTAGGGGACGTCAACACCCTGTTGTCACCAATGGACAGATCCACCAGACAGAAAATCAACATGGACACAGTGGCCTTAAACGACACTTTAGACCAGCTGGATTTAATCGATATTTTTGGAACGTTTCACCCCAAAGCAACAGAACATACATTCTTCTCAAGTGCACGTGGAACATTTTCCAAGATAGACCATATGTTAGGCCACAAAACAAGTCTTAACAAATTTAAAAAGATTGAAATCATATCAAGAAATCATATCTTCTCTGAACACAATGCAGTGAAACTAGAAATCAATTACAAGAAGAAAACTGGAAAACACAAATACGTGGAGGCTGAATAACATGCTACTAAATAGCAAGTGGGTCAAAAATGAGATCAAGGAGGAAATCAAAAGATACTTCGAGACAAATCAAAATGAAAACACCGTGACCCAAAATCTCTGAGAGGCAGCGAAAGCAGTCCTAAAAGGGAAATTCATAACAGAGCAGACCTACCTAAAGAAGCAACAACAATCTCAAATCAACAGATTATCTTTACACTTAAGGGAACTGGAGAAGAACAGCAAATCAAGCCCAAAGGGACTACAAGGGAGGAATTAATAAATACCAAGCAGAAATAAATGAATAGAGACCAAAAAAAGACACACAAAAAACCCAATACAAAAGATCAATGAAACCAAGAGGTAGTTTTTTGAGAGGATTAACAAAATCGACAAACCCTTAGCCAGACTCACCAAGAAAAGTAAGAGAGGACCCAAATTAATAAAATCAGAAATGAAAGAGAAGAAGTGACAATAGATACTACAGAAAAACAGAAAATTTTAAGAACATACTACGAGCAACTATATGCCAACAAATTTGACAATCTGGAAGAAATGGATAAATTTCTAGAAGCATACAATCTACCAAGTCTGAATCAAAAAGAAACAGGAACTCTGAACAGACTGATTACTGCCAAAGAAATTGAATCAGTAATCAACAATCTTCCAACAAACAAAAGTCCTGGACCAGATGGCTTCACAGGTGAATTTTACAAAACATTCAAAAAAGAATTAATACCTATTCTCCTCAAACTATTCCAAAAAATACAGAAGGATGGAAGGCTTCCAAGCACATATTATGAGGCCACTATTACTCTGATCCCCAAATCCGACAAAAATATTGCAAAAAGAAAAACTATAGGCCCATATCCCTAATGAACATAGATTTAAAAATTCTCAATAAAATACTAGCAAACGGAATTCAGCATCACATTAAAAAGATCATACACCACAATCAAGTGGGATTCATTCCTGGTATGCAAGGGTGGTTCAATATTCGCAAATCAATTAACATAATACATCACATTAACAAAATGAAAAATAAAATCATATGAACATATCAATAGATGCAGAAAAAGCATTTGACAAAATCCAGCAGCCATTTATAATAAAAACTCTTAGCAAAGTGGAAATAGTGGGATCATATCTCAACATAATAAAGGCCTTATATGATAAGCGCACAGAAAACATTTTACTCAATGAGGAGAGGCTAAAAACTTTCCCCTTAAGATCAGGAACAAGACAAGGCTGCCCACTTTCACCACTTCTAGTTCACATACTTCTGCAAGTTCTAGCCACAGCAATCAGACAAGAAAATGAAATAAAAGGCATCCAAATTGGAAAGGAGGAAGTAGAATTGTCATTATATGCAGATGACTTGATACTATATAGAGAGAATCCAAAGGCTCCACCAAAAAACTGCTAGAACTGATCAATGAATTTAGTAAGGTAGCAGGAGACAAAATTAATATTCAGAATCAGTTGCATTTGTATACACCAATAATAAACTATCAGAAGAAGAAATCAGGAAATTAATCCCTTTTATAATTGCTTCAAAAACAATATAATATCTAGGAATAAATTAAAGGAAGTAAAAGACGTATACTCAGAAAATTAGGAGACATTTGAGCCGGCCAAGTGGCGTGGTGGTTAAGAGCTTCCTTGGAATGCCAGCGGCACCGGTTTGGTCCCACATATGAGGGGCAGTGACATTACCCTCAAAATAAAAAAACTGAAAAAAAAACAACACAAAAAACCCGCAAAAAAACAGGAAATTATGAGGCACTGAAGAGAGAAATCAAAAAGGATACAAATAAATGGAAATACATACCAGGTTCATGGGTAGGATGAATTAATATATTTAAAATGTCAATACTACCTAAGGCAATATATAGATTCAATGCAATTCCAATCCAACTACCAAGGACATTTTTCTCAGAAATAGAATATACAATTCTAAAATTTATATGGAACCATAAAAGACCCCGAATAGCCACAGCAATCTTGAGAAATAAGAACAAAGTGGGAGGCATCACACTATCTGACATAAAAACATACTACAAGCCTGCAGTAATCAAAACAGTATGGTACTGGCATGAAAACAGACACATAGACCAAAGGAACATAATAGAGAGCCCAGGAATAAACCCATCCATATATGGTCATTTAATCTATGACAATGGAAGCAGAAATTTACATTGGAGTAAAGATAATCTACGTAATAACTGGTGCTGAGAAAATTCGACTGACACATGCAAAAAACATGAAAATGGACCACCTACTTACACCATATATGAGAACAAACGTAAAATTCATTAAAAACTTAAATGTAAGAGCTGAAACTATAAAACTCCTAGAAAAAAGCATAAGGAGTAAATTTGCAGACATTACCCTCAGTAATATTTTTACTGATATATCCCCCTTGGGCAAGGGAAATAAAAGAAGAAAATGAACATATGGGATTACATCAAACTTAAAAGTTTTTCACAGCAAAGGAAATCAATAAAACAAAAAGGCAGCATACAGAATGGGAGAAGATATTTGCCAATGATATATCTGACAAGGGGTTAATATCCAAAATTTATAAAACTCTCATGCAACTCAACACCAAAAAAACAAACAACCCAATTAAAATATGGGCAGAGGATACGAAGAGTCATTTCTCTAAAGAGGCATACAGATGGCCAACAGCCATATCAAAAAATGTTGAACCTCACTAATCATTAGAAAAATGCAAATGAAAACCACAATGAGACACCACTTCACTCCAGTCAAAATTGCTCTCATCAATAAATCAACAAACAGGGCCGGTCGAGTGACACATTGGTTAAGAGCTGGTTTTGGGATGCCAGCGGCCCTGGTTCGGATCCCACGTATGAGGGCCAGTGACACTGCCCTCTTCAGCTAACAACAGCTCCACCTGGAGCTGGGCTGTGTGAGCCCCGGCGATGGTATAAGCTGCAGCCCCTGCTGCAGTGGGCTGCCATAGGCTACAGTGACCGGCAGCCAGCGTGAGCAGCTGGGAGCCAGTGTGAGCTGCCAATAGCCGCCATGAGAGACATACAGAGGCCTGCGACCAATCTACCTCATCTGGGAAGAGCACAATGACGATACCAACATGGGCCAGTGAAGCAACATCCTCCGCAACTAGACTGAAGAACAAAAAGACAGCAATTTGTCTATTCCCCTTCCCCGATTCCCCAATGCTGTTCCCCTTCCCCAATTCCCCAATAAAATCTTTAAAAAAAAATCTTTGAATTCTTACCCTGTTTCCTCAGGACTATAATTTTATAAATAAATAAATAAATAAATAAATAAATAAATAAATAAATAAATATAAATAAAGCAACAAACAAGTGCTCGTGAGGTTGTGGAGAAAAGGGAACCCTGGTACACTTTTGGTGGGACTGTAGATTCGTGCAGCCATTATGGAAATCAGTATGGAGGTATCTCAAAAAACTGGAAATGGAACTACTGTATGACCCAGCAATTCCACTCTTGGGTATCTACCCAAAAGAATCCAAGATGCTAATTCGAAAAAATATATGCACCCCTATGTTCATTGCAGTGCTATTTACAGTAGCCAAGATGTGGAAACAACCGAAATGCCCATCGGTAGATGACTGGATTAAGAAACTGTGGCACATTTCTACAATGGAGTATTACTCTGCTATAAAGAAGAATGAAATCATACCATTTGCAGAGATTTGGATGGACCTAGGGACTATTATGTTAGGTGAAATAAGTCAGTCGGAGAGAGACAAATACCATATGATCTCACTTATATGTGAAATCTGAAAAACTGAATGAATGAGCAAAGTAAACAAAAACAGTCTCATAGATATAGAGGAAAAACTGATGGTTGCTAGTTGGGAGTGGGGTAGGGATGAGGGAGAAGGGGAAGGGATTAGACCGTATAAATAGGGAACTACAATATTGCCACAGGGATATGAAAGACAGTTCAGGGAATATATTTAATAATGCTGTAAATATTTCGTGGGGTGTCAGATGGTCACATGTCTAGTTAGGGAGACCACTTCATGAATGAAGTAAAGTCTTGATCATTGCACTGTACACCTGAAGCTGATGTTGTATAATATTGTATACCAACTGTAATTTAATATATAGATAGTCATGGAATGTGAATTATACTGTGGAAGGGAGACAAGAGAATTGTAATAGATATCTATGATAGGGGGGCGGGAGTGGGGTGGTGTATTGGGGGAGGGGGTTGTTACTTTGAGGAGTAAAAAGTATAACTATTGCACTGCGTTGTACACCTGAAACTAATTTTTTTAAATGTATATTTCACAATAAAATAATGAAAAACAAACAAAAAAGAATAATAAAAAAATATTCAGTAGAGATGAAAGTGGAAAAAAAGTGCAATCATGAAGCTTTACACTTATGTTTACTTCTAAGACTTTCTTAGTTTTAAGTCTTACATTTATATCCTTATGCATTTAAGTAATTTTTTGTATTTGGTATGAATTACAGGTTCCAAAATCATTTTTTACATATAAATATCTTTCTTGTGATTAAAATATTTCATTCTTTTACTTTCAATTTACCTATACTGTTATATTTAAAGTGAGTTTCTTATAGACAGCATAATTTCTATGCTTTAATTGAGGTGTTTAAACCATTTACATTTAATAAAATTATTGATATGTTAAGGGTTAATTTTGGTTTTCTTGGCTTTTTGTTTCCTGATTGTTCTACTGTTTTGTTTCCTTGTTTTTTTTGTTTTGTTTCTCTCTTTTTTAAAAAAAATTATTTATTAAAAATATAGCTAACATACAATATTATATTAGTTTCAAGGGTACACCATAGTTATTCAACATTTATATACCTAAAGAGTGATCATCATGATTAAGTCCAGCAAACATCTGACACCATATAATGCTGTCACAATATTATTGACTATACTCCCCATGCTCTACATTACCTCCCCATGACTTATTTGCTTTATACCTGGACATTTGGAATTCTTATTCCCCTTCATGTTTTCCCTCTTTTTAAATGTTTCTTTTTTTTTCTTTGCCATTCAATATTATTTTATATTAATTTCAGGTGTACAGCATAGTGGTTAAACATTTATATAATTTAAGAAGTGATCCCCCCAACTAGTCTAGTATCCACCTGGTACTATACATATTACTATCATATTATTGACTATATTCCCTATGCTTTACTTTATATCACCATGACTATTTGTAACTACTAATTTGTACTTTTTAATCCCTTCACCTTCACCTATTTCACCCTGCCTCCAACACTTTCCCATCTATTTATTACCCCCAACAAATCTAGTATCCATCTGACACTACACACGGTTACTAAAATATCATTGACTATATTCCTTATTCTATACCCTACATCCCCATGACTACTGTGTCACTCAAACTCCTAACCCCCCTTCCATCTGGTAATGATCAAAATGTTTTCTGTATCTTTGAGTTTATTTCTCTTTTGTTTGTTAATTTTCTTCCTAGTTTCCATGTATAAGTGAAATCACATTGTATCTGTCTTTCTCTGTTTGATATACCCCACTCAACACAATATCCTCTAGGTTCATCCATGACACTACAGAGGGTAAGAAACCATTCTCTTCTATGATCAAGCAATATTCCGTTGTATATATGTACATGTCCTCTTTATCCATTTGTTCATCAATGGACACCCAGGCTTCCTCCACACCTTGACAATTGTAAACAGTGCTGCAATGAACATATGAGTTGACCTGGCCCCTCAGATTAGCACTTTGGATTTCTATGTATAGATACCCTGAAGTGGGATCACTGGGTCCTTCATTATCTCTTCTTATAGCCTTTGTTTTAAAGTCTATTTTGTCTGGTATTGCTACTTCAGTTTTTTCTGTTTTGTTTTTTTTCCTTTCATTTTCATGAAATATCTTTTTCCATTCTTTTACTTTCCCTCTGTGTGTGCCTTTTAATCTGAAATGAGTCTCTTGTAGGCAGCATATGTAAGAGTCTTGCTTTCTTACCCATTTAACCCTCCTATATCTTTTGAGGGGAGCATTGAATCCATTTACATTGAAATTAATTGTTGATAGATATATAACTATTGGCATTTTATTATACATAAGTTTGATTTTTTTTTCATCTTAAAGATGTCCCTCTAACATTCCTTATAATACTGGTTTGGTGGTTATAAACTAGTTTAGCTTTTTCTTGTCTGGGTAGCTCTTTATCTATCCTTTGAATTTAAATGATAGCATTGGTGTGTAGAGTAATCTTGGTTGTAGGTCCTTGCTTTTTATCACATTGAATATTTTCTGCCAGTTCCTTGTGGCCTACAGTTTCTGTTGAGAAATCAGCTAACAATCATATGGGAGCTCCCTTATAGGTTATTAGTTGCCTTTGTTTTACTGCTTTGGGATTCTCTCTTTGTCTTTCACCTTTGCCATTTTAATTATAATGTGTCTAGTGTGGATCTCTTTGGATTCATCCTGTTTGGGACACTCTGTGCTTCCTGGACTTGTATGACTATTTTCTTCACCAGGTTAGAAAGTTTTCAGTCATTGATTCTTCAAATAAATTCTCAATCTCTTGCTTTCTCAATTCTTCTTCTTCTGGTACACCCAAGGATGTGAATATTAGTACACTTGATGTTGTCACAGAGGTCTCTTAAACTACCCTTAAGTTTTTGGACTCTTTTTTTTCTTTTTGCTGTTCTGATTGTGTGTTTCCCAGAACTTTGTATTTTAAATCACAGATTTGATCCTTTGCTTCATGTAGTTTGTTAGTGAGTCTTTCTAATGCATTCTTCGTTTCAGTTATTGTATTCTTCACTTCTGACTTTTATTTATTTTTCATTTACTGGATTCTATGTCCTTTAATGCTTGCTATCTCTTTCTTGAAGTGCTCACTAAGTTCCTTAAGTATTCTCTTTTATTTTTATTTTTTTCCTTTTTAAATTTATTTATTTTAATTAGCTTCAGTTGTACAACACAGTGAAATAGTTATACTTTTTACCCCTCAAAGTGAAAACCCCCTCCCCCGATTCTCCCCTCCTACTTCTCCCCCATATCATACTATCTATTACAATTCCTTTGACTTCCCTCCACTGTATAATCCACATCCCATGACTATCTATATATTCAATTACAGTTGGCATACAATAATACACAACATCAATTTCAGATATACAGTGCAGATCAAGTCTCTACTCTATCCATGAAGTGGTCTCCCTAACAAGACATGTGACCATCTGAAACCCCACAAAATTTTTACAACATTATTATATTCCCCGAACTGTCTTTCATATCCCTGTGAAAATACTGTAGTTACCTATTTATGCTGTCTAATCCTTTCCCCTTCTCCCTCATCCCTACCTACCTCCCAACTAGCAACCCTGTTTTTCCTCTATATCTATGAAACTGTTTCTGTTTTATTTGCTCATTCATTCAATTATTCAAATTCCACATATTAGTGAGATCATATAGTATTTGTCTTTCTCCAACAGACTTATTTTACTTAACGTAATAGTCTCTAGGTCCATCCATATCATTCCAAATGGTACGATTTCATTCTTCTTTATAGCGGAGTAATACTCCATTGTATAAATGTGCCACAGTTTCTTAATCCAGTCATCTACCGATGGGCATTTTGGTTGTTTCCAAATCTTGGCTATTGTAAATAGTGCTGCAATAAACATAGGGGTGCATATATTTTTTCGAATTAGCATCTTGGATTCTTTTGGGTAGATACCAAAGAGTGGAATTGCTGGGTCATACGGCAGTTCATTTCAAGTTTTTTGATACCTCCATACTGATTTCCATAATGGCTGCACCAATTGGCAGTCCCACCAACAGTGCACAAGGGTTCCCTTTTCTCCACAACCTCACCAGCACTTCTTGTTTGTTGATTTGTTGATGATAGCTATTCTGACTGGAGTGAGGTGGTATCTCATTGTGGTTTTTATTTGCATTTTTCTGATGATTAGTGAGGTTGAACATTTTTTCATATGCCTGTTGGCCATCTGTTTGTCCTCTTTAGAGAAAAGCCTCCTCATATCCTCTGCCCATTTTTTAATTGGGTTGTTTGTTTTTTTGGTGTTGAGTTGCATGTGTGTTTTATAAATTTTGGATATCAACCCTGAACAGATATATCGTTGGCAAATATCTTCTCCCATTCAGTAAGTTGCCTTTTTGTTTTATTGATGATTTCCTTTGCTGAGGAAAAACTTTTAAGTTTGATGTAATCCCATATGTTCATTTTTTCTTTTATTTCCCTTGCCCAAGGGGATATATTAGTAAAAATATTACTCAGGGTAATGTCTGCGAACTTACTCCCTATGTTTTCTTCTAGGAATTTTATGGTTTCAGGTCTTACATTTAAGTCTTTAATCCATTTTGAGTTTGTTCTTGTATATGGTGTAAGTAGGTGGTCCATTTTCATTTTTTTGCCCGTGTCAATCCAATTTTCCCAGCACCATGTATTAAATAGATTATATTTACTACAGTGTAAATTCTTGCTTCCATTGTCATAGATTAAATGACCGTATATAGATGGGTTTATTCCTGGGCTCTCTATTCAGTTCCATTGTTCTATGTGTCTGTTTTTATGCAGTGCCATACTCCTTTGATTACTGTAGCCTTGTAGTATGTTTTGTTGTCAGGTAGTGTGATGCCTCCTACTTTGTTCTTATTTCTCAACATTGCCGTAGCTATTCGGGGTCTTTTGTGGCTCCATATAAATTTTAGTATTCTATGTTCTATTTCTGAGAAAAATGTCCTTGGTAGTTTGATTGGAATTGCATTGAATCTATATATTGCTTTAGGTAGTATTGACATTTTAACTATATTAATTCTTCCAATCCATGAGCATGGTATGTATGTCCATTTATTTGTATCTTCTTTGATTTCTCTCTTCAGTGTCTCATAATTTTCTCAGTACAAGTCTTTTACTTCTTCAGTTAAATTGATTCCTATATATTTTATTGTTTTTGAAGCAATTGTAAAAGGGATTGCTTTCCTAATTTCTTCTTCTGATAGTTTATTATTGGTGTATAGAAATGCAACTAATTTCTGAACATTAATTTTGTATCCTGCTACCTTACCAAATTCGTTTATCAGTTCTAGAAGTTTTCTGGTGGGAGTCATTGGAATTCTCTATATATAGTATCATGTCATCTGCATATAATGAAAATTTTACTTCTTCTTTTCCAGTTTGGATGACTTTTATTTCATTTTCTTGTCTGATTGCTGTGGCTCGAACTTCCAGAACTATGTTGAATAGAAGTGGTGAAAGTGGGCAGCCTTGTCTTGTTCCTGATCTTAAGGGGAAAGCTTTCAGTCATTTCCCATTGAGAACGATGTTTGCTGTGGGCTTATCATACATGGCCTTTATTATGTTGAGATATGATACCACTATTCCCACTTTGCTAACACTTTTTATAATAAATGGCTGCTGGATTTTGTCAAATGCCTTTTCTACATCTATTGATATGATCATATGATTTTTATTTTTCATTTTGTTTATGTGATGTATTACATTAATTGATTTGTGGATATTGAACCAGCCTTGCATATCAGGAATGAATCCCACTTGATCGTGGTGTATGATCTTTTTAATGAGATGCTGAATTCGGTTTGCTACTATATTGTTGAGAATTTCTGCGTGTATGTTCATTAGAGATATTGGCCTGTAGGTTTCCTTTTTTGTAATATCTTTGTCTGACTTAAGAATCAGAGTGATAGTGGCTTCATAGAAAGAGTTTGGGAGCCTTCCCTCTTTCTGTATTTTTTGGAATAGTGTGAGGAGAATAGGTACTAATTCTTTTTTGAATGTTTTGTAAAATTCACCTGTGTAACCATCTGGTCCAGAGCTTCTGATTGTTGGAAGATTGTTGATTACTGATTCAATTTCTTTGGCAGTAATCAGTCTGTTCAGAGTTTCTGTTTCTTTTTGGTTCAGACTTGGTAGATTGTATGCTTCTAGAAATTTATCCATTTCTTCCAGATTGTCGAATTTGTTGGCATATAGTTGCTCACAGTGTTTTCGTAAAATTTTCTGTATTTCTGTGGTATCTTGTTGTCACTTCTCCTCTTTCATTTCTGATTTTATTAATTTGGGTCCTCTCTTTTTCTTGGTTAGTCGTGCTAAGCGTTTGTTGATTTTGTTTATCTTTTCAGAAACCCACCTCTTGGTTTCATTGATCTTTTGTATTTTTTTTTGGTCTCTATTTCATTTATTTCTGTGCTGGTCTTTATTATTTCCTTCCTTATACTACCTTTAGGCTTGTTTTGCTGTGTGTTTTTTTTTTTTTTTTAGCATTCCCTTAGGTGTAAAGAGAATCTGTTGATTTGAGATTTTTCTTCTTTAGGTAGGCCTGCAATGCTGTGATCTTCCCCCTTAGGACTGCTTTTGCAGCATCCCAGAAATTTGGAGTTGTGGTGTTTCATTTTCGTTTGTCTCGAGGTATCTTTTGATTTCCTCCTTGATCTCATTTTTGACCCCCTCATTATTTATTAGCATGTTATTTAGCCTCCATGTATTTGTAAGCTTTCCAGATTTCTTCTTATAATGGATTTGTGGTCAGAGAAGACACTTGATATGATTTCAATCTTCATAAATTTGTTGAGACTTGTTTTGTGGCCTAACATGTGGTCTATCTGGGAAAATGTTGCATGTGCACTTGAGAAGAATGTATGTTCTGTAGCTTTGGGGTGAAATGCTCTAAAAATGTCAATTAAATCCACCTGGTCTAAAGTGTCATTTAAGGCCACTATGTCCGTGTTGATTTTCTGTCTGGAGGATCTGTCCATTGGTGACAACGGGGTGTTGAAGTCCCCTACTATGATAGTGTTACTGTTGATCTCTGCCTTTGTGTCTGTCAAAATATGTTTTATATAGTTAGGAGCTCCTATATTGGATGCATAGATGTTTACTAGGGTTATGTCCTCTTGTTGAATCAATCCCTTTATTATTTTGTAGTGCCCTTCTTTGTCTTTTATTGTAGTCTTCATTTTAAAGTTTATTTTGTCCGAAATAAGTATTGCTACTCCAGCTTTTTTCTCATTTCCATTTACATGAAATATCTTATTCCATCCCTTTACTTTCAGTTTATGTGTGTCTTTTGATCTGAGATGAGTCTCTTTTAGACAGCATATGCATGGGTCCTGATTTCTGATCCACTCAGCCACTCTGTGTCTTTTGATTGGAGCATTTAGCCCATTCACATTTAAAGTAATTACTGATAGGTGCATATTTATCACCATTTTTTAATTGGTATTTCTTGGCTTCCTGGGTTAGCTTGTTTTCCCCTTTCTTCTATTTAAAAACCCCTTTAACATTTTCTGCAATGCTGGCTTGGTGGTAATGAACTCCTTAAGCTTATTCTTTTCTGAGAAGCTCTTTATCTCTCATTCAATTTTAAGTGATAGTCGAGCTTGGTAGAGCAATCTTGGTTGTAAGCCTTTATTTTGTATCACTTTGAATATCTCTTGCCACTCCCTTTTGGCCTGAAGAGTTTCTGTAGAAAATTCAGCTGTTAGTCTTATAGGAGTTCCTTTGTATGTAACCTGCTGTCTTTCTCTTGCTGCTGTTAGGATTCTGTCTTTGTCTTTTAGCTTTGCCATTTTAACTATGATGTGTCTTGGTGTGGGCCTGTTTGGATTCAGCCTGTTTGGAACTCTCTGTACATCCTGGGCTTGTGTTAATTTCCTTCACCAGGTTAGGGAAGTTTTCAGTCATTGTTTCTTTAAATACATTCTCAATCCCTTGCTTCTTCTCTTCTCCTTCTGGTATTCCTATGATGCATACTATTGTTGTGTTTCATGTTGTCCCAGAGGTCTCTTAAATTATTCTCATTCTTTTTTATTCTTTTTTCTTTTTGTTGTTCCAGCTGGGTGATTTCTGCTATTTTGTCTTTTAATTCGCTCATCCACTCCTCTGGTTCCTCTACTCTACTGGTGATTCCTTCGAGTGTGTTCTTCATTTCAGTTATTGTAATCTTTAGTTCTAATTGGTTGTTTTTTATGGTTTCCTTATCCTTCTTTATGTCCTCGCTAAGTTCCTTAAATATTCTTATCATCAGTGTTCTAAACTTTGTCTCTGAAAGTTTGGATACCTCTGTTTCATTTATTTCCATTTCTAGAGGTTTCTTCTGATCTTTACTTGTGACATGTTTCTTTGTTTTTCATTCTGGCTGTTGTTCTATGAATGCTTTGATGTATTAGATAGATCACGTAGAAAGAAGAGAAAAGCAAAAAGAAAAAAAGAGAAAAAAGAGGTGGGGGGGCTCTCTGTCCTCTTTATTCTGCAGTCCACTTGCTCAGGCTTGCAGTGAGCTTTCCATAATTAACTGCTGTGTTCTCTGGAACCGTGCTCACTACCAAAAAAAAAAAAAATCTTCACAGGTTGTTGCAGGTTCTCTGCTACTGCAAGAAAAAAAAAACAACCCTTTGTGGTCTGTCGAGATGTGGGCCAGGCACCGGGGGCTCAGAGTGCTCTGGCAACACAGCTCTAGGTGGGTGGGGCAGGCCCCCAACTCACCATTTGATGTGTTCAGTGGCCCCCACCAAGTCAGAGCAGCATGCACTCTGCACCAGCAATCAGTCCACACAAACTCGCCAGGAAATCCTCAATCGGATCACGCAGGTGCACCGCTCCCGGCCCAATACTCTCAGGAAAACTCCCTGTGTCAGCCTGTCCCAATCAACTGCCCACAGATCAGGCTAAGCAGCCCAGCAGCCAATCCCCAGCTTTGCAACTCTGCACCATTAGTGCAGAGAGTGGGGAACTAAGGGGGCTCGCGTACTCCTGAGTCTCAGTGATCAGACTGATGCAGCTGGAGAGCACTTGCCCTGCATTTCCCTGGTACCGCAGCACAAGCAGGGCGGAGGGTGGGGATCCAAGGTGGATTGCGCACTCCTGCATCTCAGTGAGCAGCTTGATGGAGCCAGTGGGCGTCTGTCGGCATTTCCCTGGGAACGCAGCACAAGCAGGGCGGAGGGTGGGGATCCAAGGTGGATTGCACACTCCTGCCTCTCAGTGAGCAGCCTGATGGAGCCAGAGGGCACCCGCCAGGCATTTCCCTGGCAACGCAGCACAATCAGGGTGGAAGTGGGAATCCAAGGCCGCATGCGCATGCTCGCAAGCACGCACTCCTGCTTTGATTGTTCACCAGACCGCATGCGCATGCTCGCAAGCACGCACTCCTGCTTTGATTGTTCACCAGACCAGTTGGATCCCGGATGTGATCCTTTGTGGGAGGGCCCAACCTTAAAATAATGGCACACTCCTATACACTGCTTCTGTGCAAGCTCCAAGTCAGTGGAACAATGGTCCCCAAACCTCCAGCTTCTGCACCAAAGGTGCTCAATTCAGAACTTCCCCACAGGCTCCTGGGCCCGGCTCACACAGCTACTCCCTCCAATAGGAACTGGGTGAATGCTCACCGGCAAGCGAACCCATGCGCCGGCCCCAGTCATCCTCACCAAGCCAAGCAAAGAGAGTCCTTACTAATTTCTACTGCCCACTATCGTATAACTCCTCTTCCTGGCAAAGAAACTCTGGGTTGGTCAGTTCGGTGTGGGACCGGAGGGTCTGTCCACCAACCGGAGAAGCCTCCCCACACAGCTGGGGCGACCCTCACGAGGCTCACCCTCTCTCATCTGCGCCCCTCCTACCAGACTTGACGTGGCCTCCTCTTAGGTCCTTCATTTAGAGGTTCTGTTCATCTAGTGTTCAGGGGACCTCCGAGGTTAAATGTTGTATAAATTATTTGTAATTTTGATGTGATCCTGGAAGGCAGTTTGGCAGTCTATTCTGCCATCTTACCAGAACTTGCATCCTTACATATTCTTATAACCATTGTTTTGAACTCTGTCTCTGGTAGGTTGCTTGCCTTCATTTCATCTAGTTCTTTCCCTGGTGCTTTATCCTATTCTTTACTTTGGGGTGCATTTCTTTGTTTCCCCATTTTGGCTGCCTTTTGTGTTTGTTTCTTAGTATTAGGTAGGTCTTCCACGTACCCCAGTCTTGGCCAAGTGGCCTTATGTTGTACGTATCCTTTGGGGCCCTGGCATTGTCTCCTTGGTCACCTGGGCTGGATGTTCCAAGAGTGTCATTTGTGTGGGTTGTACATGCTGTCCTGTAATAGTTGAGCTTTGATTGTTCTTGGCATGTCAGTGGGTGGGATTGATCCTTAAGCCGACTGGCTATGGGGTTTGGTCATATACACAGCTTATGAGCTGTTGTGTGGGAAACTTACCCCACTGAGTAGGATTCACCCCAGCAGACTCAGTGTCTGTTGAGATCACCTTTTGAGTGTGCTGCTTGTGAGGCTAATTGGGCAGTGCTCTGCTCTGGTCTGAAGCCAACCTCTCTGGGACCTCTTGTTATGGGCTATGGTGCAAGACCGAGTCAGCCTTCACCTGTGACCAGCTGAGTGCTACCTGGTAGGAGCTACAAAATAATTTGCAGTTGTTTGCTGCCTTTGCTAAACCTGGAGGTGCATGGGAGAGACAACGTTGTGAACTGAGGATGGCTGCCACCATCATTGGGTCAGGGGTAGCCTCCACAAAAAGCCAGTATACCCTGAGGCTTGCTACCACCTGCCAACTCCCTTAAGGTTCAGCCACTGACAAAGTCCCTTGTGGTATTTGAGTTGGGTGAGGCAGGGTCTCAGGAAGTCACTAGAGTGGAAAGAGTTGTGGTCACCAGGTTAATGTAGACTCTGGTTTGGTGCCAGTGTTGAGCCTGGAACTACTCAGTGAACGTCTCCGAGCATGCTGAGGCCAGTCACCGCCTACCTGGGCCAACCGGATTCTGATAGTTTCCAAGAAAGAGTGCAATGCGGGTGGGGCTGGCTGCTCGAGGGGAAAGTGCCTCCAGTAGTGGGTGAGTTGGATGGGGTAGGGTCCCAGTGAGTCAGCAGGGCAGAGCATCAGACTTTACCAGGCCAATCAGATTCAGATTTGGCCTGTGGAGGGGGGCTCAACATAGGAAATATGGTGCCCACCTGCCAGCTGCATGTAAGGTGGACCCTTCACTGAGAAAAGGCCAACTGTCCTCTAGTCCTCCAAAGCCACATACCTCAGTCTGTCCCCACCATATGTCTCCAAGGCCTCCTAGAGTCACCATCTCTCCACTGGAGCCCAAGATGTGTGCGTGAGAGCAAGTGAGTCTGTGTGTGTGTTCTTTTAGAGAACAGCTGGGTTTCCTGCAGGCTTCTGGGCCACTGGGATGGTTGGAATCTCCACTATTTTTCACAACCAGATGTGGTGGCTCCTCTTCTCAGCACCAGTATTCCAGGCTGAGGAGCCTGGTGTGAGAGGTTGGAGTCCCTTGCTCCTCCAGGGCAAACCAAGGCAGCCAAGATATCAGTCCTGATTCGCAACCACCACACGCAGATAGGGGCCCATTTTGCATTTATGTCCCTCCTACCAGTCTCAATGTGGCTTCTTTTTTATATTTTTAGTGATAGGACTTCTGTTTGGCTAGACTTCAGATGGTTCTCCAGGTTGTTGTCTCAGATTGTTCTATAATTTAGTTGTAATTTTAATGTGTCCATAGAGTAACACAAGCACAGTGTATACCTATTCTGCCATCTAGGATGCAGTTCTTTTTCTGTTTTCTTTTTCCTGCCTTCCTGTGGGTTACTTAAACATTTTCTAGAATTGAATTTTGACTTATCTATAGTGTTTTTGAGTGTATCACTTTGTATAGCTTTTTTAGTGGTTGCTCTTTCTCTGTGTATTACATTACATATACATAATTTATCACAATCATTTTACCAGTTTGAGTAATGTATAGAAAATTTGCCTTACCTTATATCCCCTTACCTTTCCTCAAGTATAATATAATTATCTTAAATACAGAGGGTGCCAAAAAATATATACACACATTTTTAAGAAAGGAAAAAAACTGTATTAAAATTACAATGATGGTAACCACTTTGAGCATCTCTTGCAAGTGCAGAAGTCAAGGTGACTTGTATTCATATTTTATTATCAGTATATATTAAGCATTACAATTTTAATAGTTTTTTATTTCTTAAAATATGTATACACTTTTTGGCATCCTCTGTATTTCCTTTTCATACATTTAAAACATACCAGTGTTATAATTTTTGCTGTAACCATCAAATATAAATTATAAAATTGAAGAGGAGAAAGAAAATATTTTGTGTTGATCCAGATTTCTGCTTGCCATATTCTTTCTTCCTCCTGATATTACAAAGTTTCTTTTTATATGATTTCCTTTCTGTTTATAGAAATCCCTTTACTCATTCTTTTATGGTAGGACTGCTGGAGAAAATTTCTCTTAGTTTTCTTTCATCTGAGAAACCTCTTGATTTCTTCATTTATGAAGGATTTTTTTTCGGATATAATGTTCTCACTTGGCATTTCTTTTTGTTAGCATTTGAAAAACCTTGCTAGAATTCCTTAGCTTCTATTGTTGTTGATGAGAAATCCATTATCATTTATATTGTTTTCCCTTAGTCATCATTTCCCTCTTGCTCCCTCCAAGATATTTTCTTAGTCTTTACATTTCAGAAGTTTGGCTTTGATGTTTTTTGGTGTTATGGACTGAATTGTGTTTACCAAATTCATACGTTGCAGTTCTAAGCCCCTAATGTAACTGTATTAGGTGATAGGGCCTTTAAGATAGGGTCAAATGAAGTCATAGGTGGGCCCTAATATGATAAGATTGGTATCCTTATAAGAAGAGAAGTAAATATCAGCAATCTTTCTTTCCATGCATGCAAAAAGGAAAGGTCATGTGAGGACACAGTGACAAGATAGTCATCTGCAAGACAGGAAGAAAGGTACCAGTGAACCCCCTGAGCACTTTGATCTTAGACTTGTAGTATCCATAACTGTGAGAAAATTAATTTCTGCTGTTTAATACCAGTGCGTCATTCTGTTTTAGTGGAATAACACTAATACACTTGTCATGAATTATTTATTTATTTATTTATTTATTTATTTATTTATCCTGTTTGGTATTCACTCAGATTTTTGAATCTGTAGGTTTATGTCTTTTGCCAATTTAGGAAGTTTTCAGTTATTGTTTCTTCAAATACTTTGTCAGTCCTGCCTTCTTTCTCTTATCCTTCAGGAACTCAAACGACATAAATGTTGGATCTTTTGTTGTAATAGCATGGGTTTCTGAAGTTATTTATTTTAAAGTCTAATTTCTTTGTATTAAAATTGGCTAATTTATATTGCTTTATCTTTCAATTCAGTTATTCTTTCATCTTCTCTCTCCATTCTGATATTCAAACCATCCATTGAGGCGTTTTATTTTTGTTATTGTATTTTTCAGATTTAAATTTTCCATTTTATTTTTCTTTACATCTCCAATTTCTTTGGAAAGATTTTCTATTTCTTTGCAGAGATTTTCTATTTCTTTATTTTTTTTGTTGTTGTTTCATTTGTTTTAAGTGTATCCTTACTTGCTCATTGAATCATTTTCATGGTAGCTGCTTAAAAAGTTTTCTCATGTGATTATAACATCTATGTCAGCATAGTGTTGGCATCTATTGATTTCTTTATCCAATTTGGAATCTTCTTGATTCTTAGTATGATGAATGATTTTTGATTGAAACCTGAACATTTTGGGTTTTATGTTATGAGATTCTGAATCATTTTTAAGTCTTCTGTTTTAGCTAGAATCCCCCACACTACTGGACAAAGGGAGGAGTTCAAGTTCCCCACTATTCTTTTAGTTTGTTTGTGTGGAGGTTCATTACTGCCCTTGTTGGGATAAACATCTTGGCTACCTACTCTGTTTTTGATACTGTCTTGGCAAAGTGTTTGGGGAGCTTTGTTCAGCCTGGCAGGGGTAATGTCTAAGCTTCCCCAACAGCCTTTGCTTCTGGGGTTGGTAAGGGACCACAGGTGTTTTTGTTTGTTTTGTTTTTGGTGTGTGGCTTGGGTAGAGCAGTGTTTTCTAAAAGCTTTTTGTTTTGCTAGGCTGCCCTTTTGCTGGCCTTTGGCTAGAGAGAGTAGAATTTTGTTGCAACTTCTTTTGTCTGTGCCTATTAGAATCTCTGGATTGCTGGCTTCTTCTGTCTGGAATACATGCAGCAAAAAAAACAAACCAAAACAAACAAACATACAAAAACATTAAATGAATTCCAAAATACCCAAACAAAACAAACCCAGAGAACTTACCACTGTGTAGTTCTTTGTGTCCCAAGACCCCCAGGTCATCTGTCTTCCTTGGTCTACCTTTCAGAGTCTCCTAATGTTTCTTTCATATGTAATACCCTGGGTGTTCAGTTAGTGGCAAGAATAGGAAAAAGCATGTCTACTCCATCTTTCCTCACATGGAAGTCACCTGAACTTTATCATTTTAATGGCTAATGATTTTTAATTTATTACAATATTCATTGTGGCTTTTCTAGATTAGGTACTGAACAAACACAGACTTTCTTTTCATGTGTTCATCTCCTGAGTCAAGAGAGCACCCTAGAACTCATATCAGACAGCCTTTGTCAATAAAGTTAGCATCATAGTCTCCTAAAAGGAATATGTTGACAAATATATCATACATACAATTCATACTGGTGCTTTTAAGCCTGTGCATATTACTTGGTTTTATATCTTAAGTAGCTTGTTACCAACTACCAGCAACCCATTCCATTTGGAATTAAATCTTTCTGTGGACATTAAATAAATAGCTGTAAAAAAAAAATCAGCACTATAAAATTGGTTTATTTTATAACCAAGTGTCAACTAATTACTCCAGTAAGTTGAAAATCCTTGCTCATTACAAACAGGGTTATGTTCATTTTCAGAGGAAAAAAAATCCTCTGTCATAAAATCTCTCCCTTCCCCTTCCACCTTCTTGTTATAAAATGTTAAGTGTTTTCTCATCTGGGTTTTACTACAGGAGTCACAAACATGACCAGATATATTAAGCATAAACTTCTTGGATGCATTCAGATAAGTGAAGATTACAGCCTGTAGTCCAAGGACAGCTCCTTATGAATCTTCCTTGCCTGATGCATAGTCTGGTGTTGAGAGTATTGCCACTGAGCTCCCACAGGGAATCAATGACTCTCTTCCCAACCACTGTCTTTCCCATCACTGAGATTGTGACAGGGCATGCCCAGTTTTCCTGTCTTTTACTACTTTCAGCTCAGTTCATTACACCTCAGGAAACCCCTTTCTTACTGGCATCCATGCCTTTCTCGTAACTTTGATTCACAATTCCTTTCTTTTCCAACTCCTGTTACTTCAGAAATGTCAGAATCATAGTCTCTTCTTATTCAAATGTGGGAGCAATTATCTGGAGAGATTTAAGTGTTTTTGCTAAAATATGTATATTATTAGTGGAAAGGAAGACTTAGAACTCCAGTTCTCTAACAGCAACAACAAAATTCATTCTGTCTTTGTTATATTTCTATAATTTATCTTTCTACCTTTGATATATTTCAATATTCTCTCTAGGGGTAGAGAGGGAAGAAAAAAACAACATTAACAATGGTTGATCAATGGTAGGAATAGACCTAAATCAAGAAAAGAAAAGCCAAAAGCCATATGTAGATAAATAAAATATGACAAAATAACCAGTGTCATCTAATTAAAATTGTTTCGGAAATCTCTGGACTCCAATCCACTGGGTTTCAGAATCTGGGGAGTTTAGGTGAGTCTTCTTTGGTATTCCCATAGAAGTAGACTAAAATATACTATAAGTTGACATTTGCTGTAAAATAAACCAATTATTCTGGTTGAAAGTGACAGAAATCCAACTAAAAATGCCTGATTGGCTCATGTATTTAAGAAATAGCCATGAGGCATAGGGGTTTAGAACTCTGTCTCCCTGTGTTGGCTTAATTTCCAACAGGCTCAACTTTTTCTTTTTCTTCTTAAATATAAGAAGCACCTGGATAGCATGTTACACAGTTA
Source organism: Aselliscus stoliczkanus (assembly GCA_033961575.1). Classification (NCBI taxonomy): domain Eukaryota; kingdom Metazoa; phylum Chordata; class Mammalia; order Chiroptera; family Hipposideridae; genus Aselliscus; species Aselliscus stoliczkanus. Next base: position 130,564,131 of record CM066735.1, read on the forward strand.
GAAACACCAGGGCATGAAGGTTATTTCCCCCCCCAAGAGTCCCAAAACATTCATGCACATTAGCTGATTAGAACTGCTATGGTCACATGTTCATCTCTGAACCAATCAATGGGTCAAGGACTGTAATGCTCTGATTAGCTGGCCCAGGATTAAATTCCTGTCACACTTTATTTTTTTAAAGCAGAAAATGAACTGTCTTTATTACAGTATGTTTTTATGACTCCATTTGTATTGTCCCAGAGCATAGCAGATACAGTCTCAGGGATGGCCCCATAAAGCAGCAAGCAAAGCTGAGACTCCAAGTGGGTCTGAAGCCCAGAATCTTTGGTAAGGCATGAGGGAAGACTGGGCTGAAAGGTGGTCTTGGGGCCTCGGCAGGCTGTTCTCTCTGATAGCTGTGACCTGCAGTCTATGTGTGGCCCAGGATGGCCTGGAGCTCCTGAGCTTTGTCACAGGCAGTGAGCCCAGGTGGCTCACTTCTTAACCTTGAGATGGAGGCAGTTCTTTTTAAAATTCATGAACTAAGGTAGGGTAGGGTTTTTTCCCCTAACGTAATATTGGGTTGCTATCACCAGAATAAGGGGGAATGGATGCTGGGAAGATAGATCAACGTATATCTATAACCTATGGAGGCGGTAGTCATGTGAATTTAGAATGAGGTCAGGGGAGAATTAATCACATGAACACCAAGCTGTCCTTGCCATTGCTGGCTTAAGTATCTCTTCCAGGTTGGGAATAACATCCTAAAGGTCAGATTTCTCCCAAATCTGATTCAGAATCTTTCTAAATATCTTCATTTATCTCAGCCATTTTATTTAAAACTGTCATTTTTTAAAGCATGAGCCTTTAAGATACATTTTAAAAAGTAAATTATTATTCAGATTTATTTCTTCTGCTTTGTGTAACCACGAACATTAAGGCAATATAAACTAATTTGTGAATATATCTGGCAAAGTTATAGGACAAATAAATTTGGGGGCTACTGAAAACTTAACCACCTTTTATAAGTATTTTTTATTGGAAAAATGAATTTCATCTACCATGTAACTGATTTAGAAATGAAGCATTGGAATACAATCCATATGCAAGCACATACTGCTAAGAAATTTAGTAGATGCATCAATGAACTTATATGGAGTTATTTTGATTAACTTATACTTTCTCTAATCCAATAACCAGGTATGTTCCTGGAGCGAAGTCACAGCAGATATAATCACACATCCAGGAGTTGGGTAAATCATGCTTATTTGTAGAGATGAAGTAGAGATGACCTTGCCTTAAACAGAACTCACTTCCCTCCCTGGTGATTATAGGGTGATGTTAGGAAGGTGCTCAAATGTTGAAAGAATGTATCTATAAATCTTGTTTATAAAGAGAAAAATTAATGACTCTTAAGATAGGCAAAATCTTTGAGTTGAAGGCTTTGGAGAAGCCCCTTGAAGAATATAATTTTCAAAAGAGAACTTCTCAGGGGGCAGAAAAGCAGTGTTTATATTGATCACCCTTGTCTGCTACCTTTGGTTTTCTGACTTGCAAGACATGGCAGTGATGTGAAAATACAGTTCAACCTTTTGGGAAAAATCCATCCATCCATCCATCCATCCATCCATCCATCCATCCATCCATCCATCAACTTCCATCCACTTACTGAGCACACATAGGTATCGGACTCTGAAAGGTGGGGATCATTCCTGTCATTGGGCTTCAACCCTCAAGCTTTAAGGAAACTTGACTTTTGACATCTGATCAGCTACAAAGGTGCATGGGAGTAGGATGAGGCCTCATCACAAATTCTGAGCCCACCTGAAATCTGAGAGGTCCAAGGGTAGGAAGCTAAAAGGATACCCTTAATAGGAATCTAAAGGCTGCTTGATTCTAAGGGAAGCTTCCAGAGAATGTTCTAGATGTTTTGGTGATAGTCTATAAAAATAAATAAGGAAAGATCTCAGGAACTTACAGCCTAAGGAGGGAGACTGATGTATATTTCATTATAATATAAGACAGAAAGAAATAATTGCTATACTGGGTGAACAAGTTTTGGGCCAAGGAAGGACTGACGAGAGCTGTAGTCCTACATTCTTGACCTTGTCTGTAAGCATGACAGCTCTTGGCTCCTACCCTCTGCCTTCACCTCTGATGTGAATATGATATTCTGTATAACTCCGAACAAGGAGAATTTGTTAGCCCAGAGATTCACAAACTTTCTTGGTTCATGGTACCTCTAGGCCAAAAGAAATGCCTAATAATATTGTTTATTAAGTAGTTAGGTTCAAACAATTTAAATCTATAATGTATTTATGTCCTAGCAACTTAGTTGCTTTTTGAAAAAAAAAATGCATATAAACTGAAGGAGAAAACTAGTTTTTTTTTCATTTTTAAATAACCACAGTTACTTACTGAAGGATGCGTATGCCTGTTGGGTACTGCACAACTTTTCCAACTTTGGCTTTAAGTAATATACTGCCACACTTATTTTCTGTTCCACAGTGATTTTTGTAGTTACTGTTTTTCATTTATTTTGTTTTCTTTTCTTTTAAATCAGAGCAGCTGCTGAAAACCCAGCTTTCCAAAGGTAGGGTGTCATCAAAAGGAGTTGGAGCTAATATTGAAACTATGAACTACCTGCAAGCCAGTGATTCAATCAGAATCAACAGATCTCATGTATGGGTGTGTTTTCCTTACAAATGTAAAGTAACCTATAGCTCTCCTGTGATAGCTGTCATGCCCTGTTCAGTGTCTAAGAACTTGGACCTTAGCTGTATTTTCTCTATTCACTCTGTTATAAGACACTTCCTCCTAGGAATATCCATGGCCTCAATCCCCACATCTTGTGTTCAGGCTTGGACGGGACTTGAGGGTTCTTCTGAGTCAAAAACGTGGACTCAGAGAACTGCCAATAAACTGAAAGAACATCAGTTATGTTGAACTGAACTACACCCATGGGAATGAACTATCAAATCTGGAGAAAATAACAGAACATGCTTACTACTTAAATCTAGAGTCAATGTAGTTTGATGTATTTTTATGTTTCATGGTTCAGAAGCACTTCCAAATCTTGAGGTTCTCACCATCATCATTTTTTCACATAGTTCTAGCATGTTTAGTGGGGACCAGTTTACAGATTTATGCCACCAGAATGCCAGTTTTATATTAGCTGTACTATACAAACTATTATTTCTCTTATTTGAGTAATGTCAAATTGGTACAGGTCTGTAGTCGACTCTCAAATAACTATGTTTTCTGGCAGCAGTGAAGGAGAATGAGCGAGACATAGGTTTGTGAGAACAAGAAATCCTATTGAAAATGGGGACCCAATAGACTAACCAAAGTTTTCTTTCAGGATAGGGCATGTGTAAAAGAGGTTAATGTTTCTGAAATTTAGAATAGATCTGTTTTTCATTCAAGTAAATCTTGTTGCCCTGTGATTCTCCACCCACGAAATCCACAGCATTCGATGGCTTAGGGGAAGGACAAGTACCACCCAAAACAAGGAAATCATTACAGGGCAGTGAACCGTAGAAAGAACATTCTGGGGTCCCTACAGCAATGGTTTTCCGGCTACAGTAATCATCAGAATTACCAGGAGTACTTGCTAAGAGATGGATTACTGGGCCCCATTACACAAACCTACCCAGAGTTTCTGATTCAGTGGATCTGGGGTAGGGTTCAAGAATTTGTGTCTCTAATAAGATCCCAGGTGATACTGATGCTGCTGGTTTTCAGACCAAACTCTGAGAACTACACAGCCCTAGAGTAACAACAGTTCTTGAAGTTCAAGTGTACTGAGAGGGAAAGGGAATTTATAAATTTCAGAGCTTCCATTTCCATAGCAAAAGTAAAGCCTGGAGTTCTAAAACTGGGGTTTTACCATCAGTGGATGTTAGTAGGCACTCCCAGACAGGAGAAGTCCTTTCTGTTGCTGGAGATTGGTGAAAAAGACATGGGGAAGAAGATAAAATGACAATAAAGAGGCAGAACGTTCTCACCCCCTTTCCTAACACCACCTTGTAGTATAATTTAAATGTGAAGAAGCAGCAATCTTTAGTTAATGTGGGGGAATCGAGTATTATCCAAAGTTAGTGCCCATTTTCTTGTGGGAAAAGGTCCTGCCTCTTAGAAAACTTTTCTGCTGAGGTGTTTCAGTGCCCCACCCTATTGTATTAGATTTTTTTGATGCATAAAAAATGATTCTTACTTCAGAATCCAAGGTACAGCCTCAGAAACAGCTTCACATATATGAGCAGTGAACTCACTGTGACTTAAAATGTTACTCTACTACCCAATGAATCGGTGTTTTACAAAGCATCAGGAATCTCCATTCCTCCCACACCTACCTTATTATTGTTGTGAAAAGAAGGTATATTCAGGATTTTTAATTGTTAAGAATCTTCCTTTTGTTTCCCACTGAGGACAAAAGCTGTATTCTTTTTGCAATGGGCACAGTCCTATAATGGTATTCTGTCCTGTTTGGATATGTCCTGTGTAGCCCTTGTAGGAACTAAGCTCATTTCTGCATGATGTGGTTGAGACTGGGAGAAGTAAGCCACAATTTATCTCCTCTAAATAGCACTCCCCAGTTCAGAACACGAGGCAGATAACCTCAGTGTGAAGATTGCCTATGGATGTTTATCTACAGCCTCCAAGTAATATGGATTTATTCTGATAATATACAAAGCATTTTGCAGATAATGTCAAGAGCAAACATTTTATTACTGCTTTCTTGTAAATTACACATGGCTGTGTTTTAATGGATTTTCCTTCCAAGCCTCAGTCTCACAACATGAGTCTTTATACAGATTTTTATTATGATCTCGAATATTGACTTTTAATTATGCACTGGTTAACAAAACAAATAAGGCTGTCGTTTCCATCAAGAGAGTGTTAGGGGTGGAGGGCATCTTTTGACATTTCTCCTACCTTCCCATCCCAGTATTACTTGCTTTAACATCACCCATGCCAGGCATAAAACTATAAAAAATCTCACATTACTTTCAGAAGATCCTGGAGCAGTTTTTAATTATGTGTATCACAAAGGATGCATGGCTTATTGTAATGATAGTCGAAAGGCACTTTAAGAGCCATATTCAAGGGTAAGACAAACTGTTTAAAGGGACATAGAAATAATTATTCCTATTTCATTAGAAAGCAAATTGGGAAAAAATTACTTTAAATTGAAGAAAGAAGGTAGACAATCAAATGAAATTCCTGACCACAAGGATATCAGGGGGAACAAGTCATTAAGAAATTCGAGAGCCAAACTCCATACTTTGTGATACTTTCCAGTTAATAAGGTGGCCTCATAGAAGACTCAGCATCTGGCAGCAATGGCCAGGAGTCCAGCAAATCCGAAGTCAGCATCCAGAAATGGTGACCCCTTTAACACCACTCTCTCTCTAACACTCAGTGATCTCATTCTTGGAGGTAAGAAGAGATGGGGAAGAACTTCTACCAGATGTATGTAATTTTAGATTCTGTTTCTAAGTATGAGGAGGGTTGAAGGCTTTCCAATTTCTTTCCTGGCCATTGAGGTAAAAAAATAGGTCAAGAGCTCAGTAAGACCAAGGAAATAAGTGGTTTATTTCTGTATGGCAGTTAGCATTCTTTTTAACACTTTCTCCCAAGTATATGCTGAAATCTATCTCATGAGGAAGTTAGTGGTGAAGACAAATTCAGGGTATTGAGGTCTTAATGGATGTTGGCTATTTAATAAATCTTGGTAGGAGATAAGAATGAATGAATGAACAAATGCAATTTTGACAATGATGTTGGGATCAAATCAGGTTAATGTATTTTATTTAGAACGCCTCAAAAATTTGGAGTTGGAAAGGATCTCAGAAATAAAACCTAATGCATGTTTTAAAAATTCGTGGGGCAACTGAATAACTTCCTTTTTTTTTTTTTTTACTTGTTTGGTCATCTAAATAACAGTGTCAGAACTGGGAATTGAAGCCAGTACAATGGTGTTTCCATCACATTATACTATTCTGGGATACCAGAAGAGTATGGACAAATCTAGAAGTTTTTATTTGTTTGTTTTCTTGCTTGCTTCTTATTCCCGTATGCAACAACAACAATCAATGCCCACTACTAGTTATTTAGCTCAATCTGGGAAAAATAGAAACTACTCTAGTGTCCTACACCATATTAAAATTCTTCCAATATTTCTGGGGCACCATGTCAACTTTGCAAACCAAGGAACAATAACAAGATGGTGTTAACTATTTTTTAAAAATAGTCACTACAGGAAACAAAAGTTTTGTCACCATTTAAAGCAATACCTTTATAGACCATAGCCAAACAACAAGAAAAGTTGTTGCTGAAAATATCAACTACTTGATGAGTCAATGGGCTCCTTTATATGTTATCAATTGACTGTTCTTTGACTTATTTGTCTAAATGAAATGAAATCCTTAACATAATCAGGAAAATAGGGGAGCCTATGGTCTCTTTGAAATGAGAATGTGTATATTTTGGGAACAGAGATATAAACAGGACATTTTTCTAGCACAGAAAACCTTTAAGTTTTTCTTAACACTTTTGGAAAAAAGAATCTGCCCAACAGAATTTCAGACATCCTGACCCATTATCAGGAATCTTTTCTATCCTGATAATGGCAACAAATCTCCAAGAATAAAAGAACACAAGCAAGACTTCTGGTAAAATGGTGGAATAGACCAACGCTGTGCTAACTGCCGCCCAGGATCACACCAAAATTACAAGCAAATTATACAGCATTCAACCCTGGAGGTCCCCGGAACAATGGAGGAACAGAACCACTAAACGAAGAACTTAAAAAGGAGGCCGCCTCGGGTCTGGTAGGACGGGTGGAGACGAGAGAGGACGAACCCCGTGAGGGAGGTCCCAGCTGTGGGGAGGTTTCTCCGGTTAGGGGAGAGACCCTCCGGCCACACACCAAGCTCACCAGCCCAGAGTTCCTTTGCCTGGAAGAGGAGTTCCAAGATAGCCGGCAGTAAATTAGTGAGGACTCTCTTTGCTCAGCTCGGTGAGGCTAAGAGCGGCTAGAGAATCAGTGGGGCTGGTGCCCGGGCTTGCTCACAGGTGAGCACTTACCTGGTTCCTGGTGGAGGGAGTGGCTGTGTGAGCCAGACCTGGGATCCTGTGGGGACGGACTGAACTGAGCACCTTTGGGGCAAAGGCTGGAGGTCTTTGGACTATTGTTCCCCTGGTGTGGAACCTGCACACGAGTGGTGTAAGGAGAGCGCCATTTTATCAGGGTTGGGCCCTCCGACAGAGGATAAAGACCGGGACCTCATTGGTCTGGTGGAATTGTCGCAGAAGTGCATGTGTGAGTGCGGGTGAGCACGCGGCCTTGGATCCCCTGCCTCCGCCCAGCTTCTACTGCGTTGCCAGGGAAATGCTGGCAGGTGCCCTCCGGCTACAAAAGGCTGCTCACTGAGACCTGGGAGAGCACGAGCAACCTTGGATCCCTAAACTCTGCACGGCTTGCACTGTGTTGCCAGGGAAATGCCTGGTGGGCGTGCTCCAGATCCAACAGGCTGCTCACTGAGACGCGGGAGTACATGAGCCGCCTTGGGTCCCGGCTCTCTGCACTGCACTTGCAGAATTGCCAGGATGGTGATTGGTTGTCGGGTTGCTTGGCCTGATCTGCGACTGGCTGATTAGGACAGGCTGAGACTGTCAGTTTTCCTGGGAGTGTTGGGCCGTGAGCTGTGTGCCTGCGTGATCCAGCCAGGGCTCTCCTGGTGATCTATCTAATACATCAAAGCAATCCTAAAGTGACAGCCAGAATGGGGAAACAAAGAAACATGTCAGAAGTAAAAGATCAGAAGAAACCTCTAGAAATGGAAGCAAATGAAACAGAGGGATCCAAACTTTCAGAGACAGAGTTTACAACACTGATGATAAGAATGCTTAACAAACTTAGTGAGGACATAAGGAAGCATAGAGAAATCATAAAAAAAACCAGTTAGAACTGAAGAATACAATAACTGAAATGAAGAACACACTCGAAGGAATCACCAGTAGAGTAGATGAAGCAGAGGAGCGGATCAGCGATTTGGAAGATAAAATAGCAGAAATCACCCAATTGGCACAACAAAAAGACCAAAGAATAAAAAACAATGAAAATAGTTTAAGAGCCCTATGGGACCAGATGAAGCACAACAACCCTGGACACATAGGAATACCAGAAGGAGAAGAGAAGAAGCAAGGTGTCGAGAATGTATTTGAAAAAAATAATGATTGAAAACTTCCCTACACTGGTGAAGAAAATCAATGTACATGCCCAGGAAATGCAGAGGGTTCCAAACAAGCTGAACCCAAACAGGTCCACACCAAGACACATCATAGTTGAAATGTCAAAGGTTAAAGACAGAGACAGAATCCTAGAGGCTGCAAGAGAAAGACAGCAGGTTACAGCTGACTTGTCTACAGAAACTCTGCAGACCAGAAGGGAGTGGCAGTAGATATTCAAAGTGACACAAAATAAAGGCCTACAACCAAGATTGCTCTACCCAGCACAGCTATCACTTAAAATTGAAGGAGAAATAAAGAACCTCTCAGAAAAGAATAAGCTCAAGGAATTCATTACCACCAAGCCAGCATTGCAAGAAATGTTAAAAGGGCTTTTTTAAACAAAAGAAAGGGGTAAACAAGCTAACCCAGGGAGACCAGGAATACAAATAACAAAATGGCATTACATATGCACCTATCAATAATCATTTTAAATGTGAATGGGCTAAATGCTCCAATCAAAAGACAGAGAGTGGCTGAGTGGATAAGAAAATAGGACACATGTATATGCTGTTTACAGATGGAATAAGATATTTCATCCAAATGGAAATGAGAAAAGAAAAGCTGGAGTACCAATACTTATTTTGGACAAAATAGACTTTAAAAGGACTACAATAAGAGACAAAGAAGGGCACGATAACCCTAATAAACATCTATGCACCCAACATAGGAACTCCTAATTACATATAACAGATTTTGACAAACATAAAGACAGAGATCAACAGTAACACTGTCATAGTAGGGAACTTCGACACCCCATTGTCACCAATGGACAGACCCTTTAGACAGAAAACCAACACAAAAAGAAGGGGCTTAAATGACACTTTAGACCAGCTGGACTTCGTTGATATTTTTAGAGCATTTCATCCTGAAAAAACAGAATATACATTCTTCTCAAGTACACATGGGGCATTTTCCAAGATAGACCATGTTAGGCCACAAAACAAGTCTCAGTAAATTTAAGAAGATTGAAGTCATATCAAGCAGATGTAAAGGAAAAACGGATGGTTGCTGGCTGGGATGGAGTGGGGATAAGATGGAGGGGGAAGGTTTTGGACAGCGTATGTGGGACTACAATGTTGCCGCAGGGGTATGGGGGACAGTTCTGGGAATGTAATTGATAATGTTGTGAAGAGACTATTATGTTAAGTGAAATAAGTCAGTCGGAGAAAGGCAAGTACCATATGATCTCACTTATATGTGGAATCTGAAAAACTGAATGAACTATCAAAGTAAATAGACTCATAGATATAGAGGAAAAACTGAGGGTTGCTAGTTGGGAGGGGTGTGGGGATAAGGGGGAAGGGGAAGGGATTAGACAGCATAAATAGACAACTACAAAATTGTCACAGGGATATGAAACACAGTTTGGGGAATATAATAATGTTGTAAAAATTTTCGATAGAGTAGAGGCTTGATCACTGCACTGTACACCTGAAGCTGATGTTGTATAATATTGTATACCAGCTGTAACTGAATATATAGATAGTCATGGGATGTGGAGTATACTGTGGAAGGGAGTCAAAGGAATTGTAATAGATATGTATGATATGGGGGGAGTGGGGTCGCGAACTGAGGGAGGGGGGTTGTCACTTTTGGGGGTAAAGAGTATAACTATTGCATTGTGTTGTACATCTGAAACTAATAAAAAAATGGAAAAAATAAAAATAAAAAAATAACAACAACTGCTGTGTGAGGTGATGGAGATGTTAATTAGCTTGATTTTGATCATTATTTCAAATGTATAGCTGTATCAAAACATTATGTTGAACACCTTATATTATATATTTTTTGTCAATTATCTATTAATAAAGCTGGGAAAAAGAAACAATAGCATGCCATGGCTCTATGGTATCAGAGAAAAAAAATCCACAAGCAAACTGCAACTTAAAGAAGCTATGTTTATTTCAGAGTCTCAAGGAGCCTTGTATTGTTAAACAAAATATAAAATGTACAATAAAATTTAGGTATAAAGGACTTTGTTGGCTATAAAATTTTATTTTACTGCTATCCTCATATGGCTACACACATTCAAGATCAGTAAAGTATTAAAATATTCAAGATGACAGAACATGAAGCCTAATTCCAGGAATGCAGCAATGAGAATTCCAGGAACACAGCAATGAGAATGTATGACAAGGGGCACACACAGAATACCTATATTGTCATCATATAAAGTCCATCATTTCTGTATGTACTTAATTAAAAAGGATGCAGAGGTTAGAATGATCATCCTTAATTGATCATTTCCATTACTATCCCTACAGACACCAGTTGAGTATACCAACTTTGAGACATAATCTTGTTAAAGTGAATCAAATGCAGGCAATTGCAACTTAGTTAAGCATATAGTCTAGATGTTGGAGAATTTTCCTAAGGTACAAATTGTTTTCACGAGTCTGTGGGAGCTCAGAAAAATACATACTGTTTTAAATTTTCCTGAATGTCAGGGAGGGAAGGGTTTTTATTTTGAAATAGAAAACCCCTTACATACCATCTAAAGAAAGCTTTTGTTACAGAAATGCCTCTATGTGGAAAATAATAGTTTCTAGGGGATCTATCCCTACTGATCAGATTCAAGGTCGATTTGGACATTGCAAAACTGCATTATTTCTCCTCAGGATAGAAATTACTAAATAAGAGAAGCAAAAGTTTTAAAATGAGGAAACGACAATGTTTTCTACTGACCTAGTTGCAAAGTAGGAGAAAGAAAATTCTTTTGGCTCTTCTGTTCAACTTAAAAACATGATTAGAATGGCATTACCCAAACCTACCATCTTCATTTCTTTTGGAGTATCATTGTTACATTCAAACTTGATTTTTCAAGTTTCAACTTTCTGGTATACATACTTGGTTTATTGTGATTTTTGTTGTTCCTGTGTATACATGTGTGTGTGTGTGGGGGGCAGTTTCTCATTCCTGTAGCCATAGTTTCTAGCACATGGCCTGGCACATAGTAGGCTTTCAATCAGTATATCTTAAAGGAAGACATTTTGGAACACTTACTTTTGTCTCCTATTTATAAAAGTAATGTTTATTCATTATAAAAGAAATACAAAAGATAATAGAAAAAATGGAGAAGAAAATTAAATTCACCCATAATCTTATCATCCAGTTATAATTGGTAGTAATATATTGGTGTTATTCCAATTATCTAATTTGTATATGTATACATGTACATACACAAGTATACCTAGACACACAGAGACACACATATACAAATACATACACACCAGACACTCACAATTGGTATCAAACCAAATACTCAGTTACATATGCTCTTTTCAATTACTGTAATGAGTTGGGAAATGTTCCATCCAATGGAAAAGTATTTATAGAGTTCACAGTGCCTACTCACTAAAAAAACCTCTCAAACTATGGACTTTGAAAAATGGGCGTGAAGAATCTTCCCTATGTTTTCCTCACTGGCCAGTGGTAACATTTATTGAGTACTTAGTAAATTACAGGAACACTGGACTCACAACAGCTTATTGAGGTAAATGCTATTAGGATTTTCTTTTCTTTTCTTTAAGGCCTACAGGGTGTAAGCAATCTGCCTAAATTCATCCAATGGTAGATGCCAGAGCTGGGCTTTGTGACCAGACCCTGAGCTCTGAACCCCTGGGCTTTGTGATGCCTGGACTGTTACCATGCCTGTGCTACATATAACACATCTGGTTGTATCTTTGAGCCCTCTAATTTTTGATCAGTTGGTCCTGCTGATTCTATTCCTGAAATACCCTATTTTTCCATCTCCCATCAATGCTTTAGTTCATTGGTTCTCAATCAGGGACACCTTGCCCTTCAGGGGGACAATGGCAATGTCTGGAGACATCTTTTGTTGTACCTTGAAGTAGGATGTTGCTAAACAGGACAGGCTCCCACAACAAAGAATTATCCAGCTCAAAATGTTAGTAGTGCCAAGGTTGAGAAACCCTTAGCTCATTTCCCCAGCCTCTCTTGTCTAAATATAAACACCCTCCTAATTAGTTTATCTATCCTAAGTTTCATCTTCATCCACACTGCTGCTATAGTTCTCTTTAAACACAGATGACATCATGCCACTCTCTTGTTCAATTTAGCTCTGTAGCTCTGGAGGACTGCCCACGTTCAAATACAGATTCAAACAATTCTGGATTATATGACTTTAGGCAAGAGCTTTAACCTTTCTGAACCTCAACTTCATTACATGTAAAATAAAGGAATAACAGCTGCACCTACCTCAATAGGATTCTTGTGAGAATTTTAATGAGAACTAATCTCTTTTATTTTTTTATTTTTTTCAGGGCAATGTCACTGGCCCTCATATGTGGGACCGAACCAGGGCCGCTGGCTTCCCAAACCAGCGCTTAACCACCGCGCCACTCGGCCGGCCCTCTTGTGAGAATTTTAAAACTTCATGCCTGGTACAAGTCAAGTATAATAAATGTTATAAAAAAAGATTATTAAAAATTTTTTTGAAGGTTTTCTACTGCCTGCAGAAAAAGTCCCAAACTTCTCAACATGACCCTTCCCTATGTGGTCCCACTCAGCAACCTATTTTCTGGGCTGTTGTCCTGGAAGATCTGAACCCTAGTCACGCAGGACCATCCTTTAGATCCATGGAGACTTGTATGCCTGTGTCTTTGCTTATGCTCTTCTGCCAGCCCAGGAAGTCCTTCTCCATCTTCTCCACTTGGAAACAACCGTATTCTTCAGGACTCAGGCCAAATGCCACCTCTTCTATTTAGCCTTCCCCAATAGCCAGTGAAATTTACTTACACCTTCACCTACATGATCACAGTATTTTGGTTATTTTTTCTATCAGTCCATTCATTTATCCATCCACCCACTCATCTATCTATCCATCTATCCACTTGCTGTAATTAGGATAATAAGCTCTGGAAAAATATTTCCTTATTTAAAAGCAGGTCCCCCAAATTTATGTAACCTTGATCAAGTTCCTTGGCTTCATGAACCCTTCATTTCCTTGTCTCTAAAATAGGTATAATAATAATAACAATATACAATTGATTAAGTTATTATGAGGATTAAATGTGTATAAAGCATTTACCATATTGCATGCTATGTATAAGCTCTAAATCAATGTTTGCTCTCATTTGACTTGTATTTATTGAGCACCTACTGTATGACAGGCCCTCTTCACAATATGCCTTGCATTATAATGGGTGATGAATGGGCCAAATCTCTCACTAGATAAGGACCTTGTTGAGGGAAGGTAATTTTCTTTTTAATCTCCTCTTCACACCAACACTTGAAATATAGGTTTGAAATATATTTTTGTCAATATCTGGCCCATGTTTCATACAGTGCCACTGGCCAGTATTTCTCTCCTATGGTATTAGGTAGGCATCTACTGATGTGAAAAGTATGGCAGATCAAAAGCAGTCAGCTATTCTCCTGCAGTGGAAGACTCCCCTCCATTTCCAACCCACCTTTTAAGCTGCCTCTCTGGGCATAATACAATAAAAAGAAATTACTTTATGATTGTAATAATGGCCTTCAGTCTTCTTGATTACTCTGGAGCTGGAGAGGTGATATCAATGACATATTCCTGTAGAAGGAACACACTGACTGATTAATTTTACATGTGGATTAAGAATGCTTTGTATTTTGTTAAAATCCAGATTACATTCTTCTCACGAAGCAAGTAGCCTGATCTGATTAATATAATACATTCTCCTCTGTTGCCCAACATTGCCGAAGGCAAGGTATTACTTAGGGAACCGCCCCCTTCCCCCATAAACGCAAAATAAATAGATCTGTACAATCATTATTGAGCTAAAATAGCACTTAGAAATGTATTTTTATTGTGAAAAATGTCCCAATAAGAGTTGCTGGCTGTTTGTAGCCCTATAATGTAAGTCAGATAAATTGGTGCCCAGAAGTCTGACATTTCAAAAGCCCCAGAATATGTTGCATTTTTTCTGATATGCCATTTTTGTAATTCTCCCAGCTATTTTCCTTTAGCAAGAAACAATTCTTCTGTGCCTAGGAAGTTCAATTAGAGCATTGTAAAAGTGGTCAGAATTACTTCAATATAAGTGCCCAGAGCGATAGGTATACATTGGGGAGAAGCAAGTTCTGCTCTTACCACCCTGATGTGAGCAATGGTATTAACTAATGTGGAGAAAGAACGCACCATTTTTACCGCCTCAACTCAATTAACCTGCCTAGAGAATTAGAAACATACAATTTCACCTCAGAGTGGGTTCTCTGTTTGGCTCAGCTCAGCATCCTGAGCTCTTCCTTAGCCAACAACAGCCCCTCCTTGTCCTCTCCTGTGCTGGGTGGCTGGCTCCACCTCTGGTGAGTTTAGAACACGTGCATCTATTCTTTTCCCCTTGAGTATGGGCTGGCCTCAGGGGCTTACTTCTAGTGAATAATAGAATGCAGCAGAAAGGACACTGTGTGACATCTGAGAATAGGTCAGAGGTCAGCAAACCTTTTCTGTAAAGGTCTGGATAGTAAATATTGTTGGCTTTTCAGGCCATATGTATATTGCCTCTATTGAAACTATACAGCTCTATTGTTGCAGCATGTAACACAAACAGGCTTGACTGTGTTCTTATAAATCTTTATAAAAATTAGGTGGAGAGTCAGATTTGATCCAGAGGCCATAGTTTACCAAGCCATGGGTTAGGCCATAAAAGATGATATGGCTTCTGATTCTCTCTCTCTCTCTTTTTCTCTCTCTTTTTCATAAACTTTATTTTTTAGGGAAGTTTAGGTTCACAGCAGAATTGAGCAGAAGGTAGAGATATTGTCCATTCATACCCTGCCCCCACACTTGCATACCTCCCCCATTAACAACATTCCCTACCAGAGCGGTACATTTTTAACAATTAATGAACCTACTGACATGTCATTATCATTCAAAGTTCATAGTTTACATTAAGGTTCACTTTTGGTGTTGACCATTTTATGGATTTGAGTAAATGTATAATGACATGTATCCACCATGATAGTGTCACACAGAGTAGTTTTACTGCCCTAAAGATCCTCTGTGTTCTGCTAACCCCTTCCTTCCTCCTCATAACTCCTGGCAGCCACTGAGTTTTTTTTGTTTGTTTGTTTTTGTTTTTTTTTGAGGGCAGTGTCACTGGCCCTCATATGTGAGATCCGAACCGGGGCTGCTGGCTTCCTAAACCAGCACTTAACCACCACACCACTTGCCGGCCCAAACTGAGCTTTTTTTTGTCTCCACAGTTTTGCCTTTTCCAGAATGTCATATAGTTAGAATCATACAGTAGGAAGTCTCTTCAGATTGTTTTCTTCACCTAATAATATGTATTTAACATTCCTCCCTGTATTTTTATGGCTTCATAGCCATTTTAAAACATTTTTATTAAAAATATAGTTGACATACATATAACATACAATATTATATTAGTTCCAGGGGTACACCATAGTTATCAAATATTTATATACCTAAAGAAGTGATCACCACCAGTCCAGCAACCATCTGACGCTGTACCACGCTATCACATTATTGAACATATTTCCCATGCTGTACATTACATCTCCATGATTTATTTGTTTTATACCTGGAAATTTGGACCTCTTATTCTATGTCACCTTCCTCCCCCGCTTTTTAAGTTGTTCAATTACAGTTGAAATTTAATATTTTATATTAATTTCAGATACACAGCATAATGGTTACACATTTATATATTTTAAAAAGAGGTCCGCCTGACTAGTCTAGTACCCACCTGGCATTATGTATAGTTATTACCATTTTATCGACTACATTCCCTATGCTTCATATTACATCCCCATGACTATTTTGTAACTACCAATTTGTACCTCTTAATCCCTTCAAATTTTTCAACCTGCCCCCCAAATCCATCCCATGTATCACACCAACAAATCTAGTACCCATCTGACACCATACATATTTATTACATTATTATTGACTATATTTCTTATGCTATATTCTACATCCCCATAACTACTTTGTAACAGAACATTTGTACATCTTAATGCCTTCTTCTTTTTCTTCCCAACACCTCCAACCCCTCCCATCTGGCAACCATCAAAATGTTTTCTGTATCTATGAGTTTGTTTCTGACATTGGTTTGTTTGTTTTGTTCTTTAGATTTCATTTATAAGTGAAATCACATTGCATCTGTCTTTCTCTGTCTGACATACTACACTCAGCACAAAACTCTACAGGTCCATCCATGCCACCACAGATGGCAAGAACCCATTCCCTTCCATGGCCAAGCAATAGTCCATTGTATATATTAGGTCAGACAATTAAGTTCATGAACTCATCTTAGAAAAAGTGCTAAATTCTTCATTGCTGAATATCCCTCTGGTCACCTTCGAAGCACTTCCCTTGGGAAGCTATGCACAGATGCCAAGGCCTAGTTCCTCCTTCAAAGCAATTTTGGAACTTTTTCTGGAATGGCCATTGGAGTTGTCATTGTATTACCCTTGATGTCTTGTATGTCATCAAAATGTCTCCCTTTCCAGAATGGCTATCATCAATAAATCAACAAACAACAAGTGCTGGCAAGGTTGTAGGGAAAAGGGAACCCTGGTGCACTGTTGGTGGGATTGCAGATTAGTGCAGCCACTATGGAAATCAATATGGAGGTATCTCAAAAAGCTGGAAATGGAACTACTTTATGACCTAGCAATTCCACTCTTAGGTGAGAAACCGAAGACACTAATTTGAAAAAATATATGCACCCCTATGTTCATTGTGGCACTATTTACAATAGCCAAGGCTCAGAAACAATCGAAATGCCCATTGGTAGACAACTGGATTAAGAAACTGTGGTACACTTATACAATGGAGTATTACTCAGCTATAAAGAAGAATGAAATCTTACCATTTGCAACGATATGGATGGGCCTAGAGAACATTATGCTAAGTAAAATAAGTCAGTCAGAGAAAGACAAATAGTCTTTCACTTATATGTGGAATCTAAAGAACTGAATAAATAAACAATGTAAACAGAAATAGTCTCAGAGACAGAGGAAAAACTGATGATTGCTAAATGGGAGAGGGATGGGGATGAGGGAGAAGGGGCAGGGACGAGACGACATAAATTAGTAACTACAATATTGCTACAGGGATATGAATGACCGTTTGGGGAATATAATCAATAATGTTGTAAATATTTTCTAGGGGGCCAGATGGACTCATGTTTTGTTAGGGAGACCATTTCATGGATGGTGTAGAGGCCTGACCACCGTACTGTACATCTGAAGCTTCCTTTGAATAATATTATATGTCAACTGTAATTTAATATATATATATATATATATATATATATATATATATAGTCACGGGATGTGGAATACAATGTGGGTAGTGGAGTCAATAGAATTGTAATAGATATATAGGGTATTGGGGGTGAGGAGGTAGTGGGTTGGGGAAGGAGTTTGTCATTTTGTGAGGGGTATAAAGCATAAGTACTGCATTGTTTTGTACACCTGAAACAAATAATAAAAAATAATTTAAAAAAAAGAAAGAAAAAAATCTCATCTTTTTATTTGTATGTTGCATTTTGAAGGATGGCTCATTTCTGGCTTGCCCCTTCTGGTGAGGATACACAGACTGAACGGAAATTTAGGCCCAACTTTGTATTTCTGAGCCCAAACTAGAATGGACCTGAGGAGACGTTTAGAGCAAAGATAACTAGGGGATAGAAGGTGGGGATTCTCTTGATCACTGAGACTGAACCAAAGAACCAATGGTTGCATGTCTTCTTTTCCTATAATAAATGCCATATATATGAGGGAAAAAAAATCTTCCTTTCAGTATTTCCTTTATCTTTGGGTAAAGAAAGAAGTCATTGAGGGCCAGATCAGGTGAGTAGGGCAGGTGTTCCAATACAGTTATTTGTTTACTGGCTTAAAACTCTCTCACAGACAGTGCCATGTGAGCTGGTGCATTGTTGTGATGCAAGAGCCATGAGTTGTTGGTGAAAGTTCAGGTCGTCTAACTTTTTCACACAACTTTTTCAGCACTTCCAAATAGTAAATTTGGTTAACTGTCCAGCTGGCACAAATTCATAATGAATAATCCCTCTGATATAAAAAAAAAGTTAGCAACATTGTTGCAACAAATTTGCAAACTTAAATGCAAGACCTCATATATACTACCTCCTTTTTATCTATTCTTTCATTGGCAGACACCAGACTGCCTCCTCATGTTGGCAATTGTAAACAGTACTGCAATGAATATATGGATGTACACTGCCCCTTGAAGTAGTGTTTTGGTTTTCTTCAAATAATTACCCAAAAGTGGAACTACTGGGTACTTCTTTGTTTCTTGTTTTTGGTTTTGTTTTAAAGTCTATTTTGTCTGGTATATGAGGTCTGACAATTAAGTTCTCAAATTGTTGCAACGATGATGCTAGCCTTTTTTTGATATCAGAGGGATTATTCATTATGAATTTGTACTAACTGCACAGTTATACAAGCTTACTATTTGAAAGTGCTAAAAAGGCTGAGTGAAAAAGTTAGATGACCTGAACTTTTCCCCAGCAACTCATGGCTCTTGCATCATGACAATGCACCAGCTTATACGGCATTGTCTGTGAGGGAGTTTTGAGCCAGTAAATTAATAACTGTATTGGAACACCCTCCCTACTTACCTGATCTGGCCCCCAATGACTTCTCTTTTTACCTGAAGATAAAGGAAATATCAGAAGGAAGACATTTTGATGACATTCAGGACATCAGAGCAAATACAATGACAGCTCTGATGGCCATTCCAGAAAAAGAGTTCGAAAATTGCTTTGAAGGGTGGACTCGGAGCTGGCATCCATACATAGCTTCCCCAGAGGAGTTCTTCAAAGGTGACCATAGTGATATTCAGCAATGAGGTATGTACCACTTTCTTTAGGATGAGTTCACGAACTTAATTGTCAAACTTCATAAGTATTGCTACTTCAGCTTCCTTTTTTGTTTTTTCTTCATTTCCATTTTCATGAAATAGCTTCTCCCATCTATTTACTTTCCATCTATGTGTTTTGTTTTTTAATCTTAAATGAGTCTCTTGTAGACAGTATGTGTACATAATGGTTTTGTTTTCCTATTCATTCAGTCCTCCTGTTTTTTGATTGGAGCATTTAATCCATTTACATTGAAAATAATTGTTGATAGATATGTAGCTATTGCCATTCTATTATTGATAATTTTGGTGTTTTTTTTCAGTCTTAAAGAACTCCCTCTAACATTTCTTGTAATAATTGTTTGGTGTGATAAACTCCTTTAGATTTTCTTGTCTGGGAAGCTCTCTATCTGTCCTTTGATTTTAAATGATAGCTTTGCTGGGTAGAGTACCCTTGGTTGTAGGTCCTTGCTTTTCATTATGCTGAATATTTGTGCCAATCCTTTCTGGCCTGCAAAGTAACTGTTGAGAAATATGACAATTTTATGGGAGCTGCCTTATAAATTGCTAGCTGCCTTTCTCTTGCTGGTTTTAGGATTTGCTCTTTGTCTTTAACCTTTGCCATTCTAATTATAATGGGTCTCCGTGTTGGCCTATTTGGCTTCATCTTGTTTGGGACTCCCTGTGCTTCTTGGACTTGTATGTCTATGCCCTTTGGCAAGTTCCACAAGTTTTCAGTCATTATTTCTTCAAATAGGTTCTCAATCTCTTGCTTTTGTTCTTCTCACTATGATGCAAATGCTGGTATGCTTGATGTCTCAGAGGACCCTCATTTTTTTGGATTTTTTGTTCTTTTTGTTCCAGTTGGGTATTTTCTGCTACCTTGTCTTCCAAATTGCTGATTCAATGCTCTGCTTCATCTAATCTGCTGGTGATTCCTTCTAGTGCATTCTTCATTTCAGCTATGGCACTCTTCAATTCTGACTGGTTCTTTTTTGTGGGTTTTTATGTCTTATTATGCCTGCTATCTGTCTGTTGAATTTCTCACTAAGTTTCTTGAGCATCTTTATAACCAGTGTTTTTTTTTTTTTTTAAGATTGTTTTGGGGGAATTGGGGGCGGGGAACAGCAGTGGGGAATCGGGGAACGGGAACAGACAAGTTGCTGTCTTTTTGTCCTTCAGTCTAGTTGCGGAGGACATTGCTTCACTAGCCCATGTTGGTATCGTCATTGCGCTCTTCCTGGATGAGGCAGATCGGTTGCCAGCCTCTGGATGGTCACTTACTGTGGCTCTTGGCAGATCACGCTGGCTGATAGCCACTCACGCTGGCTGCTGGCCACTCACTGTAGCCTATGGCAGCCCACTGCATGAGGGGCTGCAGCCTACAGTGTCGCCAGGGCTCACACAGCCCATCTCCAGGTGCAGCTGTTGTTAGCTACAGAGGGCAGTATCACTGGCACTCATATGTGGGATCCGAACCGGGGAAGCTGGCATCCCAAAACCAGCTCTTAATCAATGTGCTACTCGGCCAGCCCATAAACAGTGTTTTGGACTCTGTGTCTTCTAGATTGCTTGCCTCCATTTCATTTAGTTCTTTTTACAGAATTTTCTCCTGTTCTTTCATTTGAGATGTATTTCTTGTTTCCTCATTTTGGCTGCTTCTATGTGTTTATTTCTATGTATGGGGTAGATCTTCCATGTTTCCCCATCTTAGCCAAATGGCCTTATGTTAGGTGCCCTGTAGAACCCTGGTGAAGTCTCCCTGATCACCTGTTCTGGATGTTCTAGGAATGTCCCTTGTGTGTGTTGTGTGTGCCCTCCTGTTATAGTTGAGCCTTTATTGCTATTGGCATTTCGGTGGGTGAGACTGGCCCTCAGGCTAACTGGCTATAAGGTTTGGCCATGTCCACAGCTTATGGGCTGCTGTGTGGAAGTCTTACCCTACTGATTGGAATTTTCCCCAGCAGGCTCTGGTGCCTATTGAGACCACCCTTAGGGTGTCACTTGTTTGGCTAATTGGGTGGCTCTCTAGTGTATTCTGAAGCCAACCTAGTTTGTTGGTTCTGCAGTCTCTATGGGAAGTGCTCCAGTGCAGGCCTGATCATTCACTGCCTGTGACTGGCCGTGGACTACCCAGTAGGAGCTACAGAGATCCATAGGTGTTTGCTGCCTGTGCTAAAGTTGGATGTATGTGGGAGAGTCCATGCTATGAACTGCGGATGGCTGCCACCAATACTGGGCCTTGGGTAGCTCTGCAGGGCCAGCCAAGTGGTGTGGTGGTTAAGCACTGGCTTGGGAAGCCAGTGGCCCCGGTTCCGGTCCCACATATGAGGGCCAGTGACACTGCCCTTAAAAAAAAAAAAGAAAAAAGAAATGGGATTTTGGGCCGGCCGAGTGGCACGGTGGTTAAGCTCTGGCTTGGGAAGCCAGCAGCCCTGGTTCAGTCCCACGTGTGAGGGCCAGTGACACGGCCCTCAAAAAAAAAAAAAATCCAGGGCACCCCAAGGTCTGCTGCCACCTGCCTGCACCTTCATGTGATACATGAGTTAGGTTAGGCCAGGGTCTCAGGGAGTCACTAGAATGGGAAAAGTTGTAGTCACCAGGTTAATATAGACTCTGGTCCATTGCCAGTGCTGAGCCTGGAGCTACTCAGCAAAAGTCTCACAGCACATTGAGGTCAATTCCGGCTCACCTGGGTCCTGCAGACTCTGATAGTTTTCCAAGAAAGAGTGCAATGAATGTGGGGCAGCTGCTCCTGAGAACGTGCCTCCAGCATTAAGGGATTTGGCTGGAATGGGGTCCCAGATGTCAGCAAGGTATAGCAAGTGAAGCTCACCAGGCCAATCAGATTCAGATTTGGCCATTTGGGGGGAAGGCCCAACACAGGAAAGTTGTCACTTGTCTGCCAGCTGCATGTCTGCACAGGAAGAGAACCACACACAGGGAAAATGGTGACCATCCTCGAGGCCTCGCCTGAAGTCACACACCTCAGTTTGCCCCTCCACATGTCTCTGACATGCGCTGAGTTACCATCCCTCCACTGGAGCCCAGGGTGACTGCCTGCATGTGAGTGAGTCTGTGCACAACCCTTTAGGAGGAGGTCTGGGATTCCCACAGTCTTCTGTCCCACAACGATGGTTGGAATTCCCACTGTTTTTCACAGAGAGATGTAGTGGGGGACATTTCTAGAACCAGCACTCCAAGTTTGGGAGGCCGGTGTGGGGATGGGGTCCCTCACTCTTCTTGGGTGGATCTCTATAGCTGAGATACCCTCCTGATTTTCAACTGCCACATGGAGCTTGGGGGCCAGTCCATTTTGCATTTCTGTCCTTCCTACCAATCTTAAGGTGTCCTTACTTATAATACTTCTGTTCAGCCAGACTTCAGCTAATCCTTCAGGTTGATTGTTTTGTGATTTCGTTGTAATTTTATTGTTTTCATGGATGAAGCAGGCACAGTATTTATCTACTCTGCCACCTTGGATTTGATAGCTCATTTTTAAAATATAAATAACTGTCTACTGTTCAGACATACTACGCTTTATTTACCCATTCACCTATTGAAAGACAAGTTTTGGTAATGATGAATAAAGCTGATATAAACATCTGTGTGCAGATTTTTATGCAGACATATGTTTCCAACTCCTTCAGGTAAATACCAAAAAATGCCACTGGTGGATCATGTATATTTTGTTTGTAAGAACTGCCAAACTGTCTTTCAAAGTGGCTGTACCATTTTGCATTCCCACCAGCAATAAGTGAGAGTTCCTGCTATTTTCAGTCTTCACCAACATTTGGTGTCAGTGTTTTAGATCTTGATCATTCTAATGGGTGTGCAGTGGTATCTTGTTGTTTTTACAATTTACATTTCCCTGATGACATACAATGTGGATCATCTTTTTATATGCCTTTTTGTGGTCTGTATATCTTCTTTGGTATCTTACTCTCTCTCTTCAAGCCAACATATCTATCCATCATGCTGAAGAAGAGTGTGGAAAGACTATATAGAGATACGTGGAAATGCCAGGGAGCCACAGCTGTCTAAGTCTTCCCTCACAGATATCTTGGAAGAAGTGAGGCTCAAAGGATTTAGAGAGAAATATTCACTCCTTCTTACTCACAATTCCCAACAAAGAGACTAGTAAACAATTATACCAATCTCTCAAGGTTGACACATCTTAAGGAGATCCACATCACTCCTGTGATTATACTGCTACTGCCTTTAGTCTATCAGGCATTGCAGAGTGCCTTGGCTTTACATTGGTAACAAGGTGATCAGATTGTAAAACTTGTCAACTTGGCATCTGATCACATCTAGACAGCTGATGACCCTGCCAGTAGGATGGCAGTCAACTGCTTTTGCATCAATAATTTGATATGACGGCATTTCCAAGATGGTACACTTTCCCTTGCTGTGCTAAACAACTATCTTTCCATATTCATTATGCCCTGGCAACTCAGTGTGTTTAGTTACCTTGTTTTAAATAAAAGCTCTAAAGGAAAAACCAAGAGGGCCTATCAGCTTAAAATACTATTTGTGGACAAATTAGAAAAATGTTAACTAGAATTTAAACATCTAAAATGGCTGCCCAATATGGATTCATTGTAACAGAATTTGAAAGCAATTGCCACATTGAAATTTGGATATCAGTTTTTAAAAACCTGTTATCATTCAAATTTATAATAGGTAAAGATTCAAGAGGGCATGGTCAGTATTTGCAGAGGAAATGAGAAAAATGTAAAGTGAAAAAGTAGCAATGAAACAGTCAGAGGTTAATGACACTGATCAAAAGTGATAGTAACATTGCCAGCTATACATTTGTATGAATATTAATTTATGTCAATTTTACCTACACACTTACCCTGTGGCATCAGATTGAGCAAAGAGTATTATTCCATTACAGAAAAGGGGACAGTAGACTATTTGACTAAATTTTTTTGGTTTTTTTATAATCTTTTATTGTGAAATAAATATTTTTTTAAAATAAGTTTCAGGTGTACAACACAATGCAATAGTTACACTTTTTACCCCTCAAAGAGACAACCTCCTTCCCCCAGTTCGCCACCCCATTCCCCCCCCCATATCATACATATCCACTACAATTCCTTTGATTCCCTTCCAAGTATACTCCACATCCTGTAACTATCTATATATTCAGTTACAGTTGGCATACAATATTATACAACATCAGCTTCAGGTGTACAGTGCAGTGCTCAAGCCTCTACTACATCCATGAAGTGGTCTCCCTAACAAGACATGTGACCATCTGACACCCACAAAATATTTACAACATTATTATATTCCCTGAACTGTTTCATATTCCTGTGGCAATTTTGTAGTTTTCTATTTATGCTGTCTCATCCCTTCCCCTTCTCTCTCATCCTCACTCCCTCCCAACTAGCAACCCTCAGTTTTTCCTCTATATCTATGAGTCTGTTTATTTGCTCGTTCATTCATTCTTTCAGATTCCTCATATAAGTGAGATCGTATGGTATTTGTCTTTCTCCAACTGACTTATTTCACTTAACATAATAGTCTCTTCACAACATTATCAATTACATTCCCAGAACTGTCCCCCATATCCCTGCGCCAACATTGTAGTCACCCACCTACACTGTCCAAAACCTTCCCCCTCTCCCTCATCCCCACTCCCTCCCAGCCAGCAACCATCAGTTTTTCCTTTATATCTGCTTGATACTAACTATTTCAATCTTCTTAAATTTACTGAGACTTGTTTTGTGGCCTAACGTGGTCTATCTTGGAAAATGTTCCACGTGTACTTGAGAAGAATGTATATTCTGTTTTTTTCAGGGTGAAATGCTCTAAAAATATCAACGAAGTCCTGCTGGTCTAAAGTATCATTTAAGGCCCCTCTTTCTGTGTTGATTTTATGTCTAAAGGGTCTGTCCATTGGTGGCAATGGGGTATTGAAGTCACCTACTATGATAGTGTTACTGTTGATCTCTGTCTTTATGTCTGTCAAAATGTGTTACATGTAATTAGGAGTTCCTATGTTGGGTGCATAGATGTTTATTAGGGTTCTAGTGCCCTTCTTTGTCTTTTATTGTAGTCATTTTAAAGTCTATTTTGTCCAAAATGAGTACTGCTACTCCAGCTTTTTTCCCCTCATTTCCGTTTCCATGAAATACCTTATTCCATCCGTAAACAGCATATACATGTGTCCTATTTTCTTATCCACTCAGCCACTCTCTTGATTGGAGCATTAGCCCATTCACATTTAAAATGATTATTGATAGGTGCATATGTATTGCCATTTTGTTATTTGTATTTCTGGTCTTCCTGGGTTAGCTTGTTTACCCCTTTCTTTTGTTTAAAAAAGCCCTTTTAACATTTCTTGCAATGCTGGCTTGGTGGTAATGAATTCCTTAAGCTTACTCTTTTCTGAGAAGCTCTTTATTTCTCCTTCAATTTTAAGTGATAGCCGCGCTGGGTAGAACAATCTTGGTTGTAAGCCTTTTTTTTGTGTCACTTTGAGTATCTCCTGCCACTTCCTTCTGGCCTGCAGAGTTTCTGTAGACAAGTCAGCTGTTAGTCTAAAAGGAGTTCCTTTGTATGTAACCTGCTGTCTTTCTCTTGCAGCCTCTAGGATTCTGTCTCTGTCTTTAACCTTTGCCATTTTAACTATGATGTGTCTTGGTGTGGACCTGTTTGGGTTCAGCTTGTTTGGAACTCTCTGAACTTCCGGGGCTTCTATGTCGATATCGTTCACCATGGTAAGGAAGTTTTCAGTCATTATTTTTTCAAATACATTCTCAACCCCTTGCTTCTTCTCTTCTCCTTCTGGTGTTCCTATGATTCGAGGCTGGTTGTGTTTCACCTTGTCCCATAGGGCTCTTAAAACTATTTTCATTGTTTTTTATTCTTTGGTCTTTTTGCTGTGCCAGCTGGGTGTTTTCTGTTATTTTATCTTCCAAATCGCTGATCCGCTCCTCTGCTTCATCTACTCTACTGGTGTTTCCTTCGAGTGTGTTCTTCACTTCAATTATTGTATTCTTTAGTTCTAACAGGTTGCTTTTTATGGTTTCCCTATCCTTCTTTATGTCCTTGCTAAGTTCCTTAAACATTCTTATCATCAGTGTTCTAAACTCTGTCTCTGAATAGTTGGATACTTCTGTTTCATTTAGTTCCATTTCTAGAGGTTTCTTCTGATCTTTTACTTGTGACATGTTTCTTTGTTTCCCCATTGTGGCTGTCACTCTGGGATTGCTTTGATGTATTAGATAGATCACCAGGAGAGACCTGGCTGGATCATGCAGGCACACAGCTCACAGCCCAACACTCCCAAGAAAACTCCCTGGCTCAGCCTGTCCCAATCAGCCGCTCGCAGATCAGGCCGAGCAGCCCAATGACCAATCACAAGCCTGGCAACTCTGCAAGCGCAGTGCGGAGAGGGAGGACCCGAGGCTGATTGCACACTCCCGTGTCTCAGTGAGCAGCCTGTTGGAGACGGAGCACGCCCACCAGGCATTTCCCTGTCAACGCAGTATAAGCTGGGCGGAGTGTGGGGATCCAAGCCGCATGCACGCGCGCACCCACACACGCACTTCTGTGCCAATTCCACCAGACCAATGATGTCCCGGACCCAACCCTCTGTAGTAGGGCCCAACACTAACAAAATGATGCTGTCCTGTACTCCACTTGCATGCAAACTCCACAGCAGGGGAACAATATTCCAAGAACCTCCAGCTTTTGTACCAAAGTTGCTCAGTTCAGTCCGTCCTTACAGGCTCCTGGGCCCTTCTCATACAGCTACTCCTTCCACCAGGAACCGGGTGAGTGCTCACTGGCAAGCAAGCCAGTGTGCCTGCCCCACTGATACTCTAGCCATCCTCAGCCTCCCGGAGCTGGGCAAAGAGAGTCCTCACTAATTTACTGCCAGCTATCTTGGAACTCCTCTTCCAGGCAAAGGATCTCTGGGCTGGTAGGCTTGGTGTATGGCCAGAGGATCTCTTCCCCACCTGGAGAAGCCTCCCCACAGCTGGGCTTCACTGACGGGGTTCGCTATCTCTCGTCTCCAGCCCTCCTACCAGACTTGACATGGCCTCCTCTTTAAGTTCTTCATTTAGTGGTTCTGTTCATCTAGTGTTCCGGGGACCTCCAGGGTTGAATGTTGTATATATTGTTTGTAATTTTGGTGTGATCCTGGGAGGTAGTTAGCACAGCATCTGTCTATTCTGCCATTTTACCGGATGTCCTCTTGACTAAATTGTTTTTAACAGCAGAGCTTGGCCTAACTTCTGGGCTCTAACTTCTTGTTTATTTAAATACACAATGAAAACATATCAAAACAATAATAAAACCTCTAGAGAATTATAATAGACTTTGGGAAACAAAGTTGTGATTTGCTTCATTTCTAGTTGATAGATAATAATATCATTTAGAGCTACTAATTTTTTTTAGTTGAATACGTTGACATGTGATTGTATAAGTTTAAGGTATACAATGTGTTACTTTGGTCCATTTATATAGTGTAATATGATTGAGAATGTAGCAATAATTATTACATTACATAATTTTAGTACAATATTATGTCTATATTCATTATACTGTAAATTAGATTTTCTATGGTTTATTTACTACTCATCACAAGTTTGTACCCTTAAACGTCATCGCTCTTATCCCCCTGCCCGCCCTGCATCCATCCCTTTTAAGCACCATTATACTCTGTTTTTATAGGTTTAACTATCTTATATTCCACATACAGTGATATTATATAGTACAGTAAAACCTTGGATTGCAAGTAACTTTGTTTGCGAGTGTTCCACAAGACGAGCAAACATTTCTCTTAGGTTGCTACAAACGTAATAGTGGTTTGTGCTATTACTTGTAACAGGCAAAAACCGCAATTACTTTTGCACCAACCTAATAATACATTTTTAACTTGGTAAACGAGCGATGTCTTCCAATATGAGTAGTTTATTTCTGGAACAAATTATGCTTGCAAACCAAGGTATTACTGTACTTATCTTTCTGTGTCTGACTTATCTCACTGAACATAATATAAAGAGCTGCTGTCGTTTTGCTTTTACTTTATACATTGTGCTAGCAACTCCATTTGAAATACACAGCAACCTTATGAAGTAGGAATTATGACTCCCATTTCCAGGTAATTGGCTAAAGTTACATATGGAGATCACTGGAGGAAACATTTTAAATATCCTATGAACAAACACATGCATTAGCAACAACAAGCATAAAAACCCTATTGAACCAAGTGCTATGACCTTAGTTTCTAATACCATTCTCTACAAAAAGGACAATGGTGTGGTTTTTTGTTTTGGAAGAAATGGCTGATTCTAGCACTGGGGCAGAAAATAAATAAGGTGAACATACAGCATCTCATAGGTGAAGAAGTAAAGAAGTGCTCTGAAAAAGGAAGAAAAAAAAAAAGCCACAACAATAAGGGCATGTTAAAGGGACACAGAAATCAAATGAAAGAGCCTCCAATGGCCAAACCTGAAATAATCTGAGCAATGAAACAAAGTAATTCTGGATTATAACTCAAAATGCAATGCAAAATAAATAGCCAGTCTATACTGATATAAATAAATAATTGAATAAATAAGTAAATTGGAGAGAATGAGCAAATTTCCTGTGCAGAACATTCCAAATAATTCATGTAGACACCCTGCCCTCAAAGAGATAGAGCACAAGCCCCTAGTCCTTAAGTGTAAGCTGTGGGCAGTGACTTCCTTCCAAAGAGGACAATGTGGAAAGGGGAAAGTAACTTTACAATGAAGAAACCTGACAAGCAGTACTTAACCAAGTGACCAAAATTAACATCATTAGTGATAAGACATGTTGATGGCATGCACCCTTGATGATATGATGAGAATGACTCTTTATCTCTGTGGCTATTTTTCCAAAACCCATAGCCTCAGTCTAATCATGAGAAATACATCAGACAGAGCCCAACAGAGAGACACTCTACAAAATACCTGACCAGTACTCTTTAAAACACTCAAGGTCATACAAACTGGGATGAGAAATTGTCTCAGCAAAGAGGAGCCTAAGAAGACATGACAGCCACATGTAATATAGTGACAAACATACCATATTGATATAAGATATTAACAATAAAGGACAGATATGAGATATCAGGTGATATATCATGACAGATATGGGAATGCTGTACTATCTTTTTAACTTTTCTATAAATCTAAATCTGTTCTATAATAAAATTTTTATTTTAAAATCCCTATAGTTTTGAAATAAAAAGTGGGAAATCAAACCAGTCAGAGGAAAATTAAGTTATTCATGAATTAATAAATTTATCTGTTCACTAGTTTGTTCATTCATTAATATCTTAATTATGCAACAAATATTCTTGTATGTCTACCATGTGGCAGCATAACCCTGGGTCAGAATGACTCCTCAGCTGTACAATGGGCATCTATCTATCCAGTGACTGGCAAACCCTTTACAAAAAGTTATATACCATATGGGTAGTCCAAAACTCTAGAACAGTGCAGCAGACCAATGTCTTTTGGTAGAATCCATTAAATAAATAAATAAATAAATAAATAAATAAATAAATAAATAAATGTATTGGAGGAGAAGTTGGCTACACAAGGATTATTATGGATGGAGAATTTCCCATAATTGGATTCTGATTATAGATTATATTGCATGCGTTTGCCCATTGAAAATGGCTTTCATCACTTTTTGTTTTTTGTTTTTTTGTTTTTTTACTACATGGTCTTACAATGCACTGTAGTGGTACTCAGAACTTGCAATGATATCTTGTTACTGGTTGACTGTAGCATTATCATTTTCTGATAATGGCAAATAATTAAGCCACTTTAAGGAAACTCACCTCTTTTGGCCTACAAAATAATAGAACATAAACTGATCTCATTTTCCAAGTCCCATATTTTAAAAGAAATGAGTGAATTATTCTCATGGTCATTTTGCCTTCTACCAGAAGTATACTCTGATTGTCAAACTTACGTTCTCATTGGACGATATACTGAAAACAAAAAATGAAATTCTTGAAGCATTTAGATATGCATTCATTTTATAGTGACCACTGCAATGTTGATGAAGGTTAACTAGAAATATACCCTCAATTTGATGATCTAATGGCAGTTCCCCAAGCCTGCAGAAATAACACACAGCATAAATCTGTGTTTTCTAAAAATATCACATTGTGGTCTTGAGGACCTTGGCATGGAAATGATCTCTAGCATAAAATTTATCTGAGATGTATGGAACTCTCCACAAGGAATATTGGATTATTTGCAATCCAATTTGAAAATCATCTTTCTTGGATGGCTGCAGAAAGCTTCAATATACTTGCATGAATTATAGATGATACGCAGGACTCTTTTTAAAGTAGCTACAGGATGCTTTTTCTAAGAAAGACCCTTCAGCCTCTGGATGTTGTTATATGCATCTGTCACACCAAAGATTTGCCTTTGGAAATCCTTTAGTATTCTAGACATTTTTCAGTAAATTGGAACATTGTACTCAAAGACTGATTTTCTTTTTTTCTGTTTTTTTTTTCTTTGTTTTTTAAATCCTGAGAATAATACATTTAACCTGGAAATGCAGTCATGGTTTTTAAACAATTAGCCCCAAAGCGGAATTGATTTCAAAAAAAGGCTGTCTGTAAAGGGGTGGGAGACTAAACCAACATTGATTCAAGAGTACAGCTTCTTAATAGTTCAGGCTTTTAGGTGCCTTAAAAGGAACATCTTTACTATCAGTAGAGCAATAGGATAACCGACAAATCAGAGGCTCCAATTCAACACTCCTTTTCAAAGTCATGCCCCTGGCTTAATTCACATTATTTTTCACATCTATTCTGATGCTCTCTCTAAACTGCACACTTTTGCAGCATGAATGTTTATCATTTCAGCAATTTTCTGTAGTGATAGACTAAAAATAAATAAATTAAATAAATAAGTAAGTAAGTAAGTAAATAAATAAATAAATAAATAAATAAATAAATAAAAGCAGTCAGTTTTATTTTAGGACTTACCTACTGTTTAAAAGTCAATGGAATAAAATCAAACTCTGAGTATTTTGAATGAAGATCATTCAATTTTAAAAATGGAATTTTACATTGTTAATCAAATTCAATTTTACTCTAGCTAAAAGCACTTTTTATATCTTAAAATGGTTTTCTCATTAGTCATAAGTTGATAAAGTCTTCCAGGAAGGGGACCAAATAAATGTGTATAATATTGGATCTTGTAGATTTATTGTACAATATATTTTTTGCAAAAAGTATTAACAGAAATTGCACAAGATTTGTAGCCTTACCATCTTTTACTGTTTTGAAAGGAAATTATATACACAGTGTGCCAAATATATATATATATATATATATATATATATATATATATATATATATACATTTTAAGGAAGGACAAAATTGTATTAATTGTAATAATATATACCAATAGCAAAATAGAATACAAGTCATGTTTGACTTCTGCAATTAGAAGAGGTGCTCAAAGTAGTCACCGTCAGCGTCCAGACACTTCTGATTGAGCAACATTGACCAAAATGTTCACTTGTATACATTTTTTTTGGCACCCCCAGCATATAGACATACATTTTATATATATATATAATGTAAATGATGATTAAATTCCTTAATAAAAGTAGAGAGAATAGATAAATCTCCTATGCAGAAGAATTCCGAATAAATTGTGCAGGTATTTATACCCTGAAGATATGGAACCAAAATTCCCCAACCCTTAAGTGTGAGCTATGCATAGTGACTTCTTTTCAAAAAGTACAGTATGGAAAGGTGGGGAAAAAAGGAGTAACTTTGCAGTGGAGAAACCTGACAAACATAGTACTCAGCCAGGTTATCAAGGTCAGTATCAACAGCCATAAATTATGTGTATAATATGCACATTTGTTATAATGTAATGAAAACAGCACTTTGCCTCTGTGGTCTTTCACCCCCGAACTCATAGCCTCAGAATAATTGTGGGAAAAATAGACAAAGCCCAATAGAGGAACATTGTACACAATACCTCATCAGAATGCCTCAAACTGTCAAGGCCTTCAAAACAAAGAAAGTCTGAGAAACTGTCCCCACCAAGAGGAGCTTAAGGAGATGTGACAAATAAATGTAATATGGTATCTGAAATGAGTCCTGGAACAGAAAACGATATTACGGAAATAGTAAGAATATCTAAATAAAGTATGAAATTTAGTTAATAATGTATGAATATTGGTTTATTAATTATTATAAATGTAACTTACCAATGTTAGATATGAATAATAGGGGTAACTGTGCACAGGGGTTAGGTGGGGAGCGTATATGGGAATTCTTTGTGCTATCTGCTCAATTTTTCTGTAAATCAAAAGCTGTTTTAAAAAATGAAATCTATTAATAAAAAACATGCATTGCCATTGAGAAAATTTGATACCTAACAGTATTAACTTATGAAACAGCTTAGAAGATCAATTTACATTTTGGTTGTTACTTTAAAAATTATTAGTTTAATAGCTCCTTTAAAGATAAACTGGTTTATCCAGCACATACATCAACAACACAATTTTATTTACAAATATTTTACTTGCAAATATACAATTCTACAGTCTTATAACTGTTGGGCAAGTTGAGATGTTATTGAATGGAAATGATTGACATACACCGAAATCCTTTTTTTTTTGGACAATTAATATTATTTTATATTAGTATCAGGTGTACAGCATAGTGCTTAGTCATATGTATTATGTAAGAAATGATCCCCCAACTACTCTAGCACTCACGAGGCACTAAGCATAGCTATTATCATATTATTATTATTATTTTATGAATTAGCTTCAGGTGTACAACACAGTGCAATAGTGTCACTTTTTACTCCTCAAAGTGACAATCCTCCTCTCCCAATTCTCCTCCCCACTCCTTCCCCCCATATCATACTATCTATTACAATTCCTTTGACTCCCTTCCACTGTATAATCAACATCCCGTGACTATCTATATATTCAATTACAGTTGGCATACAATATTATACAACATCAGTTTCAGGTATACAGTGCAGTGATCAAGCCTCTATTCCATCCATAAAGTGGTCTCCCTAACAAGACATGTGACTATCTGACACACGACAAAATTTTTTTTTTAAAGATTTTATTGGTAAATTGGGGGAGGGGAACAGCACAGGGGAATCGGGAAATGGGAACAGATAAGTTGCTGTCTTTTTATTCTTCAGTCTAGGTGCGGAGGACCTTGCTTCAATGGCTCATGTTGGTATCGTCATTGCGCCCTTCCCGGATGAGGCAGATAAGTTGCCTGCCTCTGCATGGTCGCTCATCGTGACTATTGGCAGCTCACGCTGGCTGCCGGCCAGCCGCTCACGCTGGCTGCCGCCCACTCACTGTAGCCTATGGCAGCCCACTGCAGCAGGGTTTGCAGACTACACCGTCCCTGGAGCTCACACAGCCCAGCTCCAGATGGAGCTGTTGTTAACTGTAGAGGGCAGTATCGCTGGCCCTCATATGTGGGATCTGAACCGGGGGCACTGGTATCCCAAAAGCAGCTCTTAACCAATGCGCCACTTGGCCGGCCCACACACAACAAAAATTTTACATCATTATATTCCCCGAACTGTCTTTCATATCCCTGTGGCAATACTGTAGTTACCTATTTATGCTGTCTAATCCCTTCCCCTTCTCCCTCATGCGCACCCCTCTCCCAACTAGCAACCCTGTTTTTCCTCTATATCTATGAGACTGTTTCTGTTTACTTTGCTCATTCATTCAGTTCTTAAGATTCCACATATAAGTGAGATCATATGGTATCTCTCTTTCTCCAACTGAGTTATTTCACTTAATATTATAGTCTCTATTCCATCCATATAGTTGCAAATGGTACGATTTCTTTATAGCAGAGTAATACTCCATTGTATAAATGTACCACAGTTGTTTTTTTTTGTTTTTTTATATATATTTTTATTTATTTATTTATTTATTTATTTATTTATTTATTTATTTATATATTTAATTAGCTTCAGGTGTACAACAAAGTACAATAGTTATACTTTTTACCCCTCAAAGTGACAACCCCCCTCCCCCAATTCTTCCCTCCCACTCCTCCCCCCCTCCATATCATACTATCTATTACAATTCCTTTGACGCCTTTCTACCGTATAATCCACATCCCAGACTGTCTATATATTCAATTACAGTTGGCATACAATATTATACAACATCGATTTCCGGTATACAGTGCAGTAATCAAGCCTCTACTCCATCCATGAAGTGGTCTCCCTAACAAAACATGTGACCATCTGACACCCCACAAAATTTTAACAACATTGTATTCCCCAAACTGCCTTTCATATCCCTGTGACAATACTGTATTTACCACAATTTTTAATCCAGTCATCTACCAATGGGAATTTCGGTTGATTC
This sequence comes from Aselliscus stoliczkanus, assembly GCA_033961575.1. NCBI lineage: Eukaryota > Metazoa > Chordata > Mammalia > Chiroptera > Hipposideridae > Aselliscus > Aselliscus stoliczkanus. The sequence goes on from CM066735.1 coordinate 130,598,662, forward strand.
CAAGTCTTGGCTATGGTAAATAGCGCTGCAATAAACATAGGGGTGCATATATTTTTTCAAATTAGTGTCTTGGTTTCCTTTGGGTAGATACCCAAGAGTGGAATTGCTAGGTCATATGGCAGTTCCATTTCAAGTTTTTTGAGATACCTCCATGCTGATTTCCATAATAGCTGCACCAATTTTCAGTCCCACCAACAGTGCACCAGGGTTCCCTTTTCTCCACACCCTCAGCAGCACTTGTTGTTTGTTGATTTGTTGATGATAGCCATTCTGACTGGAGTGAGGTGGTATCTCATTGTGGTTTTTATTTGCATTTCTCTGATGATTAGTGAGGTTGAACATTTTTTCATATGCCTGTTGGCCATCTGTCTGTCCTTTTTAGAGAAATGTCTCCTCATATCCTCTGGCCCTTTTTTAATTGGGTTGTTTGTTTTTTTGGTGTTGAGTTTCATGAGTTTTATAAATTTTGGATATCAACCTCTTATCATATGTATCATTGGTAAATATCTTCTCCCATTCATTAGGCTGCCTTTTTGTTTTATTGATGATTTCCTTTGCTGAGAAAAATCTTTTAAGTTTGATGTAATCCCATATGTTCATTTTTTCTTTTATTTCCCTTGCCCGAGGGGATATATCGGTAAAAATATTACTCAGGGTAATGTCTGCAAACTTACTCCCTATGTTTTCTTCTAGGAGTTTTATGGTTTCAGGTCTTACATTTAAGTTTTTAATCCATTTTGAGTTTGTTCTCATATATTGTGTAAGTAGGTGGTCCATTTTCATTTTTTTGCACGTATCAGTCCAATTTCCCCAGCAGCATTTATTAAATGGACTATTTTTATTCCAATATAAATTCTTGCTTCCATTGTAATAGATTAAATGACCATATATGGATGGGTTTATACATGCGCTCTCTATTCTATTCCATTGGTCTCTGTGTCTGTTTTTATGCCAGTACCATACTGTTTTGATGACTGCAGCCTTATAGTATATTTTGATGTCAGGTAGTCTGATGCCTCCCACTTTGTTCTTATTTCTCAGGATTGCCATGGCTACTCGGGGTCTTTTGTGGTTCCATATAAACTTTAGGATTCTATGTTCTATTTCTGAGAAAAATGTCCTTGGTAGTTTGATTGGAATTGCATTGAATCTATATATTGCCTTAGATAGTATTGATATCTTAATTATATTAATTCTTCCAATCCATGAGCATGGTATGTATTTCCATTGATTTGATCTTCTTTGATTTCTCTCCTCAGTGTCTCATAATTTTCTGAGTACAGGTCTTTTGCTTCTTCAGTTAAACTGATTCCTACATATTTTATTGTTTTTGAAGCAATTGTAAAAGGGATTTCTTTCCTGATTTCTTCTTCTGACAGTTTATTATTGGTGTATACAAATGCAACTGATTTCTGAATATTAATTTTGTATCCTGCTATCTTACCAAATTCATTTATCAGTTCTAGCAGTTTTTTGGTGGAGTCTTCGGTATTCCCTATATATAGTATCATGTCATCTGCATATAATGACAAGTTTACTTCCTCTTTTCCAATTTGGATGCCTTTTATTTCACTTTCTTGTCTGGTTGCTGTGGCGAGAACTTGCATAACTATGTTAAATAGAAGTGGTGAAAGTGGGCAGCCTTGTCTTGTTCCTGATCTTAAGGGGAAAGCTTTTGGCCTTTCCCTATTGAGTATGATGTTTGCTGTGGGCTTATCATATATAGCCTTTATTATGTTGAGATATGATCCCACTATTCCCACTTTGCTAAGAGTCTTTATCATAACTGGCTGCTGGATTTTGTCAAATGCCTTTTCTGCATCTATTGATATGATCATATGATTTTATTTTTCATTTTGTTAATGTGATGTATTATGTTAATTAATTTGCAGATATTGAACAACCCTTGCATACCAGGAATGAATCCCACTTGATCGTGGTGTATGATCTTTAAAATGAGATGCTGAGTTCGGTTTGCTACTATTTTGTTGAGAATTTCTGCATCTATGTTCATTAGGGATATTGGCCTGTAGTTTTCCTTTTTTGTATTATTTTGTCTGACTTAGGAATCAGAGTGATAGTGGCTTCATAGAAAGAGTTTGGGAGCCTTCCTCCTTCTGTATTTTTTTGGAATAGTTTTAGGAGAATAGGTACTAATTACTTTTTGAATGTTTTGTAAAATTCACCTGAGTAGCCATCTGGTCCAGGGCTTCTGATTGTTGGAAGATTTTCCTCATAGTATTTTCTTAAAATTTTCTGTATTTCTGTGGTATCTTGTTGTCATTTCTCCTCTTTCATTTCTGATTTTGTTCATTTGGGTCCTCTCTCTCTTTTTGTTGGTTAGTCATGCTAAGGGTTTGTCGATTTTGTTTATCTTTTCAAAAAACCACCTCTTGGTTTCATTGATCTTTTGTATTGCTTTTTTGGTCTCTATTTCATTTATTTCTGCTCTGGTCTTGACTATTTCCTTCCTTATACTCCTGTTAGGCTTGTTTTGCTGCGTTTTTTCGAGTTCCCTTAGGTGTGAAGATAGTATGTTGATTTGAGATTTTTCTTCCTTCTTTAGGTAGGCATGCACTACTATAACCTTCCCTCTTAGGACTGCTTTTGCTGCATCCCAGAGATATTGGGTCATGGTGTTTTCATTTTCGTTTGTCTCGAGGTGTCTTTTGATTTCCTCGATCTCATTTTTGACCCACTCACTATTTAGTAGCATGTTATTTAGTCTCATGTATTTGTAAGCTTTCCAGATTTCTTCGTATAACTGATTTCTAGTTTCATAGCATTGTGGTCAGAGAAGACACTTGATATGATTTCAATGTTCTTAAATTTGTTGAGACTTGTTTTGTGCCCTAACGTATGGTCTATCTTGGAAAATGTTCCATGGGCACTTGAGAAGAATGTATATTCTGTAGCTTTGGGGTGAAATGCTCTAAAAATATCAATTGAATCCAACTGGTCTAAAGTGTCATTTAAGGCCACTATGTCCTTGTTGATTTTCTGTCTGGAGGATCTGTCCATTGGTGACAATGGGGTGTTGCAGTCCCCTAACATGATAGTGTTACTGTTGATCTCTGTGTTTATGTCTGTCAAAATCTGTTTAATATATTTAGGAGCTCCTATATTGGGTGCATAGATGTTTACTAGGGTTATGTCCTCTTGCTGAATGATCCCTTTATTGTAATGTACTGCCCTTTTTTGTCTTTTATTGTAGTCTTCATTTTACAGTCTATTTTGTCTGAAATAAGTATTGCTACTCCAGCTTTTTTTCTCATTTCCATTTGCATGAAATATTCATCCCTTTACTTTCAGTCTGTGTGTGTCTTTTGATTTGAGCTAAGTCTCTTGTAGACAGCATATGAATGGGCCCTGTTTTCTTATCCACTCAGCCACTCTGTGTCTTTTAATTGGAGCATTTAGCCCATTCACATTTAAAGTAATTACTGATAGGTGCATATTTATTTTCGTTTTGTCATTTGTATTTCTTGTCTTCCTGGGTTAGCTTCTTTTCCCCTTTCTTCTGTTTAAAAAAGCTCTTTTAACACTTCCTGCAATGCTGGCTTGGTGGTAATGAACTCCTTAAGCTTATTCTTTTCTGAGAAGCTCTTTATCTCTCATTCAATTTTAAGTGATAGGCATGCTGGGTAGAACCATCTTGGTTGTAGCCCTTTATTTTGTGAGACATTGAATATCTCCTGCCACTCCCTTCTGGCCTGCAGAGTTTCTGTAGAAAAGTCATCTGTTAGTCTTATACGAGTTCCTTTGTATGTAACCTGCTGTCTTTCTCTTGCTGCTTTTAGGATTCTGTCTTTGTCTGTAAGCTTTGCCATTTAAACTATGATGTGTCTTGGTGTGGGACTCTTTGGATGCAGCCTGTTTGGAACTCTCTCTACATCCTGGGCTTGTATGTCGATTTCCTTCACCAGGTAGGGAAGTTTTCAGTCATTATTTCTTTAAATACATTTCAATCCCTTGCTTCTTCTCTTCTCCTTCTGGTGTTCCTCTGATGCCATATATTGTTGCGTTTCATGTTGTCCCAGAGGTATCTTAAACTATTTTCATTCTTTTTTATTCTTTGTCCTTTTTGTTGTTACAGCTGGGTGATTTCTGCTATTTTGTCTTCTAATTCGCTGATCCGCTCCTCTGGTTCATCTACTCTACTGGTGATTCCTTCGAGTGTGTTCTTCATTCCAGTTATTGTATTCTTTAGTTCTAACAGGTTGTTTTTTATGGTTTCTCTATCCTTCTTTATGTCCTTGCTAGGTTCCTTAAACATTCTTATCATCAGTATTCTAAATTCTGTCTCCAAAAGTTTGGATACCTCTGTTTCATTTAGTTCCATTTCTAGAGTTTTCTTCTGATCTTTTACTTGGGACATGTTTCTTTGTTTTTTCATTCTGGCTGTCGTTCTGTGAATGCATCAATGTATTAGATAGAGCACCGAGAAAGAAGAGAGAAGGAAAAAAGAAAAAAAAGAAAAGAGATGTCGGGGCTCTCTGTCCTCTTTAATCTGCAGACCACTTGCTCAGTAATAAAGAGTCTCTGGGTGACTCAGCACCAGCTACTGCGGGGAAGAGCTTAACGTTTTTTGTACCTGCCTCCCTCTCAGACTTGCAGTGAGCTTTCCACAATTAGCTGCTGTGTGCTCTGGAACCTTGTTCACTACCAAAAAAAAAAAATCTTCACAGGTCGTTGCAGGTTGTCCGCCACTGCACAAAAAACCCTCTCTGGCCTGTGGAGATGTGGGCCAGGCACCAAGATGCCTCTGGCAACACAGCTCTAGATGGGTGGGGCAGGCTCCTAAGGTTACCACTTGATGTGGTCAGTGGCCCCCATCAAGTCAGAGCTGTATGCGCTCTGCACCAGCAATCAGTCCACAGAACCTCTCCAGGAAAGCCTCTATTGGATCATGCAAGTGTACAGCTCCCTGCCCAGAACTCTCCGGAAAACTCCCCATATCAGCCTGTCTCAATCAACTGCCTGCAGATCAGGCTAAGCAGCCCAGCAGCCAATCCCCAGCTTGCAACTCTGCACAAACAGTGTGGAGAGCGGGGACCCAAGGCGGCTGGCGTACTCCTGAGTCTCAGTGAACAGACTGATGCAGCTGGAGAGCACCGGCCCTGTGTTTCCCTGGCTACGCAGCACAAGCAGGGCTGAGGGTGGTGATCCAAGGCAGCTTGCACACTCCTGTGTCTCAGTGAGTAGCCTGATGGAGCTGGAGGGCACCCGTCCAGCATTTTCCTGAAAACGGAGCACAAGCAGGGCAGAGGGTGGGGATCCAAGAGGGCTCGTGCACTCCTGCATCTCAGTGAGCAGCCTGATAGAGCCAGAGTGCACCTGCCCAGTGTTTTCCTGGCAAAGCAGCAAAAACAGGGTGGAGGGTGGGAATCCAAGGCCGCATGGGCACACGCACGCACTCCTGCACCAAGTTCACCAGACCAATGGGATATCGGATCTGACCCTCTGTGGGAGGTCCCAACTCTGAAAAAGTGGTGCCCTCCTGTACACCGCTTATGTGCAAGCTCCACACCAGGGGAACAGTGGTCCCAAAACCTCCAGCTTCTGTACCAAAAGTGCTTAGTTCAGTCCTTGCCCACAAGTTCCTGGTCCCGGCTCACACAGCTACTCCCTCCAACAGGCACCAGGTGAGTGCTCACCGGCGAGCGAACCCGTGCGCCAGCCCCACTGGTTCTCCAGCTGCCCTCAGGCTCACCGAGCCGAGCTAAGATAGTCCTCACTAATTTCTACTGCCCACTATCGTAGCACTCCTCTTTCTGTCAAAGTGACTTGGGCTAGTGAGCTTGGTGTTTGGCGGGAGGGTCTCTCCCCCAACCGGAGAAGCCTCCCCAAAGCTGGGGTTTCCCTCACTGTGCTCGCCCTCTCTCGTCTGTGCCCCTCCTACAAGACTTGATGTGACCTCTTCTTTAGGTCCTTCGTTTAGAGGTTCTGTTCATCTAGTATTCAGGGGATTTCCAAGGTTAAATGTTGTATAAATTATTTGTAATTTTTATGTGATCCTGGGAGGCAGCTGGGAAAGCATCCGTGTATTCCACCATCTTACCGGAAGTCCTCTTATAATTTATAATTTGCAAAGTGATGCTATAAATAGTCTGCCCAAAATTGAACAGAGGAAAGAGGAGAGAGAAGTCAATTAAAAATAGTCATTTTAGGGCCAGCCGAGGTTAAATGTTGTATAAATTATTTGTAATTTTGATGTGATCCTGGGAGGCAGTTCAGAAAGCGTCTGTCTATTCTGCCATCTTAACCCAACCCTTTTTTCTTTAAAGATTTTTTTTTAGTAATTGGGGAATTGGGGGAGGGGAACAGACAAGTTACTATCCTTTTGTTCTTCAGTCTAGTTGAGGATGTTGCTTCACTGGCCCATGTTGGTGTTATCATTGTGCTCTTCCCCGGGTGAGGCAGTTTGGTCCCTGGCCTCTGGACTGCCACTCATGGCAGCTTTTGGCAGCTCACTCTGGCTGCCAGCTGCTCACTCAGCTGCCAACCACTTTAGCTTATAGCAGCCCACTGCAACAGGGGCTGAAGCCTACACCGTTGCTGGGATTCATGCAGCCCAGCTCCAGGTCAAGCTGTTGTTAACCATCTTAGCTATAGAGGGCAGTGTCACTGGCCCTCAAATGTGGGATCTGTACAGGGCCACTGGCACCCAAGCCTGCTCTTAACCAACACACCACTTAGGCAGCCCCAGAATCCTTAAAAGGATTCAGCTAGGCTGGCTGAGTGGCACAGTGTTGAAGAGCTGGTTTGGGATGCCAGCGGCCCTGGTTTGGGTCCCACATATGAGGGACAGTGACACTGCCCTCAAAAAAAAAAAGAAGGATTCAGCTAAGTACTATTTTTTTTGCTGCTTTAGAGGACACAGTTCATTCAAAGTTTAAGTGTTGAAGGATCCGGTAAGATTGCCACTGTGAGGAGAGATTGCTGAGTGCTTCTCTGGAAATATCCACAATTTGAACTTCTGTAACTCTTCAAGGGACGTCTACTCATCACACTGAGCAACTAAGACTCTCACACAATAATTGCTGGAAGCGGGGCAGACCGGGCAACTGGGGGAAGAAGGTGGGCGAGACCCGTGAGGTGTAGTCGGCACCCACGGATGAAAAGGCACCCAGCTTCAGAGAACAGATGATGAGTGTTCCCACTGCTCACTCCCTGCATCCTACGGTCCATCTAGAGTACAGCAAGAGCACAACGATCTGCAGCCTGAGGAAGAAGCCTCAGGCTGGGTGAGAGGGGGAGGAGAGAGAGGAAACGTGCAGCCGCACCCACAGCTCCCCAGGTCCCCAGAAAGCAGGGTGCAGAGCCCAGAGGTGACAGCGCAAGATCAATTCCTGCACCTGCTCGGTTCAGGGATCAGTCTCTGCGTCCACCAGGTCCCATGGAGTGCAGCAAGAGCACCTCAGCATGCAGACGCTGAGGCAGAAGCCTGAAACCGGGCAAGCAAGGGAAGAAAGAATACTCACGTGGAGGGAGAGACGGAGAGCGTCGGGTGGAGACGCAGATCCCTGAGAGAGACAGAGCGGGGATCTGAGCCACGGCAGGGTGCGCGCAGTCTCCTAAACCCCAGCAGTCCCTCCAGGAGAACAGCAGGAATACGGCGGCGCGCACAGGCTCTGAGGCAGCAGCGTGAAACCAGACGAGCAGGGGAAGAAAGAATACTCCGTGGGGGGAGACGCAGTGCGCACAAGCAGAGACGCAGATCTCCGGGAGACAGACCGGAGATTTGAGCCACTGCAGGGTGCGCGCAGCCCCTTAAACCTCGGCAGTCTCTTTGGTAGAGCAGCAGGAACTTCTCCGGAGTCTATGAGGCAAAGGCCTTAGCTCAAAACAGTGTTGGGACTGTGGGGTTTTTATGTTGTTGTATTATTTTGTTTGCTTGTTTGTTTTGCTTGTTTGTTTGTTTTCCTCCTCTCTTCGACAGAAAGCAAAAAAAAAACCCCAACAATAACAGAAATTAAAACCCACCCCGACCCTCCCTCAGAAACCCTGGCCCCTGCCACACCAGAGTCTTAAACTGACCCTAGAATGGAGCAGTGGGACAGGCAAAAGCAGAAACAGCAGTGACTTTGTAAAAATTACCAATCACACATCATAACCACACTCATGTACAGCAAACCTGCAGTGCCAGGATCACACTAGGCGTCAGGTGGCCATCTTTGTTCCCACAAGACACAAAGGAATATTTCTACAGCAGAGGATAAACTGAAGAGAGCTTGGTGGACTTTAACCAAGACTGGCACTGGAGACACAAGAATCATCATACCCACAGGCCAACTTTACATACAACCAGAGCATTTCTGGGTTTGACATACAGGAGTCACACCCAAAAGGAAGTTGCTACAGGTGCAAGGGACAAAGGGTCCAAGCCTCATCAGAGGGGTCAACCCTGACACAGCAACTCATAAACTGTGGACACTACTGATCCTCACAGCAACAGCTGATCAGCCTGGAAGTCAATCCCACCTACTGACAAGCCAAAAGTAATCAAAGCTAAACTTCAACAGGTGAAGACACACAACACAAGGAACACCTCAGATATGCACGCACAAGAGAATAGGGAGATTGAGTAATTTGAATATAAGGACCCACACCGTATAAGTTTACCCAGAAAAGACTGAGAGACCTAGGGGATCTATCTGTTATATTGAAGCAAGCACAAAGAGTAAACCAGAATGGGGAGACAAAGAAATACAACCCAAATAAAAGAACAGAAGAAACCTCCTGAATCAGTGGAACTAGAGGAAATGGAGGTAAACAACCTATTGGAGACAGAATTCAGAACAGTGATTATTAGAATGTTCAAGGAAATTAATGAAAATATGAAGAAGGATAGAGAAATCATGAAAAGCAACCAGCTAGAACTTAAGAATGCAAATACTGAATTAAATAACAAATTCGATGGAATGACTAGCAGATTGGATGAAGCAGAAAATCGAATCAGTGACTTAGAAAACAAGATAGCAGAAATCACCCAAGCAGAACAACAAAAAGAAAAAAGAATGAAAAACATTGAAAATAGTTTAAGAGAGCTGAGGGACAACATCAAACGCAATAACCTCTGGATCTTCGGAGCACCAGAAAGAGAAGAGAAGAAGCAAGGGATTGAGAACATATTTGAAGTAATAATGTCTGAAAACTTCCCTAACTTGGCAAAGGACATTGAAATACAAGCCTAGGAAGTGCAGAGAGTTCCAACCAGAATGACCCCAAACAGGCCCACACCAAGACACATTACAGTGAAAATGGCAAGGGATAAGGACAAAGACAGAATTCTTAAAGCAGCAAGAGAAAGGCAGGAAGTTACTTACAAGGGCACCCCCATAAGATTATCAGCTGAGTTTTCTACAGAAACTTTGCAGGCCAGAAGGGAGTAGCAGGAAGTTTTCAAAGTGATGAAAAATAAAGGCCTACAACCCAGATTGCTGTATCCAGCAAGGCTATCATTTAAAATTGAAGGAGAGATAAAGACCTTCCCAGAAAAGAACAAGTTAAGGGAATTCATTACCACCAAGCAAGCTTTGCAGGAAATGTTAAAAGGGCTTCTTTAAAAAGAAGAGAAAAACAACCTAACTAAGGAAGACTAGGAACACAAATAACAAAATGGCAAGAAATACGCACCTGTCAATAATCATGTTAAATGTAAATGGAGTAAATGCTCCAATCAAAAGACATAGGGTGGCTGAATGGATAAGAAAGCAAGATTCCGGCATACGCTGTGTACAAGAGACACACCTCAGATCAAAAGACACATCAGGCAGAAAGTAAAGGGATGGAGTAAAGTATTTCACTCAAATGGAACTGAGAAAAAAAGCTGGAGTAGCGATACTTATATCAGATAAAATGGACTTTAAATTGAATATAATAAAGGACAAAGAAGGACACTTCAGAATAATAAAGGGATTGATCCAAAAAGAGGACATAACCCTAGTAAACATCGATGCAGCTAATATAGGAGCTCCTAAATATATGAAACAGCTATTGTCAGATATAAAAACAGAGATCAACAGTAACACTATCATAGTAGGGGACTTCAACACCCCACTGTCACCAATGGACAGATCCTCCAGACAGAAAATCAATGTGGAAACAGTGACCTTAAATGATACATTAGACCAGCTGGATTTAACAGACATTTTCAGAGCATTTCACTCCAAAGCTACAGAATATACATTCTTCTCAAGTGCACATGGAACATTTTCTAAGATAGACCACATGCCAGGCCACAAAACAAGTCTGAATAAATTTAAGAAGATTGAAATAATTTCAAATGTCTTCTCTGACCACAATGCTATGAAACTAGAAATCAATTATAAGAAGAACCCCGGAAAGCTGTCAAATAAATGGAGGCTAAATAACATGCTACTAAATAGCAAGTGGGTCACAAATGAGATCAAGGAGGAAATCAAAAGGTACCTCGAGACAAAGGAAAATGAAAACACCACGACCCCAAATCTCTGGGATGCTGCGAAAGCAGTCCTAAGAGGGAAGTTTATAGCAGTGCAGGCCTACCTAAAGAAGGAAGGAAAATCTCAAATAAACAGGTTATCCTTACACCTAAGGGAACTTGAAAAAGAACAGCAAAAGAAGTGCAAAGGGAGTACAAGAAAGAAGATAATAACGACCAGAGTGGAAATAAATAATATAGAGAACAGAAAAACAATACAAAAGATCAATGAAACCAAGAGCTGGTTTTTTGAGAAGATAAACAAAATTGACAAACCTCTAGCCAGCCTCATAAAAAAAAAAAAAAAGAGAGGACTCAAATTAGTAAAATCAGGAACAAAAGAGGGGAAATGACTATGGACATCACAGAAACACAAAAAAATTCTAAGAAACTACTATGAGCAAATATATGCCAACAAATTTGACAATCTGGAAGAAATAGATCATTTTCTAGAAGCATACAACCTTCCAAAGCTAACGCAAGAAGAAACAGAAATCCTAAATACCCTGATTACTACCAAGGAAATTGAATCAGTAATTGACAAGCTCCCAAAAAACAAAAGCCCTGGACCAGATGGCTTCACAAGTGAATTTTATCAAACATTCAAAAAAGAACGATCACCTATTCTTCTCAAAGTATTCCAAAAAATCCAGAAGAAGGGAAGGCTCCCAAACTCTTTTTATGAAGCCACTATCACCCTGATTCCAAAACCAGATAAAGAGACCACTAAAAAAGGAAAACTACTTGCCAATCTCCCTGATGAATATAGATGGAAAAATTCTCAATAAAATATTAGCAAACGGAATTCAGCAATATATTAAGAAGATCATACATCATGATCAAGTGGGTTTATCCCTAGTAAGCAAGGCTGGTTCAACATCCATAAATCAATTAATGTGATACACCTCATCAACAAGATGAAGGATAAAAATCACATGGTCATTTCAATAGATGCAGAAAAAGCATTTGACAAAATCCAACAGCCATTTATGTTAAAAACCTTAGCAAAGTGGGAATACAGGGATCATATCTCAACATAATAAAAGCCATATATGATAAACCTACAGCTAACATCATACTCAATGGGGAAAAGCTAAAACCATTCCCCTTAAGATCAGGAACAAGACAAGGCTGTCCACTTTCTCCTCTTTTATTCAACATGGTTCTGGAAGTTCTAGCCACAGCAATCAGAACACAAAAAGAAATAAAAGGCATCCAAATTGGCAAGGAAGAAGTAAAATTATCATTATATGCAGATGACATGATACTGTATATAGAGAACCCCAAAGACTCCATCAAAAAACTATTAGAACTGATAGACGAATTCAGTAAAGTAGTAGGATATAAAATCAATGTTCAGAAATCAGTGGCATTTGCAAATACCAATAATAATCTAATGGAAGGAGAAATTAAGAAAACTGTCCAATTTACAATTGTTTCAAGAACTATAATATACCTAGGAGTAAATTTAACCAAAGAAGTGAAAGATCTGTACTCAGAAAATTATAAGACACTGAAGAAAGAAATCAAAGAAGATACAAATAAATGGAAACACCTACCATGCTCATGGATAGGAAGAATTAATATAGTTAAAATGTCCATACTGCCTAAAGCAATATATAGATTCAATGCAATTTCTATCAAACTACCAATGGCATTTTTCACAGAAATAGAAAACATAATCCTAAAATTTATATGGAACCATAAAAGACCCCGATTAGCCTTGGCAATCCTGAGAAATAAGAACAAAGAAGGGGAAATCACGCTACCAGACATCAAAGCATACTACAAGGCTACAGTAATCAAGACAGTATGGTATTGGCATAAAAACAGGCACATTGATCAGTGGAACAGAACAGAGAGCCCAGAAATGAATCTAGGCATTTACATACAGTTAATCTATGACAAGGGAAGCAAGAATTTACATTGGAGTAAAGATAGTCTATTCAATAAATGGTGCTGGGAAAATTGGACTGACACATGCAAAAAAATGAAACTGGACCACCTCCTTACGCCATATACAAGAACAAATTCAAACTGGATTAAAGACATAAATGTAAGACCTGAAACCATAAAATTCCTGAAATAAAATATAGGGAGTATATTTGCAGACATTACCCAGAGCAATATTTTTACTGATACATCCCTACGGGCAAGGGAAGTAAAAGAAAAAAATGAACATATGGGATTATATCAGACTTAAAAGGTTTTTCACAACAAAGGAAACCATCAATAAAACAAAAAGGAAGCCCGCTGAATGGGAGAATATATTTGCCAACAATATATCTGATAAGGGGTAAATATCCAAAATTTATAAAACACTCATGAAACTGAACACCAAAAAGAAACAAACAACCGAATTAAAAAATGGGCAGAAGATATGAAGAGACATTTCTCTAAAGAGGACATACAGATGGCCAACAGGCATATGTAAAAATGTTCAACCTCACTGGTGATTAGGGAAATGGAAATAAAAACCACAATGAGATACCACCTCACTCCAGTCAGAATGGCTATCATCAATAAGTCAACAAACAAGTGCTGGCGGTGTTGTGCGGAAAAGGGGACCCTGCTGCACTGTTGGTGGGACTGCAGATTGGTGCAGCCACTATGGAAGTCAGTATGGAGGTATCTCAAAGAAATGGAAATAGAGCTACCATTTGACCCAGCAATTCCACTCCCAGGGATTTATCCTGAAAAACGCAAGACACTTATTCAAAAAAATTTATGCACGCCTATGTTCATTGCAGCGCTGTTTACAATAGCTAAGACTTGGAAGCAACCAAAATGCCCATTGGTAGATGACTGGATTAAGAAACTGTGGTACATTTATACAATGGAGTATTACTCCGCTATAAAGAAGAATGAAATCGTACCATTTGCAATGATATGGATGGACCTAGAGGCTATTATGTTAAGTGAAATAAGTCAGTCAGAGAAAGACAAATACCATATGATCTCACTCATATGTAGAATCTGAAAAACTGAATGAATGAGCAAAATAAACAGAAACTGTCTCATAGATATAGAGGAAAAACAGGGCTGCTAGTTGGGAAGAGGGTGAGAATAAGGGAGAGGGGAAGGGATTAGACAGCAAAAATAGGTAACTACAATATTGCCACAGGGATATGAAAGACAGTTTGGGAAATATAATTAATAATGTTGTAAATATTTTGTGGGGTGTCAGATGGTCATATGTCTTGTTAGGGATACCATTTCATGGATGGAGTAGAGGCTTGATCACTGCACTGTACACCTGAAGATGAGGTTATATAATATTGTATACCAGCTGTAATTGAATATATAGATAGTCACGAGATGTGGATTATAATGTGGAAGGGAGTCAGAGGAAGTGTAATAGATATATATGATATGGGGGGGTGAAGTGGAGTGACTAAATGGGGGAGGGGGGTTGTCACTTTGAGTGGTAAAAAGTATAACTATTGCACTGTGTTGTACACCTGAAACTAATTAAAAATAAATAAATACATTAAAAAAAACACAAAAAACAAAGTTTAAGTTTGTCTCTCAACCTTCCGTACTCATAGGTTATCATAACCAATGTCAAGTATATGTACATTGAATGATATACAACGTTGTTGTTGTAAGATATCTGGAGTGGATTTCTTTAGGAAATGTTATTTTTTAAAGTAGTGTTATAATTTTAAATCCTGACCTGCTAATGTACTAAAAATTAATTATGCAAATTGTTTGATTTTCATATATTTTCTTATCTATAAAGTGGGTTATTAAGAACACCAGCTTTTTTCTTTCTAGCATAAATTAAGACAATCAGTATAAAACTCTCAGTACTAAGTTTAGCATATTTTAGTATTAGCTGTTGATACTATTATTACCTTGCAGTACCGAAAACATTAAGGATTAAAAACAGCATAAGAGATTAATAATACTTTGCATTGCAGAATGCAAGGGCTTTTTAATTACTTGATGCATGAGAAAACACTTAAAAAACCTCTAATATTATTTGCAAATGTAAGAAATTGGTATTTCTTGAGCTTTTTGAAGCTCACTTCAACTTCACAATGGTTCTGTGAGGTCTGTGGGAAAAATATTTCTCTTGATTTTATATATGAGGAATCGGGATTCAGAGGATTTTCCAGAGGTCCATCACCTCCACTATGGCATCTTGGACAAATCACTTAACCTTTCTCAGAATCAGCTTCTTCATTTATGAAATAGAAGGAGCACTTCCTACCTTTAGGATGGTTATTGAGTGAGCTAATGTATATTATTCACTTAGCTTCATGCCTGATTTTCTAATATTGCAATAATAATAATAATAATAATAATAACAACAATAATGTGTTGTATTATTGTCGTCTGTTTTTCTCTAGCCATGTCCAGCCTCTAAGGGCAGGCAAATAGTTGGTGGATAATAAAGATAAGGATCATCATGTAATTTACATCATTCAGGACTGAATTTGAGCAGTGCAGCTTCCAGATCACAAATTTTATTTATTTGCTTAAGTATTTATGAAAAACTTAATGTAGCCAAACTCTAATACGATACAGTGACCTATGGAAAGAAGAATAAAACCTAAATTTTGTCCTCCAAGAGATAATACAATTGTATAAATAATTTAAAGAACATGTAGGGAGAGGACACAAAAAGGATATAGAAGCAGATGAAATCACTTTATACTTGTAACAGTAGAGGAACCGCGCAGGAATAGGTGGCCTTTGAATGGGGACAAGGAGTAGAATTAGTGTGGCATGAATTTTTGAGCTGGAAATCAGCAATAGGGATTTTTTTCAATTGGGTGACAGACTGCATTTTATTCTTTTAATAATTATCAACAAAATCATTACTTAATAATAAAGATAAATGAGCTATATAGTCTGTTATGCTACTACATATGTTTCCATAATTCTAATTAGTTCACACAGAATTGTTAATAGGTAATGATGTCAGTTTAACACTAATGTGATTTTTGAGTCATATCTGCTTTTTCTTAGGCAAAGGAAATTGTAATAATGGAAGTAGAATTATAACTTTCAGCAGGAAAAGAAAGGGCTTCAGTTCATCTGCTCTGTGTGCAGGCCACTTTTTGACTCCATTTTAAAGAATATTAAAATAAATGTCTACTTTCAATGTCCTTGCCAGAGAAAAGCCCCACAATCTTGCTGAGCCCTTGTCCTACAGCAGGCTGTGGCACCTCTTCTTCAGCCGTGGCTCCACTGGCTAAGAACTTTCTTCTATCAGCATTGCTTCTGCCCACAAGCCAGCATTCACACTTTATTGTTTCTTATTAATTTCTAATTCCTCTAAGGCATTCTCACTGAGCTGTCTTCTTGAGCATTTCAAGTTCTCTTTCAAGGTGCCAGTTGTTGTTTTGTTATTGATTTTGTTATGATATTAAATAAGTTTGTACGGTCTTAACTATTTTTTCCCCCAAGTTTGTTATTTTTAATGTACTATTTTATAAAAGACAGAAGTTTTGTTCAGAACACATATTTTTTCCAGCTAGTACCATCCTTCTTTGATCTTGGCCACAGGGGCACATGGCCCCATGTTTTAGAAAGTCCACCTTTGACCCTCTTCAGGGTGAGATGTTCACATGGCTAGGGATGTGTCTACTTGGGACTCGGGTACCCTTAGTCTCGGAATTCTCAGTACCTACACCTAGAACCCCTGCCTAGATAGTCCGGGTTCTACTTCATTGTTATGTTGACTATGAATATCCCTCACCTTCCCCCAAATCTCCCATTTTGGTAAAAACAAGGCTGCCATATTCTGGATATAGGGTTAGGCACATCATTGTCT
Source organism: Aselliscus stoliczkanus (assembly GCA_033961575.1). Classification (NCBI taxonomy): domain Eukaryota; kingdom Metazoa; phylum Chordata; class Mammalia; order Chiroptera; family Hipposideridae; genus Aselliscus; species Aselliscus stoliczkanus. The sequence goes on from CM066735.1 coordinate 130,614,912, forward strand.
TTCTGGAAATTTCTTGACTGGGAATGGCAGGATTGTTCCTTCTTGTCCATGAATATTGAGTTGTAAGTGAGTCCAGGTCTGTGGGGTTGTGTCCACTCCCAAATGAAGGGCTTGAGATAAGAAAGCCAACAAGAGAGAACTGAAATAAGAAATGGAGCAATGGCAAAACCCTAGCCTACTTCCAGCCAGCTCCGTGCCTGCCTTTGGTGCTTTGTTCATGTAAGCCAATGACTTGCCACAATGTTTAAATTAGTTTCAGGTGGATTTCTGTTACCTCAGTCAGAATTCTGACTAACACAAGTACTTATTTGGAATAGAATCTAGTACAGATTTTTACACTGGAAATAGAAACTTCTCTCAATTATGCTCATTCATTGATCATGTTGAACAGTAGTTTGACACCATTCTTCACTAGTGCAGAGGTTATCTTGCCTCTGGGGAACAGTGGGCAGTGTCTGTTAACATTTTTGTTTGTTACAACTGGGAAATGGAACATGGGTAGAGAGAGACCAAGGATGCTGCTAAATAACAAGACAGTCCCCTGTGATTGAAAAAAAAAAATTATTGGTCCCCAAATTAGAAATGCCAAGGTTGAGGAACCTTGATTGTAGAAGGAAAAAAAATTGGGAGGGAGACAGAAGAGCTATATATATATTTTTTAAGATTTTATTGGGTGAGGGGAACAGCACTGGGGAATTGGGAAGGGGAACAGAAAAGTTGCTGTCTTTTTGTTCTTCAGTCTAGTTGCAGAGGACATTGCTTCACTGGCCCATGTTGGTATCGTCATTGCGCTCTTCCCGGATGAAGCAGATGAGTTGCCAGCCTCTGGATGGTCGCTCACTGTGGCTATTGGCAACTCATGCTGGCTGCCAGCTGCTCACACTGGCTGCCGGCCACTCACTGTAGCCTATGGCAGCCCACTGTAGCAGGGGCTGCAGCCTATACTGTTGCCAGGGCTTGCACAGCCCAGCTCCAGGTGGAGCTGTTCTTAGCTGTAGAGAGCAGTGTCACTGGCCCTCATATGTGGGATCCGAACCAGGGCCGCTGGCGTCCCAAGCCATCTCTTAACCAATGTGCCATTTGGCCGACCCGAGGAGCTATGTTTTAATCATATTTCTGTCCTTAACCACTTTGTAACTTGGGCAATTTATTTCACCATTTTGGGTAGATGTACTTGCCTGCATTACATGAAGAGGCTCAAATAAATGATTTTAGGGTTCCCACAGTGCTTACTGTATTTTATCTTTTCACAAAAACGTGTTTTGTTTTTTCCTGCTTTCCCTCCTTTTTCTATCAATAAATTCTCCTTTATGAATTTTTGTTTCCTATAATTTTTATTAATTACCTAGATCTCTTCTTCAAACTCAATGTAATACAAGCCAAATCTGCAATGGACAAAGTATCTCTAAGGAATCTACATAAAACAATATTCAAGAGTTTTACACTCAGAGTGACATTTAAAGATAGAAGTTAGATAAAAAAATAGCTTTTGATTTTTCTCTAAAATTAATTATCTGAATCTGCATTTCTGAATCTAGTGAAAATAGTTACTTCAGTCATTCATTATGCATGGCATAAGGTAAAATCCCACAATCAGGAGGATTTAATAAAAATATTTCCTTATTTCTGTGAACTACAAAATATTTTCCCCTTCTATGATCATCAACGCCCCATGAAATCTCTTTCATTTGTGACTTACACATTCTTGGTGTAAGACTTTACCCTCTAAGTCCACTAATGACAAGAACAAAATGACCGATTCTAGTGCAGGGAAATATGAATGCAGTGGGTGGTAAAAGGTCATATTCAATCACATCCCAGGAAAACCTTGAGCCTTTAGAGTGTAGTTGGCACTCACTTTTGAAAAAGAGACATAATCCTCATAAGATTAAAATATATTGTAAAATAGATCAAAATGAGATCAATGTAAGAAGGATCATGAAATCCAGGGATGGAAGTAAGTCAAGAAGTGTTTATCTCTCGAATACTTGCAGTATGCCTTGTTCTCTGCCAGTGATGGCAGAGGATAAAAAACTAGAACATAGTTCTTACTATTGAGCTTCTAATTTACTTGAGAAGACAAGTCATACATGGAACAACTAGAACAAAAAGAAAGCATTGGGGTTTGTGGAGGAGTTCATGAATTCAGTGAAGAAGTTGTACATTGTGGAAAGGACCAGGCAGGATAAGGGGAAACTGTGGCTTATACTTGGAAGAAAATTTTACAAAAATTTCTAACCAACATTTTCTATTATGGTAATGCCTTATTCATTAATTTTAATTATTTTTTCATTTAGTTTTTTCAATATAGAGTGACTTCTATATCCTAGGCAATATTCTTGGTGCTGGTCAACAAAATACACACTACATGGAAGAGGCATATAAACAAGGTAAATATATCGGTAACATGCAGATGGTATTAAGCACTATAAAAAAAGCAGAGAAAGGAAGAGGGAGCTTGTGGTATGGTGACATTCAAGTAAACAGCTAGAGGTGGTGTGAGAGTCAGTCATATTCTTAAAGAAGAGCATCCAAGGAACAGCAAGTGCAAAGGCCCTGAGGCAAGGGTTTGACTGGCATATTTTAATAGGAAAGAGACCAGTAAGGGTGAAGCAGAGGGACTGGGGTGGGGAGAGTAGAAGATACAAAATCAGACAGGTACAGCAGAAGTCAGATCATTTAGGGCATGGAAAGCACTGGCAAGGATTTTGACTTCCTACATAGTGGTGTTTGTTTGGGTTTGGAAGCCATTGAAAGGTTTTGAATAGAGTGATGTCATGATCTGACTTATGTTTTAGGGGATCACTCTGGCTGCTGAAAATAGACTGCATAGCACAGGATGACTGTTGACACAATTTACAAGGCTGTTAGAATTATCTAGATGAGAGATGGTGGTAGTGGCAGAGTTGATGAAAAGGTGGTCAGATTGTGGATATACTTTGAAGGCAGAGACAACAGAATTTGCTGAAAGATTGGGCATGAAGTATAAAAGAAATAGAAGAATCAAGGATAAGTCCAAGAATTTTGGTGTGTTTGGATACAAGTTTAGAAAGCCCAAGTCTGAGGACAATGCAATACTTCTCCAAATATGTACTACACATATGCTCACTTCTCCAAATATTTAGATGCCCGGGTTCATATACTAATTTTTCTTTGGTATGCAGTTTGGAGCCAAGCATAAGCCACTTCAGCTTATTTACTTGCTGATATTAACATCTAGTTGTGACCCACCCAAGTTAACTGGAGTCTAGTGTTTCTGTTTTGTTTTGTTTTGTTTTTATAAGTATTCAGCCTTTTGTGACAGCTTAGAAGTTGAGGCAGGTTCTGCCTCTGCTTCTCTCTCTCAATCTCAATCTCAACCTCTTTCTCTCTCGTCTTAACTGAACTTTTAAATTTTTAGATTATTGTAGTTTCACATGAGATAATACAGAGACCCCGAGTATGTGTTACTCTGTCTCTACAAATGGTAACAGCTTGCAAAACTGTACAATATCACAACCAAGATATTTACCTTGATAAAGCCATGCTATAAAACAATTTCTCACCAGAAAGATCCCTCATTTTATGTGCTCTTTTACAACTGCCTTACTTTCTTCCCCCCCCCCCCCCACTTGGCAACTACAGCCCCTCTACTATCTGCTGTTTATATCACACAACACTAAAATCACATTAAGGAAAAAGACTGGTGACATTGGAATGCATTTAGAGAAGAACTATTTAGGATAGGGAAGAACCATAAAAGCATGTATATGGGAAAAATGACTGAGGATATCAATCATAAAGAAAATCCAACTCAGAGCAAAAAAAAAATTTGATCTTTCTTTAAAAATATAAAAGGCAATCAGTTGTTCTGTGGGATCAATGGATTTAGCTTCTTTAAAAGAGATTCCATTTTTAATTGTAGGAAAGACTTTTCAAGGAAAATTGTTACTGATTATCTCAGGAGGAGGTAATTTTCTCATGGTTCAAGTAAATATGGGTGTGCCACAGTTAAGCAATCATTAGCTAATAAGTCAAGAATTTTCTAGGGGTTGAACTTTATAATTTCTTTTCAACACTGACATTATGTAAAGTTTCTTTTTTTGCTTTTTTTTTTAAACTTTTTACTTTTCTTAATGGCTCTACTTAGTTTATTTTTTAATTGAAAAATAATTTTTGCCATATTGCAAACTTTATCTTCTGTTCATAAAATTCTAATCGGGCTAAATAAACCACAGAGTGGGAAGAATTTTAGAAAATTTGCCAAAGAAAAAAAAAAGGTAGAGTATGTTCTGTACTAATTTGAAGAAGAGAAAATCCTGTTTAACTAAGCCCCTTTATATAATAAGTTCATAAAACAGGCTACATAATAACACAGAGGGTATAAAATTCTTTTGGATTTTCAGAGATGCCTTTATTAAAAGTCCACATGACCTAGCCCTACTTAAAACCAAAGCTATGGGGATTAAGGAAAAATATAAAGAATCGAAGGCCTAATTTACTGTGAGTTAAATAGCCCACTTTATGCCTGGTTTCTTTGGTACAATTGTCCTCAGTTATCCACAGGAGTTAAGTTCCAGGGCTGCCAGTGGAGGCCTAAAAGCATAGACGGTATCAGATTCTACATATACTATGTTTTTTCTTATACATATATTCTTATGATAAGGTTCAATTTATAAATTAGGTACAGTAAGAGATTAACAACAATAACTAAAACTAAAATAGAACATTTATGACAATATATTGTAATAAAAGTTTTGTGAATGTGGTCTCTCTCTCTCTCAAAATGTCTTATTGTCCTCACCCTTCTTGTGATGATATGTGAAGAGATGAAGGGAGGTGAATGACATAGGCATTGAGAGGTAGCATTATGCTACCATAAGGGCGACTTGAACACAAGCACTGCAATGCCATGGCAGCCGATCTGATAACTAAGATGGTTGCTAAGTGACTAACAGATGGATATCATGGATACACTGTGAGGATAATGTGGGGATTACTGAACTCATAGCTGCTTATAGCATACTCCATTTAGAGTTGCTGGAATCTCTCCTTGAGGTTGTTAGCTTTACTAAACCCACCTCAGTGTCCTAGAACTACTAATATGGACAGGATGAGATGGGCGGCAAGAAAAGGAAATGCTATTGAGGAAGAAAATATTACATCTTCATGACATCCAGTCATAATGACTCTTTGGAATGAAAGATAAATTTCAATAATTGTTTTCATCCTGGAAACAAAAGGCAAATATTAGTTATATTATACTTAGAACCAACATTTTAGAGTGTGTACTATGTGCCAGGAGCTAAGCTAGATAAATTATATACATTATATACAACCTTCAAAATAAGCCTGTAAAGGAGACATTTTTAAATCTTTAATTTATAAATAAGAGAGTTTGGGTCATCAGAAGTTAACTACATGTATTTATTAGACTAGTGCATGAAACTGATCCAAAAGATAATATTAATTTTTATGTTGCCAATACCCTAAGGGATACTGAATTCCCCTTTTCCCCTACTCTTAATGACTTTTCCACCCACCTGACTCATTACAAACTGTGGGGGAGCAAGGAAAGAGTTGGAGGATGGAGAGTAGAGGTAGAGTAGCTTAGAGTACACACACACACACACACATAATAATCATAATTATAATATTATTTATTGTGTTTCTGTTATATGTCCTTCCTTGTTATAGTATTAACATTTTCACAAGTGTAACCATTAAATCAGTGACATTTACTCTTTTTTTTTTTGAGGGCAGTGTCACTGGCCCTCATAGACATTTACTCTTAATTTATAAAAAATAATGGTATTGATCAGAGAGTGTTTACACATGATGTTTAATAAACATTTATTTTTTACCTGATTTACTATCCTTTATAAATTAAAGAATAAATCCCATTTGCTCAAGATGGTGCAGTAGGTAAATGCTGTGCTTGCTTCCTCTCATGGCTGCATCAAAATTACAAATAACTACAGAAAAACCATCATTGAGAATTGCTTGAAGTCTAGCTGAACAGTCCTATTAATAGGTGTATACAGAAGAAGCCACCTTGAGACCGGTGGAAGGGGTGGAGATGTGGAACAGGCTGCCCCACACCCACATGTTGTGGTTAAAAATTGGGAGGGATATCTTGGCTCTGGAAGTCCTCCCTGAGGAGAGAGGGGTCCCAGCCACACAATAGGCTTCCCAGCCCAGGGTTCCAGTGCCAGGGAGAGAAGTTCCCATTACTTCTGTCTATGAAAATGAGTGGAGATTATATGGCTGAGTGAGACGAAGGATGCTGGAGTCCCAGGCTCTCTTCTTAAAGAGTCCACACATGGACTCATTCACTCTCAGCTCAAGCACAGGAGAAGCAGCTTGAAAGGTGCCAGGGACATATGGGGAGGGATGGAATTGTCTGGATTTAGAGAGAGGGCTGGAGTGGCAGCTTTCTCCTGAACAGAGAAACTGGTGGAAGCCATTGCTTCTTTGTTGAGCCTTCCTTACTCCTAGCATGCAAACATAAGCTGCTGCCATATCTAAGACTTCATCAATTTGGCTAACACCATTTTCCCTACCCTGGTCCCCGAGACACTGCCCAACTCAATTTGTGGGCCCAGCCAAGCAACTTCCAGTGTCTTTTCCATACAAACAGCCTGTCTTGGCTGATGCTGCAGACTTTCCTAAAATCTCTCAGAGGCTCACAAACCCCAAACAAGCAGTATCTGGCCTCAGTGTGCCCTGTACATTATGCTAAGCAGCCCCTAGCCTGTCACTAGTGGCAGCCAGCCTTGGTTTGTAGCTTAGCTTCTTCCACACACCTCCAAGCCCAGCACAAGTGGCAAACATCTGCAGATCACTTTGCAGCTCATACTAATTGGCCCCCGGCAAGGCACAGGCAGTGGCTGATCTTGAACTGCAACAGAGCCCCTTCCAAGAGGCCTCAGAATCAACACATCTGGTGTACAGTTTCAGACCACATCATAGCACCACCTAACAACTTTAACAAAAATGACACACCCAAAGCAGAGACTGGGCAGGCACCAGAGCCCTGCTAAAGTGAATCCACCCAATAGGGTCAGCCCCTGAACAACAGCTCCTCCACTGTAGCCAAGGCCAGTTTTCAAAACAAATTAGCCCAAGGGTCAATCCCTCCCACTGACATGCAAACAGCAACCAAGGCTCAACTACAATAGGAGAGTACACACAACCCCTACAAGAGACATACCTGGAACACTGCTGTGGTGTCCAGGGAGACTGCGCCACTTGATCCTACAGGACACCTGTAGGACCTCAAGACCAGGAGACATAGAAACTCTACCTAATACAAAGAAACAAACATAGGGAGGCAGCCACAAGGAGGTGACAAAGAAACATTCCCTGAATGAAAGAACAGAGCAAAGTTTCAGAAAAAGAACTAAACACAGTGTAGATTAACAATCTACCAGATGCAGAGCTCAAAGCACTGGTTGTAAGGATACTCTATGATCTCAGGGAGAATTTCAACAAAGAGAAAGGAAACATAAAAATGGAGATAGAAAACATAAAAATAACCAGCCAGAAATGAATACAATAAATGAAATAAAGAATACATTAGAGGGAATCAATAGTGGATTAAATGAAGCAGGGGATTTAGTTAATGATTTGGATGATAAGGTAGCAGAAAACACCCAATCAGAACAGCAAATGGAAAATAAAATAAAAAAATGAGGCTAGTTTAAGGGGCCTCTGGGACAATGTGAAATGCACAATATTCACATCAGAAGAGTACCAGAAGGAGAAGAGAGACAGCAAAGAATTGAAAATCTATTTGAAGAAATAATACAGCAACCTGCCATAACCTGGCAAAGGAAATAGACATACAATCTAAGGAAGTACAGAGAATCCCAAACAATATGAAGATATTAAGACACATCATAATTAAAATGCCAAAGCTTAAAGACCAATAGAGAATCTTAAAAGTAGCAAGAGAAAAGCAGTTAGTTATGAACAAAGGAGCTCCCATAAGACTGTCAGCTAATTTACTACCAAAACATTGTAGGCCAAAAGAGGCTGGCGTGGAATATTCAAAGTGATGTAAAGCAAGGACTTACAATCAAGACTACTCTACCCAGCTAAGCTATCATTTAGATTATTAAAGGACAGATAAAGAGCTTCCCAGACAAGAAAAAGCTAAAAGAGTTCATCTCCAACAAATGATTATTATAAGAAATGTTAAAGGCAGTTCCTTAAGAAGGAAAAAAAAAAGATTAAAAATATAAATAATAAAATGACAATAACTCCTTATCTATCAACAATTATTTAAATGTCAATGGATTAAATGCTCCAATCTAAAGACATAGCATGGCTGAATGGATAAGAAAACAAGACCCTTACATGTGCTGCCTATCAGAGTCTCACTTTAGATTGAAATATACACATAGACTGAATGTAAAGATATGGAAAAAGTTATTTCATTAACATAGAAATAAAACCAAAAGGCTGGGGTAGCAATACTTATACTAGACAAAATAGGCTTTAAAACAAATGCTATAACAAGAGACAAAGAAGGACCCAGTAATCCCACTTGTCGGTATTTATCTGAAGAAATCCAAAATACTACTTTGAAGGGATGTGTGCATCCATATGTTCACTGCAGCATTATTTACAATAGCCAAGATATGGAGGCAACCTGGGTTTTTATCAATGGATAAATGGATATAGAAGAGGTGGTACATACATACAAAGGAATACTACTCAGCCATAAAAAATAATTTAATCTTGCCATCTGCAACAACCTGGATGAACCTAGAGAATATTGCTCTGAGTGAAGTAGGTCAGGCAGAGAAAGTCAAATGTCATATGATTCTCTTACATAGCGAATCTAGAGAACAGGATAAACAAACAATCAAAACAGAAACAGGCTCATAGATACAGAGAGAATATTGATGGTTGCTGGATGCATGGGGTTGTTGAGGGGATGAGTGAAAGAGAGTAGGGGAGTAAGAGGTACAAATTGATAGTTACAAAATAGTCATGGGGATGTAGAGTATAGCATGGGGAATATAGTCAGTAATATTTTAATAACTATGTAGTGTCAGAAGTGTCAGAAGGATTTATTGGGGTGATCACTTTGTAAGTTATATAACTGTCTATTCACTGTGTTATACACCTGAAACTAATATAATATTGTATGTCAACTATGATTGAAAAAATTTTTAAATATTTAAAAAAATAATGAATCCTAAAGTCATATGACAGGGAGAATATCAAAATGGCTAAAAATGGGGAAAAATTAAGATATTCTTGGGCTGAATTTATCTGGCATACATGAAATATGGGATGGCACAGGGCACTCCACTTTTATTGCCACTTCTTGGGGAAGGCCTGTGTAATTCATCTGATGCTTTTTTTCCCGTGACTTATGTTGTCAACCAGATTTATGGTAATGCAAGTTTATAGCACTCCATATTGACATATATTCTCTCTCCATTGTGTTTGCAATCCCACTCTCCCTCTGCTGCTTTCTCAGGGGAGAAGGTAAATTCCCAAAAGACACACTATAGGGAGGGGAATGTTATAACTGGCACTGTTTCAGATAAACAAAGTCAGTAATGCAGTCATTCCAACGTGTATGGTACAATGAATTTTTGCATGCTGTTTATCTGACTGTTTATCAGGAAAATGTAGCATGCCTAACTCTGAAACTATGTAGGCCAAAACTTTTGGAAATTAACTGTACTTATTCTTATCCAACAACCCTACTTCTACTCTGTTTTAATCAGAAAAAATAAAAAATATACTTTATTAATTATAGATAAATTTGTCAAGTGTTTGCTCTGTGGCCAGATTCAATGTAACTCCTTTGTATGCCTTTAATCCTTCCCAAACCCTAATAGAGAGCAACTATTATTGTCCCCAGTTTTCATTTGAAGGAAACTGAGTCCTAAGGAACATGAATAGTTAGTCTTAGGTTGCATAGCTAATAAGCTTGAAGGCTTAGTTTAAATCTTAACATTTGTTCTCTACTTACCATACAGCATGGCCTCCCATATGGCAACTATGGTGACTTACCTGGTTGATTTAATAGTCATTGCTAGTAGCCAACCTCTAGGGAGTTGTGTTAGCTCTGTAGAGCAAATATTGGGAATGTTTATATATTGGGAATATTTAATAACAAACAAAATCTCTACATGTTCGGGAGAGTGCCAGAGAAATAAGACACTGGTTTATTTCCCTCCTTTTCATCCAACTTTTATTCCCGCTTTAAAACTGCTTGGTTGTAACTAATAAACATTATTGGGTGAATAAATGTTCATCCAATATACAACTTCTTAATCCCTTCCTCGTTTTTTACCTATACCTCCAAACCTCCTCCCATCTGACAACCATCAAAATTCTTCCTGTATCTATGACTTTATTTGTTTCATTTGTTAATTTTGTTCTTTAGATTCCACACATCAGTGAAATCACATTGCATCTGTCTTTTTCTGACATACTCCACTCAGCATAACACTCTCCAGGTATATCCATGCCACCGTAGATGACAAGAACCCATCACCTTCCATAGCAAAGGAATATTTCATTGTATATATGTGCCACCTCCTCTGTATCCATTCTTCCATCAGCCATACACCCAGGATGCCTCCACATCTTGACCATTGTAAATAATGTTGCAATGAACTTGTGTATACACAGGTCCCCTCGAAGTAGTAGCATTTTGTGTTTCTTCAGGTAACCACCCTAAAGTGGGATTACTGGGTCCTTCATTGCCTCTCCTTATAGCCTATGTTTTAAAGTCTATTTGGTCTGGTATAAGTATTGCTATCCCATTTTTTTGTTCTATTCATTTCATTTTTCATGAAATATCTTTTTTCATTTCTCTTCTCTCTGTCTCTGTGTATCTTTAAATCTGAAGTGAGCCTCTTGTTGGCAGCATATTGTAAGGGTTTTGTTTTCTTATGCATTCAGCCCTCCTATGTCTTTTCATTGGAGCATATAATCCATTTACATTGAAAGTAATTGTTGATAGATATGTAGCTAGTGCCATTTTACTTTTATAGTTTTGATTTTTTTTTTTCCATCTTAAAGAATTCACTCTAACATTCCCTGTACTACTGGTTTGGTGGTGAGGAACTACTTTAGATTTTTCTTATTTGGGAAGCTCTTTATCTGTCCTTCAATTCTAAATGATAGCTTTGATGGATAGAGTCATCTTAGTTGTAGGTTCTTGCTTTTCATCACTTAGAATGTTTCCTGTCAATCCTTTCTGGCTTGCGAAGTTTCTGTTGAGAAATCATCTGACAGTTTTATGGGAACTCCCTTTCAGGTAACTGCTTTTCTCTTGCTGCCTTTAAGATTCCCTCTTTGTCTTTAACCTTTGGCATTTTAATTAGTGTCTTGTGTGGGCCTGTTTGGGTTCAACTTTTGTGAGACTCTCTGCACTTCCTGGGCATATATATCTATTTCCTTTGCCAGGTTAAAAAAGTTGTCAGTTATTATTTCTTCAAATAGATTCTCAATCCCTTACTTTCCTCTTTTCCTTCTGGTACCCCTATGATGCAAATGTTGTTATGTATGATATTGTCCCAGAGGTCTCTGAAACTGTCCTCATTATTCCGGATTCTTTTTCTTTTTGCTGTTCTGATTGGGTGTTTTCTACTACCTTGTCTTCCAAACAGGCTAATTTGATCCTCTGCTTCATTTAGTCTGCTGGTGATTCCTTCGAGTGCATTCTTTATTTCAGTGATTGTATTCTTCACTTCTGACTGGCTCCTTTTTTATGGTTTCTATGTCCTTTTTCATGCTTGCTATCTCTCTGTTGAAGTTTCCACCAAGTTCCTTGAGTGTCCTATTAACCATTGTTTTGACTCTGTATCTGGTAGGTCACTTGCATCACTTGTTTAATTCTTTCTCTGGAGTTTTCTCCTGTTCTTTCATTTGGGATGTATTTCTTTGTTTCCTCATTTTGGCTGTCTCTCTGTGTTTGTTTCTGTGTATTAGATAGATCTGCAATGTCCTCCAGTCTTGGCCAAGTGGTCTTATGTAGTAGGTGTCCTGTGGGGTCCAGTGGCACAGTCTCCCTGGTCATCTGCTTTCGATATTCCAAGAGTGTCCCTTGTGTATGTGGTGTGCCCTCTTGTTATAGTTGAGCCTTGATTGTTATTGGAATGTCCGTGCGTGTATTGACCCTCAGGCTGATTGGTTATGGTGTTCAGCCACATCCACAACTTATGGGCTGTTGTGTGGGGAGAGTGGGATTCACTCCAGTGGGCTCTGGTGCTTGTTGAGACCGCCCTTTGTGTCTGCCATTTGTGGGACTAATTAGGCCTGAGACCAACCTCCCAATATGTTGGTTCTTGGGCCTCTTGAGTCCCAGGTCACCTGCCTGTGACCAGCCAGGGACTACCAGGTAGGAGCTATAAAGCTATCTGCAGTTATTCACTGCCTATGTTAAACCTGGAGGTGCATGGGAGGGGCCTTGCTGTGAACAGAGGTCTGCTGTCAGCAGCAGTACCAGCCCTGGGGTAACTTTGAAAAAAAAAGAAGAGCCAGAGGCCTGCTACCACCTGCCAGGTCCCTTAAATTTCAGCCGCAGCTAAAGCCTCATGCAGTGTGCAAGTTGGGTGATGCAGGGTCTCAGGAAGTTACTAGAGTGGGAAGAATTGTGGTCATCAGTTTAGTGTAAATTCTGGTTTGAAGCCAGGGCTGAGCCTGAAGTGACTCAGCAAAAGTCTCCGAGCACACCAAGGACAGTCACTTCATGGCTGGGGCCAGTGGATTCTGATAGTTTTCCAAGAAGGAGTGCAATGTAGGTGGGGCTAGCCAGTATTCTCAGAGAAAGTACCTATGGTTGCAGAAGTTGTGTGGGGTGGGGTCACAGCCGAGTCAGCAGGGCAGAGCAGTGGAGTTCACCAGGCCAATCAGATTCAGATTTTGCTTGTGTGGGGTGAGCTCATCACAGAGAAGATGGCACCCACCTGCTGGCTTCACTGAAGGAGAATCCCTCACCAAGAAAACGACAACTATCTTCCAGTCCTCTCCTTGAAGGTACAGTGGAGGTTTGGGGCCAGTTTCGCATCTCCACCCCTCCCACCAGTCTTGACATGGCTTCTTTTTAGTTTTAATTATAGTACTTTGATTTGACTAGACTTCAGAAGGTTCTCCAAGTCGAGTATTGTATAATTTAGTTATAATTTTTATGTCTTCATGAAAGGACACAGACACAATGTTTACCTACTTCACCATCTTGCCAGGGTCTCTTTTGTATATTTAAATGAACATACACTCTCTAAATGAGAGCTGCTATTTTAATTATGAAAGTAGTTTCTAGCATCTTTGAAAAGCATCACATCTTAGTGTTTATTTTAATGATGCGACTCATCATGTTTGATGAAAATACCACGGGTTTAAGAATCAAGAGACCTGGGTCATTGTGGTCTCAGCCCTGTAATCTTTTTCAAATCATTTCCCCTTCCAAGGCTTTGGATTCATAGCCATCAAATAGGATGATAAAATGTGCTTTACATATTCCACAGGATTGTTACAAGTCTGAAATGAAGCAAAACATGCAAAAACATATTTGAGAGTGTAAAATAACAAAATGTCAGGTAATAATTAATAAAGAAATCTACTTTTAAGGGAACCTACCAAAAGTCAGTTTCCCTTTCTCTTTAAACATCACAGCAGTCCAACAAGCTGATGTGGCTGAGACCTGACTCATTTTAGGCAAACAGATGTCATGCTAGATGATGACAAAGTGAAAAGCATATGTAAATATTTCATATGGAACTGAAGTCAGTACAGACAAATGCAAAAGACAGTTCCAAGACTGGGAAAGCCAGGCTATACATACATAGTCACAACAGAAAAAGATGGGGATGTTGGAGTGGATCATAATTTAAAAACAAGCCCTGTATTGTTATTTAAAAGTTTACCCGAAACTATTAATAGGGATGGACCATGCAAATTTTGCCACTTTTTTCTCAGGCTTCATGATGTCACATGCTACTAATTTGACAAATGTATAGAGGAAAATGGGCTGGGTTCTAAATTCTGCTTCCGGTGACATTAGACTTACCACCTATCTTTTCAGCTTCTTTGATGGTGAAGTTTATTCACAGAATGGTTAAAGATAATCTGAGATTCTGTATGTGAAGTGTTTGTAAAAGCATAGTTATGTTGTAGAGGTATAAAAGAATATTAAATATGATGGAAGAGTCTAGAAAAAAAGTTAGAAAACAGCCTGGAGAAGAGGAAGCCAGAGGTGTCCTATTTTATCACAACACTATGGACTGCCCAAAAGAACAAGTGTCTCTAAGTTTCAGAGAGAGAGAGAGAGAGAGAGAGTGAAAGAGAGAGGAAGAAGAGGAGGAGGAGGAGGGAGAGGAGAAGGAGGAGGAGGAGGAGAAGGAGGAGGAGAGGAATCAAGAGATTGAATGTGCTCAATGAGACAAAAACAAATATCAAAGTCTCTGCATTGGACTAGATGACCCTGGAGGGTTGCACAAGCTGCAGCTTTGAAAGCATTTGTGTGCTATGGACATTCACTTGTCCAGTGACAGGAAGTTTCATAACAATTCACAGGCGCAGCCTTTATAAATGGCTCATGGTCAGTCAACACATGAAATCAGAAATTTAACTAAAATATAATGACAAGTCAAACCATTTTTTAAAAACAAAAAAGCTCTTTATAATGGAAAATTTCAGATGTATACAACGTAATCAGAATAGAATATGAATCCTCATATATACCCATCAACTTGCTTCAATATTATCACCATCTGGAAAGACCATTTTTTAAATAAACATTCCTTTTAATTTTAAAAATTTATTTCTGATTAACTTCAAATAAGAATAAAATACATAGAATAATATAGAATAATGTAATATAAATAGAATAATTTCAAGTAAGAATAAGAATAGTGTGAAGAATATGCAGATTCCAGATTCTTTTATCCAGATTCACCTATTAATGTTTTATTCCATTTCCTTTATCATTGACACATGTGCTCTCAATCTTCTCCCCGTCTCTTTTTCTGAAATATTTGAGGATAGTTTATATCTATGATGGCCATTTACCTCAAAGCATTTCACTGTGTATTTCCTAAGAATAAAGATATGCTCTTTTGTAATCATAACATAGTCATCAATTTCATAATTTATATTGATATAATTGTATTATATTTCAAATATATCAGTTGACCCAAAGATGTCTTTTATAGCATTTTCACCCCCTATTACAAGACAAAATCTAGAGTTAGGTATCGCATTTCGTTGTCAATGCTCTGTGTCTCTTATAATATGAAACATTTCCATAGCCTTTCTTTGTTTCATACAATGTTGACAATTTAAAAAATGACAGTCCTCTTCCATACTCATTTATTTTAGTATAATGTTACTCATTTGTACTTTAAAAATATGTTTCCTCATGATTACATTCAGGTTACGCATCCTTGGCTAGAACATTGTTTAGGTGATGGCATATACCAGGCATCGTGTTTAGAGGCAGAACACCTATCTGACCCTAATTGGGGGTGTTCATTTTACAATCACTTGGTCAACGTACTGTCTGACTTCTCCATTGCAGAATCAATATTTTTTCTCTTGCAACATATAAGCAACCTGTGAGGAGACACTTAAAGAACACACACAGGAGCCGGCCAAGTGGCGCGGTGGTTAAGCGCTGGCTTGGGAAGCCAGCGGCCCCGGTTCGGGTCCCACATATGAGGTCCAGTGACACTGCCCTCAAAAAAACAAAACAAAACACAGATTCTGCTCCTCACCATGTTTTCCTCTTAGATTTTAGCATCAATTCATAAATCTGGCCTGAGCCAATATTTATAATTACAAAATACTTATTTTATAACCCAGTACTCCTTTTACATTTATTAGCATGGCATTCTGCTGTAAGAGTCTCCTTTCCCCCCATATATTTATTTATCTATTTATTATCAATATGGGATAATGAATTTTTCCCCAAAATGGCTTCTAATAGATTATATAGTTAATTATTTTGGTGCTGAAATTGTCCCATATTTAGCTAATGGGAGCATTTTTAAGCTGGTTTCTATGTTCTTGGACATGTCCCCATCAATTGTTTGAGCACTTATTTTATAGTATTACAAGATGTTTAAGTCTCATCTTGTCCCTATACATCCAAGACCTGGAATCAGCCATTGCTCTGAGGATCGTGGTTCCTTACAGTAGGGAATGGTATTAGATATCTAGCTCTAGGCACTAGGTATATTCACTACTACTGGGTTGTGTCATTTGGCCCTTTCAGTACACAGAGCTAGGAAATACATGCATTTAAGATATATGCAAATAAATACATTTATTATATAATATACATTATATTTATTATATACATACACCTATATACACATATACTTAAACATGTGCACATATATTATGCATATGCACATACATATACATATCTTTGAATTTATGAATTCATACCAATATCCCCATTTTCCAAACCATCCCCTACAGGGTTCTATCTTGTGTTTCTCCATTTAATGTTTTTATGTACCTGCCTCCTTCCTGATTGAGAAACCTGGCTCCCAAATTTATTCATGTTCTCAATCTAAAATTGTTTACAATTGCTTTGTCCATCCATTAAGAAAAGCAAGACTTATTTTTTATCTTTATTAAATTTATTGGGGTGACGTTGGTTAGTAAAATTATGTAAATATCAAGTGTATATTTCTATAATACATCATCTATATATTACATAATCTATATATTACTTCTGGAGAAGTGACCATCCAGAGTCACTTCTCCTTCAATCACCATATATTTGACCCCCTATGCCTTCTTCAACCACTTCCCTTCCTCCTTACCCTCTGGTAACCACTAAACTGTTGCCTGTGTCTATGAGTTGTTTGTTTGTTTGTTTTGTTCATTTTTTGTTCTCAGTTTTAATTTGGCACATATGAGTGAACTCATTTGTTCTCGACTTTTTCTATATAACTTATTTTGCTTAGTGTGATAATCTCAAGATCCATCTATGTTGTCACAAATAGTAGTATTTCATCTTTTATATGGCTGAGTAATATTCCACGGTAGATATAGATCATATCTTTATCCAATCATTTATTGAAGGATGCTTTGGTTATTTCCATGTCTTGGTCACTGTAAGTAATGCTGCAATTAACATAGGGGTACATACATATTTACAGACAAATATTTTCAGGGTTTTTTGGTGGATACCGAAAGAGGGATTGCTGGGTCATACAGTAATTCTATTCTTAAGGTTTTTTTGTGTGTGTTGTTGTTTTTTTCAGGGCAGTATCACTGGCCTTCATATGTGGGACCCGAACCGGGGTCGCTGGCTTCCCAAGCCAGCACTTAACCACTGTGCCACTCGGCCAGCCCTCTATTCTTAAGTTTTTGAGGAACTTCCATACTGTTTTCCATAGTGGCTGTACCAATTTACATTCCCAATGGCAGTATATGAGTATTCCTTTTTCTCCACAGCCTCTCCAACACTTATTATTCCTTGAATTATTGATATTAGCCCTTATAACAGGTGTGAGGTGATATCTCATTATGGTTTTGATTTGTATGTCCTTAATAGCTAGTGAAGTTGAGCATTTTTTCATACATCTGTTGGTATATCTTCTTGGGAGAAGTATCTGTTCAGGTTCTTTTCCCATTTTTTAATTGGATTTTTTGTTTGCTTGTTTGTTGCTGTTGAATTGTACAAGTTCTTTATATGTTTTGGATATTAGCCCCCTATCAGAGGTGATGCTTGCAAATATATTCTCCCATTTGGTTGGTTGCCTCTTTGTTTTGTTGATGGTTTCTTTGCTGTGCAGGAGCTTTTTACTTTGATGTAACCCCATTCATTTAGTTTTGCTCTTACTTCCCTTGCCTTTGAGATCAAATTCATAAAATTCTTCCTAAGACCAGGGTCCATAAGTAAGTTTAGTATGTATTTTCTTCTTTGCATTTTATTATTTAAGGTCATATATTTAGGTCTTTGATACATTTTGAGTTAATTTTGGTACAGGTGACAGATAACAGTGTAGTTTCATTCCTTTGCACTTGGCTTTCCAATATTCTTGGCACTATTTATTGAAGAGGCTTTCTTTTCTTCATTGTATGTTTTTGGCTACTTTGTCAAAAATTATCTGCCTACATATATGTGGGTTTATTTCTGGGTTCTAAATTCTATTCCATTGATCTGTGTGTTTGTTTATCTGCCAATACCATGTTCTTTTGATTACTGTTGGTTTGTAGTATGATTTGAAGTCAGGGAGTGTGATATCTCCAGCTTTTTTTTTTCTCCTTTCTGAATTGCTTTGGCACTTTGAGGTCTTTTGTGATTCCATTCAAATCTGATGGGTTTTTATTGTTGTTGTTGTTGTTCTATTTTTTGAAAAAATGCCACTAGCATTTTGATGGGGATTGCATTAAATCTGTATATTGCTTTGAGTATTATGGCCATTTTAACTGTGTTGATTTTTCTAATGCATGAACATGTAATGGTTTTCTATTTCTTTGTGTCTTCTTCAATTTTTTTTAATAATTTTTTTTTAGTTTTCAGTGCATAGGTCTTTCACATCCTTTGTTAAGTTTATTTCTAGGTATTTTATTCCATTTGTTACAATTGCAAAATGAATTATTTTTTCATTTCTTTTTCTGAAATTTCATTGTTGTATATAGGAATGCAATAGATTTATTAAAAACAGTTCAGGATTTGTTTCAATTCTTGCTCTCACCACTCCCTACCCTGTTCTGCCCAAAAATGAGGGTGTATAGTCAAGTCAGTTACTTGGATTAGTTCCTTCCTTCCATCTTTCCTTCCTCCCCTGCTCTCTCCTTCTCTCCTTCCCGCCTTACCCCCCGCTCCCTGTCCATTTCTGTTTCACTTAAGAGTATTTGAAATATAATTGAATTTTTGAATTTTTGCGGTGCAGTTTGCTTTCAGTATATATATGATTGAAGTCTCCAGAAAGTCAAAGTATATACAAAAAGGAGTATTCAGAAGTGTCACTTCCTCCACTCCTTCCCCAGCCCAACACAACAATATATATGAACAAAAATATACACATTAAACACAGTGATATGATTGCCTATAGGGAAATGAGTAGGGCTAGAGTTAGAGGTTAATTGATTGATCAGGCAATTGATCAAGATTGGGGCATTTCCCCATGTGTCAGTGATGATAATGTACCATGAACTGAGGGACATGACTGACTGCATGAACACCTTGTTAAGGTTAAACAAAAATTTCCAAAGTTACATAGACTTACAGTATCATTACCAATGTATGTTTTGAAGAACACTAGTCTCATGAGATATCCTATAAGCGAAAGGTGTTCCTTGTCAAGTAAGTATTGCTACTATCACACATTTGATTCCATTCTTGGAAGCCTTCTGGTTAAGAAACTAGATATTTTTCTATGAGTTTGACTTAGGAAAAACTGTCATAGAAACAGAGAGTAGAAACATAGTTACCAGGGGCTACAGAGTGGGGGAAATAGGTAGAGGTTGATATAGGTGTATAAACTTTCAGCTATAAGATGAATAAGATCTGAGGATCTAATGTAAAACATGACTATAGTTGATAACACTGTATTTGTATAATTGAAATTCTCTGAGAGAACTTAAATGTTCCTACTACTCCCGCAAAAGATAAATATGTGAGGTGATGTTTGTGTTAGTTAATTAATTAGATGGGAGGAATCCTTTCACAATGCATGCATATGACAAATCACCACAATATACACTTAAAGTATCTTTATGTGTGAACTCAATATACCTCAATAAAGCTGAAATTAAAGAAAGAAACTATGTTTCCTTTCTTGACATGTATATCTTTGAATGAATATTTACTCATCTTTTAGAACTAGTCTTCAGAGGGATAATTTTGGGTCTGTTTACTCAATAAACATTTATTCACCCAATAAACATTTATTGAGCACTTTGTGCTGGGTGCTGATTTTGTTGCTATAGACAAACCAAGAAAACAAATGAATTATCTGTCCTTGTGTAATTTATGTTTTAGAAAGGTTTGTAGAGGTGGTGGAGGCAGATAGAAATATCATATCCAGTAGTGACATTTGGTATCCAGTATTGTATCCATTCAGGACAGATGAAGAAAGTCTATTTCCTTTCCCCCTTTGGGAAGTCTTCAAAATGTCTTCAAAATGCTGTCCTGAAAGGAAAGGACATGGAGGAATGAATGTTTCAACCAACCTGGATGCTAAGCTTCATGTCAAGAGGGGACATATAGAGGGATTCATCCTTCTACTCCATCTGGATACATCTGAGCACAAGCCAAGAATTAAGAGTATAAAATTAAAAAAATCAAGGGAAAAATTCTTGAGGTTTTAATCACATTCCCATGTTGTTAAAATATTTATGAGCCCTCCTTTAATCAATTAGAATAAACTATGTAACACTGCAGGAAACAAATTGAAAATTTAATAAAGTAACTTCACTTCTAATTTCTTTTGAAGAAAGAAGCTAATTATATTTAATTCTGTAATTATAACTTTAATTAAAATATAATGAAAAGTATTCCATAAAGTGAAAACAGTGCTGAATAATAAAATGGGGACTTTAAGACAATTTGCTGTTTAGATGAAAAATTATAATTTAAAATGAAGCTTTTAGTGTACTATTTCCCCCAAATTTCATCCTTTCAGTATAAATTTAATTTAACAACATTTTTATAAAGACTAATTAATGTTTATTTACTGTTTTAAACCTAATTCCCTCTGTTTGTTGTGTGCTGAAAATCTCCTTTGCATTTGTCTTAGTCATCTTCCTTTTTAGAGTTGGGTTAAAGAGACACATCTACTTCTCTCTTGCAATTCATAATTTGCTGCACCCCTTTTGAGTTGGATCACGGCTCCAAACTTAAAACTTGATAATGCAGATGCTTTTAGAAGTATGTTCCCATATCAATCCCCGTCACCTGACCGGCATGGAAATGATATGATTGCTCCAGGTAGAAGGAAATTTAAATCCTCTAAAATGAAATTAGGAAGGTGATGAAATGACCTTCTGGTGATGTTTTAAATAATCATTTACTCTCAAACACTTCTCAGAGCAATAGAGTTGACCAATAGTTTGCACATATATTAGACTTACATTCCAAAGTGTACTGGAATTTGTGGTCATTTGCCATGATGTTAAAATCATATCCATTTCTTAAGGACTTTTAGACTGCTTTTTAATTTGAAAGCTACTCTACTTTTACCCAAATCACACAAGTTTATGGGAGAGGAATGCCAAGCTTGAAAAACTTGCATTTTTTTCAACTCAACATCTCTTTATACTTTAGCATTCAATGAAGGATTCACTTGGTTTTATCTGAATCAATTTATAATGATTAAAAATTATTAAATGCATACTGTATAAAAAAAGTTATTCTTTCTGTGCAAAATATCTCTTTGAGTAGTTGATAATGATCAGGTTTCTGAACCATCACTGTCCTAGCCCTCATATGGCAATCCAGTAGGTATTTAGTTAGAGAAATGTAGTAGGTGTTTGCAGGCTTCTAGAGTTGAGTAATATGAGATCAGACAATTAAGTTCATGAACTCATCTTAGAAAAAGTGTTACATACCTCACTGCTGAATATCACGATGGTCGCCTTTGAAGTACTCCCCTTGGGAAGCTGTGCACCCATGCCAGTGCCTAGTCCACCCTTCAAAGCAATTTTGGAACTCTTTTTCTGGAATGGCCATCAGAGCTGTCTTTGTATTACCCTTGATGTCCTGAATGTCATCAAAATATCTCCCTTTCAATATTTCCTTTATCTTTGGGTAAAAAAAAAGAAGTCATTGGGGGCCAGATCAGGTGAGTAAGAAAGGTGTTCCAATACAGTTATTTTTTTACTGGCTAAAAACTCTCTCACAGACAGTGCCATGTGAGCTATGATGCAAGAGCCATGAGTTGTTGGTGAAAAGTTCAGGTCATCTAAGTTTTTCACGCAGTATTTTCAGCACTTCCAAATAGTAAACTTGGTTAACTGTTTCTGCAGTGGGTACAAATTCATAATGAAAAATCCCTCTGATGAAAAAAAAAAAAAAGGTTAGCAACATTGTTGCAACAAGTTCACAGATTTAATTGTCCTATAGGCCTTAACTCAAAGAATTTACAATCCTGGTGGTTAATGTTGTTTATTGAGTGATGGAGCATAAACAATCAGTAATTCTTTCTGCTTTCCATCAAGGCAGAGCTTATCCTGCCACTGCAGGAGTGGAGAATATGGCTGAAGTAATGAAGGAGTTAAATAGGGAGTAAATAGGGAGAGGGGATTGTCAGTTCTTTGCAGGTGGGGAATGCAGGTCCTGTTGCCTATGGTTGGGCCTCAGTAACTTGCAAGATTACAAGGTAATCAAGAAAAGATGTTGGTTGGAGGGCACAAGACAATGATGCATTCAGAATTAACTTAGCTGGTGATTTGCTTTAGGAGCCACAACCTTTAACCTTGAGTGCTCACTCCTAGAACACTTGAGAACATTCCAAGAACATTCTGAAAAAACTCACTTAGCTTTTCAAACCTCCTGAATTTTCCAGAATGGATTGGTGGCTTTAGGCAGAGACTTTATGTGCTTCATCTTGGTATCCTTCACTGGAGACTGCAGGTATTGGGTGCACTAATATTTACTGCTTGTTTAATTATAATCAATAAAATTATTTGAAAAAAGTATTTGGAAAGGTTTTGCTCATTCTACTTCTTTCAAGAAGGAAGGTTGATCAACTGTGTCAAATGCTGTGAATAGCTCAAGTAAGATAATGAGTTGAAAATCCTTTGGATTTCGCAAAGTGAGGTCATCGGTTAATTTGGCATGAGCAGTTTTGATCTAGTAGCATAGACATAAACTTAATTGGAAAAGAATTAAGAAAGGTTGTCAGAAAATGAATTAGACTCTTTTTGAGGAGAAAAAAATGGGAAATAACTTACAGGTCAGAGACAGTAGTGTCGTCAAGAAAGAGTAGATTGTTTCTTAAGAGTCTCTGGAACTTTAAGGTGCAGATGTGCATTGGAACCACTGGGAGGATTTGTTTAAATTTGTGGGCTATATCCCCATCAAAATTTCAGGAGTGCATCAGAATCACTTCTCATGGGGTGGAAGATGGTGCTTGTCATAACAGGATAGCTAGACCTATCTATAGAGTATCTGATTTAGTAGGACAAGGTGGGTGGGGAGCAAGAATTTGCACTTCTATCATGATCTCAGGTGTTGCAGATACTGCTGGTCCAGAGATCACATTTTGACTATCACTGCTCATAGGCATTCATTCCTTTGCTGACCCTTTTGTCTAAAGAAACATCCCATTCTCCTATCTCTGTCACTCTCTCACTGTATGAATCTGCCCTATTTATTGGTTTTTATTTAAGTTCCCATTGTTATAGATAGTCTTTGTAGGAAAGGAGATCTATCTGCCTTGTTTACTATTGTTCCCCCCTGTGTGTTATATAGTGCTTGGAATACAGTTGAAACTAAAAAAGAAAAAAAGGGAGGAATAAATTAACATAAATTAAGAAATGAATAAATGTGTAAAAAGTTCCAACAATGATAGACATTGTTTTGTGCAAATTTTGGAATGTTTAATGTTTCTTCGGAACTCTTTATGAAGGAAAATAAGTTATATTTAAAATAATAAAAACCCTAAGGGGGGGAGTTAACAGAAATAGAAGCAGGTTATTTAGAATATGAAGGTGTAGATTAAGAGATTTCGCTAAAAGAGAGCAATTGTTTTTATTGATAAATCGTAGAGAACTAGTTGATACTTTATGTGTATTTATGGCTTTGATAAATGTAAAAACAAAAAAATTAAATCAAATTGTGAAGTAATTGACTTGTTCAGCCTTTTGAGGAGAAATCTTCATAATAAGATGTTTCCATGAAAATCACTATCTAAACAAAATAATTTATTTTGCATTTTCAGTGTATATCAAAAAAAATCAAATCTCATGGGCTACATATTTTGAAGTAAGGTGCATTCAGGATCAGGATGGTTATATCTTCTTGATGAATTGCCTTGTTTATGATTATTTACATTATTTATTGTTAAGAAAACTTTTGGTGTTAAAGTCTAAAAAAAGTTACATTTTGCTAAATGGCAAGTCAAAGTGAGTTAAATTTCAACCTCCAAGACACCCTGAGGGATCTGAGCTTGTTATTTGAGTTTCAAAATTCATGGTAACTAGCCCAGAGATCCCTAATGTGGCTATTATATGGTGTTTCAAATATGATCATATAACTTTCAAAGGAAATACTGCTTGGAAAGCAATGGATTGTTTTGTCATTAACAATTTACATTACATGTAAGTTTTCAACTGTCACCATTTTAGAAACCTTCCTAGTGTCAGAGAAAACAGTAAAACCATGCTTTGGTCTTCAATGCACTAATTAACCTATAAGCCAACTCATTTGTAGCAGGCTTCGTGTAACACATCCAGGTTTTACATGAAGGATATTTAAGGCTCATTCAGTTGGAATAATTTATGTGTCAATCCAAGTCTCTTAAAACAAAACAAGACAGACCAGCCAGGTTCCTATTAAAGTCTTTTTTTCCTTAAGAGTGTTAAATGAAAACATCTCTGCTTGATATTCATCATTTGGCAATGATCGTTTCATCACTTAGACAACATGAATAAAAGATATTACTCTGAGTCATTAGCAACTCAGTCAGGGAAAAGAGAAAAATTGGACATTTACGAACATTTTACTTTTCTGTCATTTTAGACTAAATGACACTTTTAAATGATGACTAGTCAAACCTACAGAATCTATTAGTAACTTGAAAATAAGTGTGAAGGGATGCCAAAACCCAAAGAAATTTTAAACTTGCATTTATGAAGCTTGTCACATCATTGCTACTGGTAATAAAAGCATTTTTGTTTTATGTTGCAATATCTACAGAGAATAATATTTTTTTTGCACAAGAGTAAAAAGTGATATTGCAACATTCATCACACTCTTTGTTATAAAAATGACTAAAAAGGTTGAAAATTGACGTTCATTATTTTAAAGCTAGTTTAAAAGCCTGGTGCATTTATAGAAGTTTTCCTGGCCGCTTTTTATGAAGTTCGGTGTTCTGTTTTCAGAAGCATTTCCTTACATGGATTCTATGGATTTTGTTAGATTCCAGGAGTAAATGCTCAGGTTTAATGGCAGTGGTAGGTCCTGACCAATTTGCTGGTGCAGTTATTTTCTTATAATCACGCAGCTGCTGATCCTTTGTATCACAATGACCCAAGAATCGCACTGAACAAAGAATTGTCATTTTTCAAGTTCCGTAAGATTTAATCAGGGTTCAAACTTTTACTCTCCCTATTTTTTCCCCTCAAGGTCTCTAAAGCACTGATCCAATGAAAGAAAACTCAGTCTAGGAGGTGAAAAATAATCCAAGACTCAAAGCACAGTTGAAATGGACTGCTACATTTATAGTGCATTGATTTTTTTATTGGTAATTAATAGAGTTTATTAAGGTAAACTTACATATGACTCACGTCTTGGGCAGCTGCAAGACAAAATGAACGCCCATACCACTAGATAGGCACAAAAATCATATAAAGGGGGAAATAGTAACTGGTACTAGTACCTAAATATTACCAAAAACAGAAATTACTTTTAATTTAATTTTATTATTAATTTCAGGAGTAAAAAAACAACATATGATTAGACATTTACAGCCCTCACAAAGTGATAACACCAATAAGTCTACTACCCCCTGAAATGATATATATACCTGTTACAATACCATTGACTATATTCCTTATGCTGTACTTTATATCCCATAAATATACATATGTTTTATATATATATATATATATATATATATATATATATATATATATACATACACACACACACATACATATTTGACATTCAATATTATATTAGTTTTAGGTGTATAGCACAGTTGTTAGGCATTTATATAATCTACGAAGTTATCCCCCCGATAAGTGCTGTACCCATCTGGCACCCTACATAGTCTACAACATTATTGACTATATTCCCCATACTGTATTTCACATCCTCATCACTATTTTGTGACTACCAATTTGTACTTTCTAATCCTTTCACCTTCTCACCCATCCCCCAAGGCACATTCCCTCCCATCTAGCTACCATCAGTTTTTTTTCTCTGTATCTATGAATCTATTTCTATTTTGTTTGCTCATTTATTCTCTTCTTTAGATTCCACCTATAAGTGAGATCATATGGTATTTGTGTTTCTCACTCTGACTTATTTCACTTTGCCTAATATGCTCTAAGTCCATCCATGTTGTTGCAAATGATAAGATTTCATTCTTTTTTTATGGCAGAATAATACTCCATTATATGAATGTACCACAATTTCTTTATCCAAGCATCTATTGATGGGCATTTTGGTTGTTTCCATATCTTGGCTATTGTAAATAGCACTATAATAAACATAAGGGTGCATATTATTGTTTTGAATTAGTATTTTGAATTTCTTTGGATAAATACCCAGGAGTGGAATTGCTGAGTCATAAGGTAGTTCTATTTCTAATTTTTTGAGGAATCTCCATACTGTTTTTTATAGTGTCTGCACCAATTTACAATCATACCAGCAGTGCATGAGGGTTCTCTTTTCTCCACATCTTTGCCAACACTTGTTTCTTGATTTATTGATATTATAGCTGTTCTGACAGGAGTGAGGTGACATCTCATTGTGGTTTTTATTTGCATTTCTCTGGTATTAGTGACGTTGAATATTTTTTCATATGTCTATTGGCCATCTATGTGACCTTTTTGGAAAAATGTATATTCAGGTCCTCTGCCCATTTTTCAAATTGGATTATTTGTTTTTTTGATGTTGAGTTGTATCAACTTTTTTTTTTGTATCAGCTTTTTATAAAATTTAGATATTAACCCCTTATAAGATGTATCATTGGCAAATATCTCCCATTCAGTAGGATATCTTTTTGTTTTGTTGATGGTTTCCTTTACTGTAAAAAAAACTTTTTATTTTGATGTAGTCCCATGTGTTTATTTTTTTCCTTTGCTTCCCATGCTTGCCTGAGGAGATAAATTAGTAAAAAATATTACTAAGGGTAATGTCTATAAGTTTACTTCCTATATTTTCTTCTACGAATTTTATGGTTTCGGGTGTTACATTTAAGCCTTTAATCCATTATGAGTATATTCTTGTATATGTCATAAGAAGATGGACTAGGGCCGGCCGAGTTGCACATTGGTTAAGAGAGCTGGTTTGGGATGCCAGCAGCCCCAGTTCGGATCCCACATATGAGGGCTAGTGACACTGCCCTCTACAGCTAACAAAAGCTCCACCTGGAGCTGGGCTGCGAGCCCTGGTGACGGTGTAGGCTGCAGCCCCTGCTGCACTGGGCTACTGTAGGCTACAATGAGTGGCTGGCAGCCAGCGTGAGCTGCCAATAGCCACCAGAGGCCGGCGATCAATGTGCCTCATCTGGGAAGAGCACAATGACGATACCAACATGGGCCAGTGAAGCAATGTCCTCCGCAACTAGACTAAAGAACAAAAAGACAGCAACTTGTCTGTTCCTCTTCCCCGATTCCCCAATGCTGTTCCCCTCCCCCAACCAATTCCCCAATAAAATCTTAAAAAAAAAAAAAGATGTACTGGTTTCATTTTTTTTTTTTTTTTGCATGCATGCATGCATGCATCTATCCAGTTTTCCCAGCACCATTTACTAAATAGACTGTCTTTGTCCCAGTGCAAATTCTTGCTTCCTTTGTCATGGACTAAATGACCATATAGGCATGGATTCACTTCTGGGCTCTCTATTCTGTTCCATTAATCTATGTGATTGTTTTTATGCCAATATCATGTTGTTTTGATTATACTATAGTATAATTTGATATCAGGTAGCATGATACCTCCAGCTTTGTTCTTCTTTCTCAAATTGCCATGGCTATTCAGGGTCTTACATGGTTCCATATACATTTTAAGATTATTTGTTCTAGCTTTGTGAAAAATGCTATTGGTATTTTGATAGCAATTGTATTGAATCTATATATTGACTTGGGAAATATAGACATTTTTTATTTTATTTTATTTTTATTTGTTTATTTATTTATTTTTTAGCTGAGCCATCCTGCCACCTGTTGGCAGCTCAATGTTAACTCAGCTCAGGCTGGCATCGAACCGCCATTGCTCAGAGCTCAGCTCACACTCTTGAGCGAGCTTTTAACCAACTGAGCCACTTGGCTGGCCCTAGGACATTTTAACTATTAATATATTAATTCTTCCTATCCACAAGCATGTTTCTATTTATTTGTTCTTCTTTAATTTCTCTTTTTACTGTTTTATAATTTTCTTAGTACAGGTCTTTTACTTCTTTGGTTAAATTTATTCCTAAGTATTTTATTTTTTGTATGCAATTGTAAATGGGATTGTTTTCTTAATTTCTCTTTCTGATAGCTCATTTTTGGTGTATAAAAATGAAGCTGATTTCTGAATGTTAATTTTGTATCCTGCAAATTTACTAAATTCATTGATCAGTTCTAATAGTTTTTTGGTAGCATCTTTGGGGTTCTCCATATACATGCTGTGATCAAAAATTACAGTGAATGCTACTGCCAAGTGCCATCCAATGAAAAGTCAGGGATCTTCAATATGGGAAGCAGTGTGTTGAAATTTAGTAACAGTGTTTGACAAGTTTCAACTTGTTCAGTGCAGTTAGTAGGGTATGAGCTATGGTTGAGAGAAGATGTGTTTTAAAAGTGTGCTATAAATCATCCTCCATCATGACAACACTCTGTATCACATATCTCTTCTGGTTACAGCAATTTCTGTCAAATAAAAACATTATGGTGTATCATTATCCACTTTATTCATCAATTCAGGCACCATGAGACTTCTGGCTATACCCCAAAGTCAAAATGACCATGAAACTGGTCATTTTTGAATCAGCTCAGGGCATCGAGGCAGCCATGACAGCACAACTAAAGACCCTCATGAAAGAGGACTTCCAGAACTGCTTCAGAAAGTGGCAGGAATGAAGAGATAAGTGTGTTTGGAGCAAGAGAGAGTATTTTGAGGGTGATTAGTGGCAATGTGTCTTTTACTGTAATACTTTTTCTTATTTAAACATTTACTGTATTTCTTGACCACATCTTGCATAGTATCATGTCATCTGCAAATAATGACAATTTTATTTTCTCCTTTCCAATTTGGGTGCCTTTTATTTATTTTTCTTGTCTGATTGCCGTGGCTAGGGCTTCCAGTACTATGTGGAATAAATTTCGTGAAAATGGGCATCATTGTCTTGTTCCTGATTTTAGGGTGAATGTTTTTAGCTTTTCCCCATTAAGTATGGTATTAGCTACAAGGTCTGACAATTAAGTTTGTGAACTTGTTGCAATGATGTAGCTCACCTTTTTTGATATCAGAGGGATTATTCATTGTGAATTTGTACTAACTGGACAGTTAAACAACTTTACTATTTGGAAGTGCTGAAAAGGCTGAGTGAAAAATTAGATGACCTGAACTCTTCACAAACAATTCATGGCTCTTGCATCACAATAATGCACCAGATCACATGGCACTGTTGGTGAGGCAGATTTTAGCCAGTAAACAAATAACCGTATTAGAACACTCTCCCTATTTACCAGATCTGGCCCCCAATGGCTTCTTTCTTTACTCAAAGATAAAGGAAATATGGAAAAAGAAGACATTTTCATGACATTCAGGACATCAAGGGTAATACGATGACAGTTCTGGGAGCCATTCCAGAGGAAGAGTTCCAAAATTGCTTCAAAGTGTAGACTAGGCACTGGCATAGCTTCCCAAAGGGAGTACTTCAAAGGTGACCATAATGATATTCAGCAATGAGGTTTGTAGCACTTTTTCTAGGATGAGTTCACAAACTTAATTGTCACACCTTGTATATGTCCTTTATTTTCTTAAGATATGTTCCCTCTAGTCCCACTTTGCCAAGAGTTTTTATCATAAATGGATGCTGGATTTTGTCAATTACTTTTTCTGCATCTATTGATATTCCCATATGAATTTTATTTTTCATTTTGCTTATGCGGTATATCACATTAATTGATTTGCAGGTATTGAACCAACCTTGCATACCAGAAATGAATCCCACTTGATTGTGGTGTATGATCTTTTTAATGTATTGCTGAATTCAGTTTGCTAATATTTTGTTGAGAATTTTTGCATGTAAGTTCATTAGGGATATTGGCCTAGAGTTTTCTTATTCATTATATCTTTTTCTGTTTTTGGAATCTGGGTAATGGTGGCCTTGTAAAATGATCTTGGGAGCCTTCCCTCCTAGATTTTTAAAATAATTTGAGGAAAATAGGTGTTAATTCTTTGTTGAACGTTTGGTAAAATTCACGGGTGAAGCCATCTGATCCAGAACTTTTGTTTGTTGGGAGTTTTTGGTTACTGATTCAATTCTGTTGCTAGCAATCAGTCTGTTCAGGTTTTCTGTTCCTTCTTGATTCAGACTTGGAAGATTGTATGATTCTAGGAATTTATCAATTTCTTCCAGGTTGTCTAATTTTTTGTCTTATATTTGTTCATAGTATTTTCTTAATTTTTGTATTTCTGTAGTGTTGGTTGTCACTTTTCTTCTTTCACTTCTGATTTTATTTATTTGAATCCTCTCTCTTTTTTTCTTGATGAGTCCTATTGATGGTTTATCAATTTTCTTTATCTTTTCAGAAAACCAGCTCTTGTTTTCTTTGATTTTTTGTTGTTGTTCTTTTGTTCTCTATTTTGTTTATTTCCACTCTGATCTTTATTATTTCCTTCCTTGACTCACTTTCAGCTTATCTTCTAATTCCCTTATGTGTAAAGGTAGGCTGTTGATTTGAGATTTTTCTTGATTCTCTTGGTAGGTTGGCATAGCTATGAATTTCCCTCTTAGAACTGCTTTTACTCTGTCTCATAGATTTTGGGTTGTTGTATTTTCATTTTCGTTTGTCTCAAGGTATCTTTTGATTTCTGCCTTGAATAAATTGTTAGTCCTTCTTTGTTTAGTAGCATGTTATTTAGTCTCCATGTGTTTGTGTATTTTTAAGTTTTTTTTCTTGTAATTAATTTATAGTTTCATACTACTGTAGTCACAGAAGGCACTTGATATGATTTCATTGTCCTTAAGTTTATTGAGCCTAACATGTGATCTATCCCGAAAACATTCCAGAAGCCCTTGAAAAAAACGTATATTCTACTTCTATGGGATGAAGTGCTCTAAATATATCAATTACATCTATCTGGTCTAATGTGTCATTTAAGGCCACTGTTTCTATGTTGATTTTCTCTCTGGAGGATCTGTCCATTGGTGTTAGTGGTGTTTTAAAGTCCTCTACTATGATTGTGTTACTGTTGATCCTTGTTTTATGTCTATCAATATTTGTTTCATATATTTAGGTGCTCTTATGTTGGGTGCATAGATGTTTTCTAGCGTTATATCCTCTTGCGGGAATGATCTTTTTATTATTATGCAGTTTTGGGGGGTGTCTTTTTATAGTTTGCATTTTAACCTCTATTTTGTCTGATATAATATTGTTACCCCAACACTTTTTACCTTTCCATTTGTGTAAAATATCTTTTCCAATGCCTTACTTTCAGTTCATGTGTGTCTTTCAATCTGAGTTGGGTCTCTTGTAGACAACACATGCATGGTCTTGTTTTCTTATCTGCTCAGCTACCCTATGTATTTTGATGGGGCATTTAATCCATTTACATTTAAAGTGATTATTGATGGTATATTATTATTACCATTTTATTATTCATATTTGTGATCATTGTTAGTTTGCTTGTTTTCTCCTTTTTCTGCTTAAAGAAGTTCTTTTAACATTTTTTGTAATATTGACTTGGTGGTAATGAATTCCTTTAACTTTTTCTTATCTGGGAAGCTCTTTGTCTCTCCTTCAATTTTAAATGATAGACTTGCTGGGTAGAGTAGTCTTGGTTGTAGACCTTTTTTTCATCACTTTTAATATTTCCTGCCACTCCTTTCTGGCCTGCAAAGTTTCTGTTGAGAAATCAGCTGATAGTCTTATGGGAGCTCTCTTGTGAATAACCAGTTGTCTTTCTCTTGATGCTTTAGGATTCTCTCATTGTCTTTAACCTTTGCTATTTTAACTATGATGTGTCTTGGTGTGGGCCTGTTTGGATTCATCTTGTTTGGGACTCTCTGTGCTTCCCAGGCTTGTATGTCTATTTCCTTTACCAGGTTAGGAAAGTTTTCAGTTATTATTTTTTGAAATAGGTTTTCAATCCCTTGCTCCCTCTCTTCTCCTTCCAGTACCCCTATGATGCAGTGTTGTTACATTTGATGTTGTCCCACAGGACCCTTAAACTATCATCATTGTTTTCTTTATTTTTTTCTTTTGTTGTTCTGATTGGGTGTATTCTGCTACTTTGTCTTCTAAATCGCTGATATGATCCTTTGTTTCATCTAAACTGCTGGTGATTCCTTACATTGTATTCTTCATTTCAGTTATTGTAATCTTTATTTCTTACTGGTTCATTTTTATGATTTTTATGTCCTTCTTTATGCTTTCTATCTCTTTATTGAAATTTTCACTAAGTTTCTTAAGCATTCTTATAGCCAGTGTTTTAAACTCTGTCTCTGGTAGGTTGGTTGCCTCCATTTTATTTAATTCTATTTCTGGAGGTTTCTTTTGTTCATTTACTTGGGATATGTTTTTTGTGTGTGTGTTTTTGTTTTGCTTTGTTTCCTCATTCTAATTTCTGTTCTGTGTTTGCTTCTGTGTATTAGGTAGAGCACCTATATATCTCAGTCTTTGCTGGGTAGCCTAATGTACTATGTGTCCTGTGTAGTCTAATTGTGCAGTCTGTCTGACCTCCTGTGTGTGTTTTCCAGGAGTGTCCTTGGAGTGTGTTGTGTGTGTTCTCTTGTCGTAATTGAGCCTTGGTTGTTTTCGGTGCATCAGTGGGTGAGATTGATTTCCAGGCTGACTAACTGAGGACTGGCAACACCCACAAGTGTATGAGCTGCTGTGTGGCAGCTGACCCTTCAGAGGAGTATTCAACCTCTGGGCTCTTGTGCCTTTTGCAACCCCCCTTTGAGTATGCTGCTTGTGGGGGTATCCAGGTAATGCTCTGATGTGATCTGAAGCTGTTTTCTAGGTGTGTTGCTTCTCGTGTATTTGGGGAGGGGTTCCCATGCAGGCCAAATTCAGCCTTGCCTGTTATTGGCCTCCAGCTACCTGGTAGAAGCCACAAAGCTATATGTGGTTTGCTGCTGCCTGTGCTGGACCTAGAGACATGTGGGGATGGCCTTGCTGTGAACCAAAGCCAGCTACCACCAGTATTGGGCCTGAGGCAACTTAGCAAAAGGCCCAAGAACCCCTGGGTCTATTGCCACCCACCAGCTCCCCATAGGACCAGCTTTTAAAAGAGCCTTTTTAGGTGTTCAGGCCAGGGAGGTTGAACCAATGTTGAGAGTGTTCTCAGAAATGCAGCACTAGCTAGGTGGGGTGGAGTTCAAAGGTGTCATGAGATATGACTGGTGGCTTTCAAAAAGTTAATACAGATTCAGTTCTTATGCCGGTGCCTGGCCTGTGACCACTTTACACAATGCCCTTAGACACCACAGTCAGCCACCACCTTAGGCTCGCAAATTCCCGAGAGCTGTGACTATGGTGCAGTTTGTCATTCACTGTCCACCACCAAATCCCCCAGACCATCATGGATCATACACTGGTATAAAAGGTCTCCATAGCTTATGGGGCTGGGTCAGACACCCAGGCACCCAAAGTACCCCTGGCAATGCAGCTATAGGTGGACAGCTCTGGGTTCTAGGGAGCTATGGGATGTGGTTGGCGGTTTTTACAAAGTCAATGCAGTCTGGGCTCCTGAACCAGGCTGAGCCTGCAACTACCTCACAAAAATGCCCGGAGAACATCACAGCCAGTCACCCACTGCCGTCTCAAGCCCGCAGGTTCCCAAGAGCTGCCCAAGAGACTCTGCAGTGCAGGTCTTGGGTTACTGCTCACAGTAAACATTTCTCCGGCCACTTCAGGCCTTGGAACAGGCTTCAAACAGGTTTCCATAGACTGTGGGGTGGGGCCAGCAGTCCAGCAGTCAAGAGTTTTCTGGGTGGTATAGCACCAGCTCTGCAGGGGTTGGGGACCCAGGGCATCACCATGGCAGTGTGCATATGTGGATTCCACCAAACCAATGTGGTCTCAGAATTGGCCCTTTTTGGGGGAGGGCTTAACACTGAAAAGATGGCACCCTCCTGTAGGCCACACATGTGTCAAGCTCCATATAGGGATAACAATGGCTCCTGTCCCTCCAGTTTTGATGCTGAAGCCACACAACTCAGTCCTTCCCCACAAGTTTCTGGACCTCCCGAGCTGCTGCCTCTCTCCAGAGACCAGGTGAGTGCCCACAAGCAAGCGAATCTTTATGTCAGCTCTACATGAGTGTCTGGGTTTCCAGCCACCTTCTGCCCCACTAAGAAAGGCAGAAAAAGTCCTTTCTGATTTTTACTGCCAGATGCTGTGGGAACTCCTCTTTCCATCACTGGACCCCTGGGCTGGGAAGCTTGACATGGGGCTAGGACTCCTTCTCCTTCAGGGAGGACCCCTGCCACCAAGGTTTCCCTTCTGGTGTTCAACCACTATCTGTAGGGTTTGGGTCAGCCCATTCATTTAATGTCTCCACCTCTTCCACCAGTCTTGATGCGGCCTCTTTTTTATATCCTTAGTTATAGGACTTCTGTCTTTAGATGATTCTTGAGGGTGATTGTTCTATAATTTATTTGTAATTTTGGTGTGATCCTGGGATGCAGTAGTCACAGTGTTTATGTAATCCGCCATTTGTTTTTGCCTTATTTTGTGGATTTAGTTACCACTGACTGATGCTTATCAAAATTGTTATTTCTTCAGGTGTTACAAAGTGATGGTATTCTACTATTCTTTCTGCAAATATTAGCTAAAATACCTCTATAAAGGGAAAATTTCCCCTCATCAACTATTGGTTACCTAGCAATAGAGTTCATACAAGAAAGGTGGAATACATCTTTGATTTTTTCCACCCTCATTTACTAGTTTTCAAAATAATGTTGTTTTTCTGGCAAAAATAACCAACAATAATAGAGGTGGTACAATCAAATTCTTGCTGGCAATATGGTGTCATTGAATTATTCCATGTGTTAATAGTCAGTTGTATTATACCAGAGTACTGTCAATTTTTATTTTCCATTTGAATGAAAATAAAAGGCAATTTTAAGCTATTGCAGGGCTTTTAATATTGGGACTTAAATTTCTTCATTGTTTTAGGTGTCAGGCACCCAAATATTTCCAGGAGTCTAGCACATAATTACATATGAGTGAAGTCATTCAAGGAGAAGGTTGTGGCCAACTGGAGAGTGCAGGCTCTTTCTGAGGGTGACAGAAGTTATTCATCCCTGGTCACCACCCTGTAGGAAGTTGTGTGATGAGGAGGGGATATTATAACCAGACCTTCAGAAGAAGCTGGTAATCTAAATTTTCAGATGATGTCTCCTGATGTTTAAAGGTTGTCAAATAATGTGAAAATGTAAACCACCACACCAGGTTAAAAAAAATAATCTGCAAATGTATCTAGCTTTGGCCTCCTAATGCAATATTTCCACTCTAAGTAATTTAATGCACTGTTTTCATTTTTATTGCCTTCTATATTTTCCTTTTGGAAGGGGCACATTTTCCTGTCCTTATGTCCCAATAGCCTTCCCAATACCAGATTGTGACCATACCTTAGGAAGATTTAACCTGGCCCAAATGCTTCCCTTTCCTAATAGCACACTGGGACTCACAGAGGATAAATGTCATGTAAATTAACTGACTTTGTGTATGATCTAAACCTTGAATCCAGACTTGATGCCAGTGCAGTGCACAGTGCACCTTCCATGGTACCACAGGATTTTATTAGCAAAGCAATAGTCCAGCAGCATCATTACCTCTCCCCACTAGAAGCATCAACCTTCCCAGACCTTGGCCTTCCATCACTTGTCCTATTGCTTGAAAACAGAGAAGGAAGAAGGGAACTAACATTGACCAGAACCTGCAATGCTCTGAACCCTGTCCTAGATGCATTGTATTTGTTACTTTCATAATTAGCCATCATACAAAATCCCCAAGATGTATTATTACCTTTTAGAACAGATGAAAAAACTAACTATCTCTGTGCTACAAAAACAGGTAGTAACAGACCCAGGTCTGTGTGGCCCACCAGCCTGTGTTTATTCTATAACCTCAAACTGCCTCCAATCTCCATGCTCCCAATGACACTCAATGTCATTTTTTTTTCATTTCTGCAGCACTGTAATCTAAGCCAGATGGCTTCGGTGGTAGCGCTGCTT
The DNA here is from genome assembly GCA_033961575.1 of Aselliscus stoliczkanus. Classification (NCBI taxonomy): domain Eukaryota; kingdom Metazoa; phylum Chordata; class Mammalia; order Chiroptera; family Hipposideridae; genus Aselliscus; species Aselliscus stoliczkanus. Next base: position 130,651,178 of record CM066735.1, read on the forward strand.
TCCTAGAGGACAACCAAGGACCACAAACAGCATGTTGTCCCTGAGGTTTCTCTCCCATCACCACTACTATTCTCTTTCTTCCTCTTCAAATTGCCTTTCTGAAACTCATTTACTAGCCAGAACAAATACTTTGCCTGAGTTAGGGTCCTGGCAGATAAGACATTCAAATGGGGTAATTGAGTGGAGTCTTCAGAAGGGATCATTGTGTAGGTATGGGCAGTGCTAAGAGAAACCAGAGGAGATGGTGAAACACCCCATGGCAAGATGAAGCAGGGAGCATTTAGTGCCAGCCAAGGCACTGTGGCCTTAGAAGAATAGTCACTGCTGCCATAGAGCCTGATAAAGTCTCCTGATTCCATTAAAAAAACGGGCAGAGAAAGGCAGAGAGTAGAACTGGAGGAACAAAGAATATCCAGATTAGTGCCCCTGCTTTTCTACAAGCTGCTACCTCCTAAATAGACAGGAACTCTGTTCTGAAGGGCACCTATGTTAGAAAATATCAGAATGCCTCCCTCCCATTTCCAGCTTCACTTCTGTCTCCCTGGCTAGAGTCCCAACCAGCTTGCATCTTTAGCTCTGCACTGGCAGACGTGAAAGTCTCCACCATCTGGGTCAGGCAACTGGGGTTCTCAAGTTCATGCTAGAATATCGAGAGTAGGAAAAGCTGTATTCTTTCTAAGCACATCTTCACTGTTAACATCTGTATGTTCCTGCTCTTTGCAGAAGCTTGACCTGTGTTCTCAGTCCACTCCCTTGCTTTCTCTGGCCCTGCTTTCTTTCTTGAACACCTAGGAATACTTCTCCCTCAGACCCCTCCACTTCCAAGATCACAGTGCCAGAGAATCAAGTTATTTTCATTTTATGAATATACATATAAAACACCCAAGATATTTTCTGAGAGAAATTGCAAATTTGATCTGCAGGAAATGTGTTGCTATTTCTGCCAATGGGTAGAAGCAGTGATAAATTACACCAGAGGCAAGCTAGTTTTGCCTCAGAAAGCATTTTGCCTTTTTCAGGAGCAGAACTACTTTATAGGGTGCTGTCATTGCTTGGAAAAACAAATTTTCACTTTTCCAACCATGAGAAAAAGTTGAGTTTTTGCCCTCCTTTTAAATACTTAGACTAGGTGACATGCAACCATCTTCACACAGGTGTATAAGTTAAGTACTTGCGTCAGAAATCCTAGTTTCTTTCTTTGACCACATCAGAGCTAGTATTTCCCTGCTCCTGTTAAGTCCTTTCTTATACAGTCACAAAAATGTTACAGTTTGATACATTTTGGTTTCTGCACAGTTTTCCCACTCCCATTCCCTTTACACTTGTTTGAAGTACAATATGCATACAAAAGAATATACAGTTTGCTTTTCCCCATCCATATCATGGTACAGATAGAAGCAAATGAAAGACAGACCAAGCAAATGGTGGGAGTGAGCCATGTATCACTTAAAAAATTAAGCTGATGCCAGTTGAATTTTCTGGCAGTTGACTAAAGTAGACCAATATTAAGTTAATTATGTGGCTGTTATATATGCCTCCCTTTCCACTCCTAAGCAAGAGGACACCCTTATGATTTTCTTTTCCCCTCCCATTTCTTGACACTGAAGTTGTATATACAGTGGCTAACAGCATGGACTCTGGAGCCTGATGGACAGATCTGGGTCTGTGCCTTGATTAGTGGCATGACTACAGGTATGCCCTTAACCTCACTGGGTCTCAGACTCCTCACCTATAAAATCAGGGAAATAATAGTCCCATTGCAGAGGAATTCTGTAGTTATTAAATGAATCAATGCAGGTGAGCATTTAGCACCATCACTGAAATATGGTAAATGCTCAGTGTGGATCAGCTTTTACTTGTAAATTCCATCTAGCTCCAAAAGCAGTGCCCATTGAAAGAACTACCTATAGACTCATCCTCCTTCTCCCCATATGAAATTTGTTTGAAAGTTGATAGACACTTCCACTAAATTTCTGCTTTTAAGTATCCTCAGCTTTAATGATTTGGTTTTTCATCATTCAAAGAATTCTCCAGGCCCTTCTGTATAGAATGCTGTATTCTAAAATGCTCTTCTCTTTCCCTAAACGTACATTGAAGTTTTAGCATATCTGATTGATGGCTGCAACCTCCTGGGTCCTTCTCCATCCCAAATGGTAAAACCCCCAATCTGCTTTTGAGCATCAGAAGGTTTTACTTTTTCTAATTGTTGTTCCAGACCTAGCCCAATGTTATTATGTCACATGCATTTGAGAAGCAATTGCCTCATTTTTAACCTTAAATTATGTGCTCCCCTTTCATCTCACGTCTCACTGCTATCTTGTCTCAAACTACATTCTAATCATTTTCCTGTGTTGTTTGATACAGTTTGTACAAAAGCAGAATATAAATTCTCATCTTAGTTGCTAAATGCAGTGCTTATTTTTTATTGAGATTATTCTGCACGTATTACTGAGGGGTGTAGGCTTTTTAAATTTCTAGTTTATTGATGCACTGAAAATATCCTTTAAAATATATTAAAATAATTTTTGTGTTAAAAACTTAAAATTTAAAGTAAATATTTTCAAAAGAATGCTATATTTATAAAATATTTGTAAAGTAAAAAGAATAATGATACAATGAATAACTGTGTACCCACTACTCAGTTTATGGGGAAAAAATATAGCCTAAGCGCATTGAAGCTCCCATAAGGGCCCATCCTGAATCTCTCTTTCAGAGGTAATAATGTCTACTAAATTTAATTTTTCTTTTGCATTTGCTTGCATTCCAATGTGTAAATGAATATATCACAATTTATTTTTGCATTTCACTGTTGATGGATAGTTGAGTTCTTTCTGGTATTTTTAAAATTAAACTTTTGGTTTTGAGATAATTGTAGACTAGCATGAAGTTATAAGAAATAATACAGAGAGGTCCCACATAAACCCGGTTTTCCCCAATCATAATATCTTGTAGAACTCTAAATATCACAAGCAGGATATTAACATTGATGTAGTAAAGATACAGAACATTTCCACCAGACTGTGGATAGCCACACTTATTTCCCTCAGACTGTTGTAACCCTGAAGGAGGCAACCAATAATCTGTTCTCCGTTTCTATAATTGTCTCTTTTCAAGAATGTTATGTAGGGCTGGCCAAGTGGCTCAGTTGGTTACAAGCACAAGCTCTGAGCAACAAGTTCACAGGTTGGATTCTCACATAGGCCAGTGAGCTGCGCTTGAGCTGAGCTGCCGCTGAGCTGCCAACAGGTGGCAGGATGGCACAGCTGGTGAGAACACATGATCCTAACAACAAGGTTTCTGGTTCAATTCCCACATGGGATGGTGGGCTATGCCCACCTGCAACTAAGACTGAACATGGCATCTTGAGCTGAGTGACTGCGAGCTGCCGATGGGCGACCAGGTGGTGACTGGACTTGGAGCTGAGCTAGCTGCACCCTCCACAACTAAGACTGAAAGACAACAACTTGGCTGTTCCTCTTCCCCAATTCTCCAATAAAATCTTTTTAAAAAAGAATGTTATGTAAAGGTAACAATACCATATTTAAGCCTTACAGACTGGCTTTTTTATACTCAGCACAATGTTCTGGAAATTTACCCAGCTTGTTGCATATAACAATAGCTCACTTTGTTTCACTGCTGAGTCATATCCCATGGTATGGGTGCACCAGAGTTTTTTTTCACCATTTACCTGTTGAAGACATCAGGTGATTATAGTTTTGTGTTATTAAAAATAAAGCTGCTATAAACATTTGGGTTCAGCTTTGGTGTATACGTAAGTCTTTGTTTCAATATGATAGACGCTCGGGATATCAATTCCTGTGTCATATGATAATTACATCTTCAGTTGTCTAAGTAACTGCTAATTGGTTTTCCAGAATGGCTGTGCCATTTTACATTTGTATGAGCAGTGTTTGAGTAACAGTTTCTCTTCATCCTTGCCAGCTTTTGGTGTTATCATTTTGTTTTACTTTACCCATTCTGATGGCTGTATAGTGGAATCATGTTCTGGTTTTGATTTGCCTTTCACCAATGGCTAATGATGTTGAACATCTTTTTATGTGTTTATTTACCATCTGTATATCTTCTTTGGTGAAATGTCTTTTGAAGTCTTTTGCTCATGTTCTAGTTGGATTGTTTGCTTTTTTAATGTTGAGTTTTAAGAGTTCTTTAAATTAAATAAATAAATAGTTTTATTGTTCTACATAAATCTGTTTGAGTTAATTTTTTGTATAAAGTGTGAGACAGGTGGAGGCTTAACTTTTTGCCTGTGCATGTCCAGTTATTTCCAGCATCATTTTTTGAAAAGGCTATTCTTTTGTCATTGAATTATTTTTGTACCTTTGTCAGAAACCAGTTGGGTATATTTCTGTTGGTCTATTTCTTTGTTTCCAATGCAGTCCATTTATCTTTGTGTCTTTCCGGTCCCTAATACCACACAATCTTGATTACTGTATGCCTTAAAATCAGGTAGACTGATTCCTCCCACTATTTTTTTCATAGTTGTTTTAGCTATTTTGATTTCTTTGCTTTTAAATATAAATTTTAGGATAATCTTGTTTATAGCTGTAAAAAAAATCTTGCTGGGATTTTGATAAGAATTGTGTTGACCTGTTTTGGGGAGAATTGACATCTTTATTATGTTGAATTTTCCAATACTTGATTATGGCATATCTGTCCATTTATTTAGAACTTTCAATTATTTCATCAGCGTTGAGTAGTTTTCAGCATATGAGTTCTGTATATGTTTTGTTTGATTTACACTTAAGTTTTCCAGCTTTCCTTTGAGCTATTGAAAATATTATCCTTTAAATTTTGGAGTCCACGTGTTGATTTTTACATGTTTATTTTTATTCTCCAATCTTGTTGAACTCAATTATTCTATGTGCTTTTCTTGTAGATTGCTTTGTATGTTCTATACAACAGTTGCATCATCTGTAAATATGGCAGTTATTCCTTCCATCAGGTATCTATGCCTTTTATTTACTTTTCTTATCTAATTGTACTGGGTAGAGCTTCCTAAAATATAAATTGCCCACTAAGAATAGTGAGAGTGAACATCTTTGCCTTGTTCCCTGTCTTAGGGGGGAAGCATTCAGTCTTTCACTATTAAATATTGTATAATGTGAGCTGCAAGTGTTTTGCGATCCTCTTTATCAAGTTGAGGAAATTCCTGTCTATTTCTATTTTTCTGAGAGTTTTTATAATAAGTGGGTGTTTAATTTTTTCAAATGATTTTTTTCTGCATTGATGGATATAATTGTGTGATATTCCTTCCTTAGTCTGTTAACAGTGTGGATTCCATTGATTGATTTTGTAATATTGAATCAGCCTTGCATCCTAGAATGATTCTCACTTGGCCATTGTACATAATGCTTTTAATACACTGCTGAATTCTCCTGTTCGTATTTTGTTAAGGTTTCTGCATATATGAGTATATTCATGGGGTTATTGGTCTTCAGTTGTTTTTAAAATTGTACTTTACTTGTCTAGTTTTTTTTTTTTTTCCTCAGGGCAGTGTCACTGGCCCTCATATGTGGGAACTGAACCGGGGCCGCTGGCTTTCCAAGCCAGTGCCTAACCACTGCGCCACTTGGCCAGCTCTTTATTTGTCTAGTTTTATAACAGGTTTATACTATTTCCATAAAATGAATTGGGAAACAATCCTTTCACACCTATAATGTCAAAGAGACTGCATAAAATTGGTGTTGATTCTTTTTTTTTTTTTTTAAGATTTTATTGGGGAATTGGGGGAGGGGAACAGACAAGTTACTGTCTTTTTGTTCTTCAGTCTAGTTGTGGAGGACGTTGCTTCGTTGGCCCATGTTGGTATCGTCATTGCGCTCTTCCCAGATGAGGCAGATCAGTCGCTGGCCTCTGGATGGTTGCTCACCACGGCTATTGGCTGCTCACGCTGGTTGCCGACCACTCACTGTAGCCTATGGCAGCCCACTGTAGCAGGGGCTCACACAGCCCAGCTCCAGGAGGAGCTGTTGTTAGCTGTAGAGGGCAGTGTCACTGGCCCTCATATGTGGGATCCGAACTGGGGCCACTGGTGTCCCAAACCAGCTCTTAACCAATGCTCCACTCGGCTGGCCCTTGATTCTTTTTTATATTAGAAATCTCCAGTGAAACTATTGGAGCCTTTAGATTTCTTTTTTGGGAGAGAACATTAAAATTATGCATTCAATTTTTTAGTAGTTATATGAATATTCAAATTATCTAATTTAAATTGGGTAAGTTGTGGCAGTTTGTACTTTTTGAGGAATTGGTCTATTTCATCTAAGTTGTCAAATTATATGAGTAGAGTTGTTTATAGTATTTCTTTATGCTTTTGATGCCTACAATTTCTAGTGAAATCAATGGTTTCATTCAATTATTATTGGCAATTTGATCTCTCTTTTTTTCTTATGTGTGCTCAAGGTTTGTCAATTTTATTGATTTAAAAAATGCAGCTCTTTATTTCATTGATTTCCCAAATTTCCTTTCGGTTCTTCTTTATATCTTTGATTTCTTTGCTGAGGCTTTTTATTTTTTTTCCTTGAGAGCTGTTTTTTGTGTTTTTTATTTGTTTGTTTCAAGCATATTCATAATTGCTTGCTGAAGCTTTTTGTTTCTATGATGGACGCTTTAACTCTTTTTTTTTTTTTTTGAGGCCAGTGTCACTGGCCCTCATATGTGGGACCTGAACCGGGGCCTCTGGCTTCCCAAGCCAGCGCTTAACCACCGCGCCACTCGGCTGGCCCCTATGATGGACGCTTTAAAATCTTTGTCAGGTAATTCTAATATCTTAGTCATTTAGTGTTGACATCTATCATTTACATTTTTTATTCAGTTTGAGATCTTCCTGGTTTTTGGTATGGTGAATGAATGATTTTTGTTTGAAACCAGGGCAGTTTTGTATTATTTTATGAGACTGGGTCTTGTTGAAACATTTCGTTTTAGCTTCCTTTCTCTGATAATACTCCAGCAGCGAAAGAAGGAGGCATGGCCTTGTTACAACCAGGGTTCCCTACTCAGATTCTGTTAACACCATGGTGGTGGTGGTGAGGGTTGTTCCTCATTTGTGATAGGTGAGGGTGGAATATTTGGCTCCCCATGTGGTGTCTCCTGACACTGCAGTGGGAGTAACTTTATTACTGCTGGGTGACTGTGAGCATCCTGATTCTCTATTAGGCCTCCTCTGACACCACCTCAGTGGGAGGTGTAAAGGACCTCATTATTGCCAGGTGGGAGTATCTGTCCCCTCCTTACTTGGCATTCTGTTGTGAGCTCCTCATTACAGCCTTGTAAGGGTGAAAGACTAGGCTCATCATTTGACCACTGGTAGTGTGGGTAGAACTAGAGCCACGGTTTTTTTCTTCTGTGATATTTGGCTGGAGTGAGAGTATCAGCTTGGTAGGATTTTGTCTTGTTAGATTTATTCTTTTATGGTACTTTGGCTAGAGACAGCAGGGTTTGGGGGAGGGCTTTTTTTGTCTGTTTTATTGGCATTTTTTGATGGCTATATTCTTAGATCCAGGTCTGGTATATATGAAACAAAATGAAAATCCAGGGAATTTGTCATTTTTAGGTCCCTTGGTCCCAGCGAGTGTTCCTTCTCTCTACTCTTCAGAGTCATATATATCTCCCCCATTCCCTCATGAGAATTTTAAGTATACTTAGTGCGAAGCATGGGATAAAACAACCTTTACTCTTTTCTCTTCCAGGAAGTTTAAGAAATCCAGCTCCCTGTCCCCCAGGCCTGTGCTGTTCAACACATTAGCCACTAACACATGTGAATATTTCAACTGAAATAAGAATGAATTAAAATAAAATATTTGTATCATTTATAACAGTAGACACATTTCAAGTGTTCAATAGCCACATACATCAAGGGACTATTGTATTGGACAACAAGGTTATAGAATATTTCTGTCATCATCCAAGTTCTATAAGGCAACACTGGCCAAAAGGATATACTTAAGAACAGAGTTGCTGGCTTGAAAATTATGAGCTTCTAAACCTTTATTAGGCAATGCTAAGATGTTTCCCAAAGTGGTCATATTCATTTATACTTCCATTAGCAGTAGATGAGAATTCCTATTTTCTACAAATTCCTATTGTTAATACAAATACATTGCGCAGTTTAGGGCTTTAAAAAAATTGCCATGTTGATGGGAGTGAAAATGATAAGGTACCATTTTTTAAAGATTTCTGTTAAAAATATAGCTAACATGCAATAATATATTGTTTCAGAGGTACATCATAGTTATTTAAAATTTGTGTACCTAAAGAAATGATCATCATGATAAGTTCAGCAACCATCTAACACCATACTATGTTATCACAATATTATTGACTATATTCCCCATGCCGTATGTTACATCCCCATGACTTATTTGTTTTATATCTGGAAATTTGAGCCTCTTATTCTGCTTCACCTTCCCCCCTTTTAAATTTTTCAATTACAGTTGAAATTTAATATTATTTTATACTAATTTCAGGTGTACAACATAAAGATTAGACATTTATATAAGTTAAAAAGTGATCTCCCTGACAAGCCTAATACCCACCTGACACTATACATAGTTATTACCATATCATTGGCTATATTCCCTATGCTTTACTTTACATTCCCCTGACTATTTTATAACTACCAATTTGTACTTCTTATCCCTTTACATTTTTAACCCTGCCTCACAACCACTTCCCATCTATCAGCCCAACAAATTAGTACCCGTCTGACACCATACATAGTTATTACAACATTATGGACTATATTTCTTATACTATACCTTACATCCTCATGACTACTTTGTAACAACCAATTTGTACTTCTCTTAATCTCTTCCTTTTTTTCAAACACACCCCCAACTCCCCTCCCACCTGGCAACCAACAAAATGTTTTCTGTATCTATGAGTTTGTTTCTGTTTCATTTGTTAATTTTGTTCTTTAGATTCCACATATAAGCAAAATCACATTGCATCTGTCTTTCTGTCTGACATATTTCACTCAACACAACACTCTCCAGGTCCATCCATGCTGTCACAGATAGCAAGAACCTAATTCCTTCCAAGGCTGAGCAATATTCCATTGTATATATGTACCAACTACACTTTATCCATTCTTTCATTGACAGACACCGGGCTGCCTCAACATCTTGGCTGTTGTAAACAATGCTGCATTGAACATATGGATTCACATGTCCCCTCAAAGTAGCATTTTGGGTTTCTTCAGATAAATATCCTGAAGTGGGATTACTGGGGTTTCATGGTCTTTTCTTATAGTCTTTGTTTTAAAGTCTATTTTTTTTCTGGTATAAGTATTGCTACCCAGCTTTTTGTTTGTTTGTTTGTTTGTTTTTTGTTTGTTTTCATTTCCATTTTCATGAAATAGCTTTTTTCATTTCTTTACTTTCTCTGTGTGTATCTTTCAATCTGAAGTGAGTCTCTTGTAAGCAGCATATGTAAAAGTCTTGTATTCTTATCCAATCAACCCTCCTATGTCTTTTGATTAGAGCATTTAATCGATTTACATTGAAAGTAATTGTTGAGAGGCATATAACTATTGCTATTTTATTATTCGTAATTTTGATTTTTTTTTTTTCTGCCTTAAATAAGTCCCTCTAACCTTCCCTGGTTTGGTAGTAATGAACTCTTTAGCTTTTTCTTTTCTGGGAAGCTCTTTATCTGTCCTTCAATTTTAAATGATAACTTTGCTGGGTAGAATGGTCTTGGTTGTAGGTCTTTGCTTTTCATCACTTTAAATATTGTGTGCTAATCTCTTCTCATCTGCAAAGTTTCTGTTGAGAAGTCAGCTGATAGTTTTATGAGAGCTCCCTTATAAGTTAATAGTTGCCTTTCTCTAGTTTTTAGGATTCTCTCTTTGTGTTTAAATTTTGGCATTTTATGTATAATGTGTCTTGATTTTGGCCTATTTGGGTTCATTGTGTTTGAGACTCTTACACTTCCTGGCCTTGTATGTCTATTTCTTTCACCAAGTTGTGAAAGTTTTCAGTCATTATTTCTTTAAATAGGTTCTCAATCCCTTGCTTTCTCTCCTCTCCTTCTGGTTCCCTTATGATGTAAATGTTGTTACACTTATTTTTGCCCCAGAGATCTCTTAAACTGTCCTCATTTTTTAAAATTGTTATTCGTTTTTCCTTTTGCTGTTCTGATTGGGTATATTCTGCTACCTTGACTTCCAAATCACTGTTTCATCCTCTGCTTCATCTAGTCTGCTGGTGATTCTTTCTAGTGCATTCTTCATTTCAGTTATTGTATTCTTCACTTCTGACTTTTTTAAAATGGTTTCTATTTCCCTTTATATGCTTGCTATCTCTGTGTTGAAATTCTCACTAAGTTCCTAGAACATCCTTCTTTTTTTTTTTTTTTTTTTTCTTTTTTTGAGGGCAGTGTCACTGGCCCTCATATGTGGGACCCGAACCGGGGCCACTGGCATCCCAAGCCAGCGCTTAACCAATGCGCCACTCGGCCGGCTCCAAGAACATCCTTATAACTAGCATTTTGAACTCTGTCTCTAGTAGGTTGTTTGCCTCTATTGTGTTTAGTTCTTTTTTTAGAGTTTTCTCTTGTTCTTCATTTGAGACTCATTTCTTTGTTTCTTCATTCTGGCTGCCTTTCTGTGTTTGTTTTTATGTATTAGGTAGATCTGCTGTGTCTACCAGTCTTGGCCTGGAGACCTCATGTAGGTTTCTTGGGGGCCCTGGTACAGTCTCCCTGGTCACATGCTCTGGGTACTCCAGGAGTGTCCCTTGTGTGGGTTGTGTGTGCTCTCCTGTTATAGTTGAGCCTTGATTTCTATTGGCACATCAGTAGGTAGGCTTGTCCCCCACACTGATTATCTGTGGTGTTTGGTCACATCCACAGCTAATGAGCTGCTGTGTGTGGGTCTTACCCCCTTGATATAGGTTCACCCCAGCATGTTCTGGTGCATGTTGAGACTGCCCTTTGTGTGCCACTTGTTGGGCTAATTGGGCAGTGCTCTGCTGTGGTCTGAAGCCAACCTCCAAGTATGTTGGCTCTGGAGCCTCTTGGAAAGGACCCTGGTGCAGGCCCAGATTACCCACTGCTTGTGACTAGCCATGGGCTACCTGGTAGGAGCTACAATGCAACCCTCAGTTGTTTGCTGCCTATGCTAAACCTGGAGGTGTGTGGGAGAGCCATGTTGTGAACCAAAGATGTCTGCCACCATTACTGAACCTGGGATAGCTTCTCATAAATTCAGGACACCCCAAGGCCTGCTGCCACCTGCTGACTCCCTTAAGGTTCAGCCCCTGATAGAGCCTCATGCTGTATGCATGCTGAGTGAGGCAGGGTCTCAGGGAGTCACTAGAATGGGAAGAATATGTTTACCACATTAATGTAGATTCTGGTTTGGTGCCAGTGCTGAGCTTGGAACTACTCAGCAAAACTGAGCACACTGAGTCCAGTCGCCAACCACCTGGACCCCACAGACTCTGAAGGTTTTCCAAGAATAAATGCAATGCTGGTGGGGTTGGCTGCTCATGGAGAAAGTACCTGAGAGGCTGGGAGGTGGGTGGGTGAGGCAGGGTCCCAGCGGTGCTCACCAGAACAATCAGATTCATATTTTACTGAGTTAGGCAAGGCTCAACACAGGAAAGATGGTGCCTGCCTGCTGCAGGGGAGAAGGAACCCACCCAGGGAAAATGGTGAATGTCCTCCAACCCTTGCCACAAAGCCTCAGTCTGCCCTTTGTATGCCTCTGATATCTTCCATGACAGTCCCTCTGTCAGAGTTCAGGGTGAGTACCAGGGAGTGAGAGAGTTTGTGCATGGGTCATTTAAGAGGATATCTGGGTTACCTCCAACCTTCCATCCCACCCATATGGTTAGAACACCCACAGTTTTTCATAGCCAGGTTTTGTGGAAGCTCCTCTACCCAGCACCAGTACTCCAAGCTGCAGAGCCTAGTGTGGGGCTGGTGTCCCTTTCTCCTTTGGGTGGAACTTCCATGACTGAGATATCCCTCCTGATTCTCAACCTCAACATGGAGGTTTGGGACAGTTCTGTATCTCCGCCCTTCCTAATATTGTCACTGTGTCTTTATATTTTTAGTTATAGGACTTCTGTTCAGCTAGACCTCATATGATTCTCCCTGTTGATCATTCTATAATTTAATTGTAATTTTAATGTGTTCACAGAAGGATGCAGGCACACGGCCATCTTGGATCTCCAAAACTTCTTCCCATTTTTTCATTTGTTAAAAAGAATGGATATCAGTTTTTTCTTTAATTAAAATTTAATGGGGAGTTCCGGTAAGATGGAGGAATAGACAGATGCTTTCCGAATTGCCTCCCAGGATCACATCAAAATTACAAATAATTTATATAACATTTAACCTTGGAAGTCCCCTGAACATTAGATGAACAGAACCTCTAAACAAAGGACCTGAAGAGGAGGCCACGTCAAGTCTGGTAGGAGGGGTGCAGACGAGAGAGCGCAAGCCCCATGAGGGAAGTCCCAGTTGTGGGGAGACTTCCCTGGTTGGGGGAGAGACTCTCCAGCCCCACACTGAACTCACCAGCCCAGAGTTGCTTTGCCAGGAAGAGGAGTTCAATGATAGCAGGGCAGTAGAAATTAGCGAGGACTCTCTTTGCTCGGTTCGGTGAGGCTGAGGGTGGCTGGAGAACCAGTGCGGCCGGCAGACGGGTTTGCTCGCTGGTGAGCACTAACCTGGCTTCTGCTGCAGGGAGTAGCTGTGTGAGCCGGGCCCAGGAACCTGTGGGGAAGGACTGAACTGAGTGCCTTTGGTGCAGAAGCTGGAGGATTTGGGATCATTAATCCAGTCGTGTGGAGCTTCCACACAAGCAGTGTACAGTAGGGAGCCATTTTTTCAGGGTTGGGTCCTCCCACAGAGGGTCAGATCCGGGATCCAATTGGTATGGAGAACTTGGCGCAGGAGTGTGTGCGTGCATGCATGCGCATGCGGCCTTGTATTCCCACCCTCCGCCCTGGTTGTGCTGCGTTTCCAGGGAAACGCCTGGCGGGTACCCTCTGGCTCCATCAGGCTGCTCACTGAGACACAGGAGTGCTCAAGCCACCTTGGATCCCCACCCTCAGCTCTGCTTGTGCTGCGTTCCCAGGGAAATGCAGGGCGGGTGCTCTCCAGCTGCATCAGTCTGTTCACTGAGACTCAAGAGTGCTCGAGCTGCTTTAGATCCCGACCGCTCTCCACACTGTTTATGCAGAGTTGCAAGCTGGGGATTGGCTGCTGGGCTGCTTAGCCTGATCTGCAGGCAGTTGATTGGGACAGGCTGAGATGGGGAGTTTTCCTGAGAGTATTAGGCAGGGAGTTGTACACCTGCGTGATCTGATCGAAGATTTCCTGGCGAGTTTGCGTAGACTGATTGCTGATGCAGAGTGCATGCTGCTCTGAATTGGTGGGGGCCACTAACCACATCAAATGGTGGCTTGGGGGCCTACCCCACCCACCTAGAGCTGTGTTGCCAGAGGCACCCTGACCCCCTGGTGCCTGGCCCATATCTCGACAGGCCACAGAGGGTGTGTGTTTTTTTTTTTGTTTTTTTTTTTTTTTTTGCAGTAGTGGACAACCTGCAACAACCTATGAAGATTTCCCTTTTTGTTTGTTTGTTTTTTTTTTTTTTGGTGGTGAGCACAGTTCCAGAGCACACAGCAGCTAATTGTGGAAAGCTCATTGCAAGCCTAAGCAAGTGGTCTGCAGATTAAAGAGGACAGAGAGCCCAACCACCTCTTTTTTTTTCTCCTCTCTTTTTTTTCTTTTTTTCTTTTCTCTTTTTTCTAGCTGATCTATCTAATATATTGAAGCATCCACAGATCGACAGCCAGATTGAAAAAGCAAGGAAACATGTCCCAAGTAAAAGATCAGAAGAAAACTCTAGAAATGGAACTAAATGAAACAGAAGTATCCAAACTTTCAGAACAGAGTTTAGAACATTGATAATAAGAATGTATAAGGAACTTAGTGAGGACCTAAAGAAGGATAGGAAAAAAAACAAAAAAAACAACCAGTTAGAACTAAAGAATACAATAAATGAAATGAAGAACACACTCGAAGGAATCACCAGTAGAATAGACGAAGCAGAGGAGTGGATCAGCGAATTAGAAGACAAAATAGCAGAAATCACCCAGTTGGAACAACAAAAAGAAAAAAGAATAAAAAAGAATGAAAATAGTTTAAGAGACCTCTGGGACAACATGAAACACAACAACTGTGCGTCATAGGAATACCAGAAGGAGAAGAGAAGAAGCAAGGGATTGAGAATGTATTTAAAAAAATAATGACTGAAAACTTCCCTACCCTGGTGAAGGAAATCGACATACAAGCCCAGAATGTACAGAGAGTTCCGAACAAGCTGAATATGGACAGGCCCACACCAAGACACATCATAGTTAATATGGCAAAGCTTAAAGACAAGGACAGAATCCTAAAAGCAGCAAGAGAAAGACAGCAGGTTACATACAAAGGAACTTGTATAAGACTAAAAGCTGACTTTTCTTCAGAAACTCTGCAGGCCAGAAGGGAGTGGCAGGACATATTCAAAGTGACACAAAATAAAGGTGTACAACCAAGATTGCTCTACCCAGCTCGGCTATCACTTAAAATTGAAGGAGAGATAAAGAGCTTCTCAGAAAAGAATAAGCTTAAGGAGTTCATTACCACCAAGCCAGCATTGCAGGACATTTTAAAAGGGCTTTTTTAAACAGAAGAAAGGGGAAAAGAAGCTAACCCAGGAATACAAGAAATACAAATTACAAAATGGCAGTAAATGTACACCTATCAGTAATCACTTTAAATGTGAATGGGCTAAATACTCCAATCAAAAGACACAGAGTGGCTGAGTGGATAAGAAAACAGGACCCATACATATGCTGTCTACAAGAGACTTATTTCAGATCAAAAGACACACATAGACTGAAAGTAAAGGGATGGAATAAGATATTTCATGCAAATGGAAATGAGAGGAAAGCTGGAGTAGCAATACTTATTTCAGACAAAATAGACTTTAAAATGAAGACTACAATAAAAGACAAAGAAGGACACTACATAATAATAAAGGGATCAATTCAACAAGGGGACATAACCCTAGTAAGCATCTATGCACCCAATATAAGAGCTCCTAAATATATTAAACAGATTTTCACAGACATAAACACAGAGATCAACAGTAACACTGTCATGATAGGGGACTGCAACACCCCGTTATCACCAATGGACAGATCCTCCAGACAGAAAATCATCACGGACATAGTGGCCTTAAATGACACTTTAGACCAACTGGATTCAATTGACATTTTTAGAGCATTTCACCCCAAAGCTACAGAATATACATTCTTCTCAAGTGCACGTGGAACATTCTCCAAGATAGACCACATGTTAGACCACAAAACAAGTCTCAACAAATTTAAGAAGATTGAAAGCATATCAAGTGTCTTCTCTGACCACAATGCTATGAAACTAGAAATCAATTATAAGAAGAAATCTGGAAAGCTTACAAATATATGGAGGCTAAATAACATGCTACTAAATAGTGAGTGGGTCAAAAATGAGATCAAGGAGGAAATCAAAAGATACCTCCAGATAAAACAAAAATGAAAACACCACGACCCAAAATCTCTGGGATGCAGCGAAAGCAGTCCTAAGAGAGAAGTTCATAGCAGTGCATGCCTACCTAAACACAGAAGAAAAATCTAAAATCAACGGACTATCTTTACACCTAAGGGAACTCGAAAAAAAAAAAAAACAGCAAAACAAGCCTAAAGGGAGTATAAGGAAAGAAATAATAAAGACCAGAGCAGAAATAAATGAAATAGAGAACAAAAAGAAAATACAAAAGATCAATCAAACCAGGAGTTGGTTTTTTGAAAAGATAAACAAAATCGACAAACCCTTAGCATGACTAACCAAGAAAAAGAGAGAAAGGACCCAAGTTAATAAAATCAGAAATGAAAGAGAAGTGACAACAGATACCCCAGAAAAACAGAAAATTTTAAGAAAACACTATGAGCACCTATATGCTAAAATATTCGACAATCTGGAAGAAATGGATAAATTTCTAGAAGCATACAATCTACCAAGTCTGAACAAAAAAGAAACAGAAATTCTGGACAGACTGATTACTGCCAAAGAAATTGAATCAGTAATCAACAATCTTCCAACAAACAAAAGCCCTGGACCAGATGGCTACACAGATGGATTTTAGAAAACATTCAAAAAAGAATTAGTACCTATTCTCCTCAAACTATTCCAAAAAATACAGAAGGAGGGAAACAGTGGCTTTCTATGAAGCCACTATCACCCTGATTCCTAAGCCAGACAAAGATATTACAAAAAATGAAAACTACAGGCCAATATGTGTAATGAACATAGTGCAAAAATACTCAACAAAATACTAGCAAACCGAATTCAGCATCTCATTAAAAAGATCATACATCACGATCAAGTGGGATTCATTCCTGGTATGCAGGGCTGGTCCAATATCCGCAAATCCATTAATGTAATATACCACATTAACAAAAGGAAAAATAAAAATCATATGATCATATCAATAGGTGCAAAAAAGGCATTTGACAAAATCCAGCAGCCATTTGTGATAAAAACTCTTAGCAAAATGGGAATGGTGGGATCATATCTCAACATAATAAAGGCTATATATGATAAGCCCACAGCAAACATCGTACTCAATGGGGAAAGGCTAAAAGCTTTCCCCTTAAGATCAGGAACAAGACAAGGCTGCCCACTTTCACCAGTTCTATTTAACATAGTTCTGGAAGTTCTAGCCACAGCAATCAGACAAGAAAATGAAATAAAAGGCATCCAAATTGGAAAAGAGAAAGTATAATTGTCATTATATGCAGATGACATGATACTATATATACAGAATCCCAAAGACTCCACCAAAATCTGCTAGAACTGATAAACGAATATAGTAAGGTAGCAGGATTCAAAATTAATATTCAGAAATCAGTTGCATTTCTATACACCAATAATAAACTATCAGAAATAGAAATCAGGAAATCAATCCCTTTTACAATTGCTTCAAAAACAATAAAATATCTAGGAATCAATTTAACTGAAGAAGTAAAAGACCTGTACTCAGAAAATTATGAGACTGAAGAGAGAAATCAAAGAAGATACAAATAAATGGAAATACATACCATGCTCATGGATTGGAAGAATTAATATAGTTAAAATGTCAACACTACCTAAAGCAATATATAGATTCAATGCAATTCCAATCAAACTACCAAGGACATTTTTCTCAGAAATAGAACATAGAATCCTAAAATTTATATGGAGCCACAAAAGACCCCGAATAACCATGGCAATGTTGAGAAATAAGAACAAAGTGGGAGGCATCACTCCCTGATATCAAAACATACTACAAGGCTACAAAAATCAATACAGTATGGTACTGGCATAAAAACAGACACATAGAGCAATGGAGCAGAATAGAGAGCCCAGAAATAAACCCATCCATATACGGTCATTTAATCTATGACAATGGAAGCAAGAATTTACACTGGAGTAAAGATAGTTTATTTAATAAATGGTGCTGGGAAAATTGGACTGACACATGCAAAAAAATGAAAATGGACCACCTACTTACACCATATATGAGAACAAACTCAAAATGGATTAAAGACTTAAATGTAAGACCTGAAACCATAAAACTCCTAGAAGAAAACATAGGGAGTAAGTTTGCAGACATTGCCCTGAGTAATATTTTTACTGATATATCCCCTCAGGCAAGGGAAATAAAAGAAAAAATGAACATACGGGATTACATCAAACTTAAAAGTTTTTTCACAGCAAAAGAAATCGTCAATATAACAGAAAGGCATCCTACTGAATGGGAGAAGATATTTGCCAATGATATATCTGATAAGGGGTTGATATCCCAAATTTATAAAACAGTCATGAAACTCAACACCAAAAAAACAAACAACCCAATTAAAAAATGGGCAGAGGATATGAGGAGGCATTTCTCTAAAAAGGACAAACAGATAGCCAACAGGCATATGAAAAAATGTTCAACCTCACTAATCATCAGAGAAATGCAAATAAAATCCACAGTGAGATACCACCTCACTCCGGTCAGAATGGCTACCATCAACAAATCAACAAACAAGTGCTGGCGAGGGTGTGGAGAAAAGGGAACCCTGGTGCACTGCTGGTGGGACTGCAAATTGGTGCAGCCATTATGGAAATCAGTATGGAGATATCTCAAAAAACTTGAAATGGAACTGCCGTATGACCCAGCAATTCCACTCTTGGGTATCTACCCAGAGGAATCCAAGATGCTAATTTGAAAAATTATATGCACCCCTATGTTTATTGCAGCGCTATTTACTATATCCAAGACTTGGAAACAACCGAAATGTCCATCGGTAGATGACTGGATTAAGAAACTGTGGTACATTTATACAATGGAGTATTACTCTGCTATAAAGAAGAATGAAATCGTACCATTTGCAACAATATGGGTGGACTTAGAGACTATTATGTTAAGTGAAATAAGTCAGTCGGAGAAAGACAAATACGATATGATCTCACTTATATGTGGAATTTGAAAAACAATGAATGAGCAAAGGAAACAGAAACAGTCTCAAAGATAATAGAGGAAAAACAGGTTGCTAGTTGGGAGCGGGGTGGGGATGAGGGAGAAGGATAAGAGATTAGACAGCATAAATAGGTAATTACAGTATTGTCACAGGGATATGAAACACAGTTTGGGGAATATAATAATGTTGTAAAAATTTTGTGGGGTGTCAGATGGTCACATGTCTTGTTAGGAGGACCACTTCATGGATGGAGTAGAGGCTTGATCACTGCATTGTATACCTGACATTGATGTTGTACAATATATATGCCAACTGTAATTGAATATATAGATAGTCACGGGATGTGGATTATACAGTGGAAGGGAGTCAAAGGAATTGTAATAGATAGTATGATATGGGGGGGAGGTGTGGGGTGGAAAATTGTGGGAGAGGGGTTGTCACTTTGAGGGTTAAAAGTATAACTATTGCACTGTGTTGTACACTGAAGCTTATTAAAAAATAAAAGAATAAAAAAATTTAATGATGTGACAATGGTTAATAAAATTACATGTGTTTCAAGTGTACAATTCTGTAATACATCATCTGTACATCACATTGTGTGTTCACCACCCAGAGTCAGTTCTTCCATCACCATATATTTAACCCCCTTTACTCTCTTTTACTGTCTCCCTTTCCCCCCTTACCACTAACATGTTGTCTGTGTCTATGAGTTGAGAACCATATGCCATATGACTTCACTGATATGTGGGCTATAAAACTGAAAGCAGCAAAGGAACAAGACAAACAAATAAGGAGACAAGAATGGATATCTTTCTATATAGTTATTTCCATTATGAACGAGGCTGTTAAAATGTATTGCTCCTTTTTTTTTTGTGATGTTCATTTTTTTCTTTTTAGTTTATAGGGACTTAAAGTATACATTGGATACTAATCTTTTTTCAATTAAGTGAATCTGACAATGTCTTCTTTACTTTGTAGGTGTCATTTTTGCTGTGAGTTTATTAGACAGTTTAGGATAGACTAAACTGGGGTAACAAATAAACCTTAAATCTTAGTGTAATAGCAAAGTCTCGTATTAGTAGGGTGGTTCTCCATTTTGATGCTGTGCTTAAAAACACACACATGGTTTTCAAAGTTACTGAAAGGAAAGGAGAACTGGAGAACTGCAAATAATATCTTCAAGTTCTAGGCCTGGAAGTGGCTTATGTTACCACTGTCTAAATTGCATCTAATCATGAGGCCCCAAGGAAGGCTGGGAAGTGTAGTGAAGCACATTAATATTTAGGAGCATTTATAGTCTCTGCCACATGGTGTTTTAAATGAACAGATGTTCTTAATTTTAATGTAATTGAGCTAAGCTGTCTTTCTTTATGGGTTCTATACTTCTATGTATTTAAGGAATTCTTACACACTCCAAGATCAACTCCAGACCAATTGAAGAGTTCCTTGAATGGAATAGTGAAGACATTTTTTTCTGTATTGCCTTCTATAAATGTTATACCTTTTTTGTTCACACTTAGATCTTTAATTCATATGGAATTATCTTATTTTATTTAGGGGTCAATTTTATTTTTTTCTACCACTACTTATAGAAAAATCAATATTTCCCAATAATCTGTCAATCAAACTTCCGTGTGTGGATATATTTCTGGGTTTTGATACTGTTCCATTAGTTTATTCATCTATCCCTGAACCAATACTTCCATACCTTAAATATTAGATTTTTGTAACTCTTGTTACCTGGCAAGGCAATATCTCCACTATGTACTTCCTGTTAGTGTCTGCTTTAACTATTCTTGGTCTTTGCCCTGCTATTTAAATTTCTTATTCTTTTGTCAAGTTTCAAAGTAAAACCTGTTTGGATTGGATATAATCAATTTGGAGAGAAATGATATCTTTATAACATTGATTCATCCTATTTATGGACCATGGAACATCTATACATTTATTTACCCCTTATTTAATATGTTCCAATAAAGTTTTACAGATTTTTGATGTTATTAAGGCCTTGTACCTATTTGGTTAGATTCATTTGTTAGTGTTGTTACAAATGTTATCTTTCAAAAACTACATATTTCAACTGTTTGTTATATGTGGAGATGAATTTTTTTGTATGTGTGGGTCCTTTCCTTTTAAATTTTTACATAATTTCTCTTGGCTTTCATCTAGAGACAAGATGTAGATAGCTAGTTTTATTTTTTACTCCTAAGAGGTACAGTTTTATTTCTGTTTTTTTGTTTTGTTTTGTTTGTTTGTTTGTTTGTTTTTGCTAAGAATATATATATATATATATATATTTTTTTTTTTTTTTTTTTAAAGATTTTATTGGGGAATTGGTGGAGGGGAACAGCGTTGGGGAATCGGGGAAGGGGAACAGACAAGTTGCCGTCTTCTTGTTCTTCAGTTTTAGTTGCGGAGGATGTTGCTTCACTGTTGGTATCGTCATTGCGCTCCTCCCGGATGAGGCAGATCGGTCGCTGGCCTCTGGATGTCGCTCATCGCGGCTATTGGCAGCTCACGCTTGGCTGCCAGCCGCTCATGCTGGCTGCGGGCCACTCACTGCAGCCATAGGCAGCCCACTGCAGCAGGGGCCGCAGCCCACACCATTACCAGGGCTCACACAGCCCAGCTCCAGGTGGAGCCGTTGTTAGCTGCAGAGTGCAGTGTCACTGGCCCTCATGTGGGATCCGAACCGGGGCCGCTGGCATCCCAAAACCAGCGCTTAACCAATGCGCCACTCGGCCGGCCTGCTAAGAATATATTTTTAAACTCAGGTATATGTGTACAATTTCCTTTTAGGTTTTCCATTCTGAAATATTTTTCTGATATCTTCACTCCGTGCAAGGTCATGAAAAGTGAAGCCCAAAGTTACTGGGTTCAGAAGATTCTCTCAGGGTAAAAGTGAGTTTGGGTCCTCTGCTTACCATGTTGACTCCTGTTTTCCCTGAACTTCAGGTTTCTGTGAAATCCTTACCTCTTTTTCAGCTTGTCAACGCAGTAAAGTATTCATATTTTAATTTAGTTTCAGTCAAGTGGGTAAGTTGGATTATTTAGTCTCCCATGCTGCCAGAAACGGAAATTGAGATACATGTACTAATACATATATAATTTTTAAATACCTTCAAAACAATATAACAATTCTAAAAACAATATTTATAATTATTTTAAGGCTTAATTTAAATGACTTAGTTAAACTGAATCACAAATCTTGGTAACAAAATTATTGTCATTCATCCTTTTTTAACTGATTAGTTCCTCTACCCCTCATTTTTTTGGTCTTATTTGACTATTAAGTCAATAAAATGCTCTAAGACTTGTGGTAAACAAAGTTATCTTTCTTATTAGATGAATTAACATTAAAAAAATTCCACTTAGCCTCTTAATACTGCAGTCTTTATTTTGTACATTCTGAGAGAGTGAGAGTTCATGCTAACCTTGCTAGATCTTGCAAAGTTAAGTTGTCTCTGATGTAAACTCTCCTTCCTCTTCTGCCAACTAATCGACAAATGTCTACTGAGTTTCTATAACAACTCTGTTATGTGATAATTGCAAGCTTGTTCTGATGACTATGGGGTTTTAATCCAAATTTTCCTCAGGATCAGAATCTTCTTTCACAGAAATTCTACAGGAATTTATTGGGGAGGCTAACAGGTAGAGTTCATTGGTTTCTGAGATTTTTTTCTCTGTAGATGGTCACGCTAACACATAAAACAAAGAGGTACTCATTTAAGCCTTAAAGAAAGCTCTGGCAAATGAGTTAAGGAAAATTCAAAATCATCAATTTAATTGATGCTTTATCATTATAATTCATATTAAAATATCCACATTTATAAACTTCCTCTTTCTTTACCATTGACAAAATACAGAGGCAACCAGATGAATGGGAGAAGATTTTTGCAAACAATGCCTTTGATAAAGGGCTAATATCTAAATATATAAGGAACTCACACAACTCAACAACAACAAAAGCCAATCAACACAATTAAAAAATGAGTAAAGGACCTGAATAGACATTTCTCCAAAGAAGACATACAGATGGTCAACAAACATGAAAAGGTGCTCAATATCACTAATCATCAGAAAAATGCAAATAAAAACCACAATGAGATACCACCTTACATTGGTTAGAATGGCTATCATCAACAAGACTAATAATAACAAGTGATGGAGAAGCTGTGGAGAAAAAGGAACCCTCATACCTGTTGGTGGGAACGCAGATTGGTGCAGCTGCTATGGAAGGCAGTGTAGAGGTTCCTCAAAATATTAAGAATAGAATTACCATATGACCTAGCAATGCCTCTCCTGGGTATATACCCCAGAAAAGCCTGAAAATATTACTTACTCTAGCCTACCACACCAAGTACACTTGTCCTTCAGGACCTTTATACTTGCTGTTCCCTTTGCCTGGAATCCTCTTCTCCCAGATAACTGTGTGGCTTATTCTTTTATTTCAGGTTCCTGGGGAAATAATTCCTTACCAGAGAAATGTTTCCTGACCACCTTTATAACAGAAAAATGTTCCCCACACCAGCCCTATCACTATTCAATTTTCCTAATTTATTTCTCTTTGTTATACATATTATTTTAAATATAGTTTTTCTCCCTACCACTCCCCACTAGAATGTCAACTCCATGATTACAGAACTTTGTTTTACTTTTATATATGCATCTCTTAGAATAGTCTTTGGTTCATAATAAATACCTATGAGGTGAATTAATTAATATATTTTCAAATATTTTCTATACATAGAAATGTCTACTTAAAAATTGTTGGAATAATTCTCTTTCTATGATTCTGTGGTTGATTTTTTAGTTACATGTCTTGAACATTCTTCTTATCACCAAATATTGATCTAAATCTTTCTCAATACTCTCAGAATATTCCATTATTTGAAGATAGCATAACTGATTTGTTCAAACTCAACTGATGGACAGTTGGGTTATTTTAAACTTATTTTCTATTTGCTGTTTTAAACAGTGTTGTAACAAGTTACCTTATATTGAAGTCTTTTTGTAATCCAGTTCATGAAACAACTATTGAGTATCTGCTATATGCAATTCACTGGCCTGAGCAATGGGATGGGAAAGCAGAAACAAATGTGATATGGTTCTTGCATTTCAGTTCCTCATGACCTATTCAGGGAGACAGATGATGATAAAAAAGAATGACATATTTTAGAGAATTATGAGTACTGCAAGGCCTGTAGAGAACTACATTGTACTAGTAGTATTCAAGGATAGGAACTACCAGAAGTGAACGAGGAAGATACAGAAGAGCTTTCTGGAAGGTCTACATATTTAACTTGGTTTTTGATAAAGTCTTTATTCAACTAGAAGAGAGGCTGGAGTAGAGAGATAGTGTCACATATTCAGAGGATAGTGGCAACTGTTGTTGGATAAGTTCAGTCTCCAGTTTGTCTGGAACAGAAGATGGGTAAGTGAAAAGGCCAGAAATGTAGGTTGAGGCAGGAGCATATGGAGGTCCAAATCATTGTGAAGTCAAATGTTCCAGGGATAGAAAATAACATAGAAGTTGATCCAATTGACTTTTCCCTTTTTGGGAAAAAAAAAAAATTGACTTGAACTATACTGGCCTGTGGAATGCAGACTCATTATTTTCAGATATTCTGGTATCTGAAGAGAATATGAAAAATCTGTATTTTAAAATGTACAGCTTCCTGATTTTTAACAAGTCAGCTTTCATGCTCTGAGTCCCAGTGGCCTTGTGTCTGTGATCCTATTCCCCAATTTAACTGGGGAGATGGTCAGTGGATTTTGGTTAAGAGACCATTTGTGACTAATTCACCCAGCTCCCCTCCAACAATGTGTTCTTGAAGCTAAACTCAGAATGGATATTCTCAGGATCTTAAGGCCAGATTGACTCCACTGAACACTCCTCCAGCTCCTACCCCAACTCTAGCCCAGGTCTCAATTTGTAGGTTCACTGTGAATGGTTAGTGATAGAAGGTCCTACTATTTTAAGCTTTGTGTAATCAGAAACGTTTTTGGTTACTAAAAAACACAAATGATTTTAGTTACCTTGGAATTAAATGTAGCCTAGGACATTCAATATTTGTCAGGTCATGTTACAAATGAGCTACTGTATACATAATGGATGTGTCACCATCATAAATATGACAAAAGGGCATTTCAGAAAGATGATTATCCTTCTGACGGGGAAAACACACAAACCCAAGAAATTAATATTATCACCACTGTCTGTCCTCTGTTTGTTTTGAATTATTTAGGGATCTCTGGTGACTTGACTGAAGTTCTCCCTGTACCTGAAAACTTGCAGTGTGCTGAGCTTTTGGGACACACACCACCTTGATATCAAAGGAAGGATCCTTGTTGGAGGAGTTGACATTTCCCCTCTGATCTCTCGGTTAATGGAAAGAAGACCAGTTGTTAAAGGTAACCTCCATCTCGGTGGGAGCACCATCTTTGGTATTGATTTCTATTGGTTGAAGTTACATCCTGCATCAAGGCAGATGAGAGAGTGAGAAAGAAGCAAAGTAGATCCAGGGGAAGAGCTGAAATATAGAATGTTTTACTTCTTTACTTAAGCTAAGCTATACAATAATAGCTGGCCTACATTTATAATTTATTATTGTATTATTTATTATAACATTTATTATTTATTGTTATTTATTATTGAGCACTCTCTGTACATAAGACCAGTGGTCTCCAACCCTCTTGTTCATTCATATCCCTTTGGGGCTTTTTAAAACTACTGTTGTCCTGTCTTCACCCCCATAGACTGATTCAGTTGATGATGGGTGGGGCCCAGGCAATGGCATTTTTAGCTGCTTTCAGGTAACCCTAATGTGCTGCCAGGGTTGGCGACCACTGTGTAGATACTATTTTAAATCTTTTAAATTAACTGCTCTTCAGTCTTCATAATAGGTCTGTGAGGTTGCTATTATCATTATCCTCAACTTTCAGGTGAGAAAATAGGGGTAAAGAGAAGTTAAGCATCACGTCTATGGTCAAACAGGCTAATAAGAGGTGCAATCCAAATTTGAATCCAGGCAGTTGGATTCCAGAATGCAAAGATCAAGGGAGAGAGGAATACTTCTTGCCAGACTTTTGGAGCAAAAGTAGCAGAAAGATGAGTACAAAGGAAGATGAGAAAGAGAGAAATAATGATGTTTAAAGTATCAGCAGGACTGGCTTCATGGAAGTGCAACTTATGCATGTGGTCAGAAGGGTCCCATACTTGGTTTAATGCTCTCTTGTTGCTATCTGAAAATTCTTTAAATGTTTCAAATAAAAGTCCCACATTGTCATTTTTTATTGGGCCCCACAAATTATGTGGTCAGTCTTGAGTATCAGGCCCACGGAAATGAAATACTGGCCATTTCCCCTGGTTTGAATCATGTGTATGATGAGGTAGGTGATTGCCTCCCTGGAGTGATTTTGGTGAAACAGAGACCACCCCAGCCCCTTCTTATAGAGTGCTTTTCCTCGAGCTGGAAAAGCAAACACCAACAGCTCTGACAAGTGAACAGCAGAACTGAGTTGCGTATGTTTAACTGCAAGGGGAAACAGGGTGGCGAACCAAATAAAACACAGCAATATTCTAAAAGTCCTTTCATCTTTCTGGATCATAATTGTCAGCATTTATTGAGTGCTTTCTAAGCACTGTTTTATGGGTCTACATGCATTTCTTCCTTTATTTTTTTACTACTCTATGAAATAAATACTGCTATGTTATTATCCTTTTTATGGATGAGGGAAATGAGATATAGGAAGGTCACAGATGGTTCTGTAAGAGGAGGAACTGAGATTTTAACCAGGCTTGTGCTTCCCCACTGCTCTTAGAACATAATGCTGTGTTGACTCTTAGAACATAATGGATCAATTCCTTATGTGTTCACCTGAGCCTCTGACCACTGCACTCTTATCAATCTCCTCTTGATAATTCCTGTATGTGAAACATGTGGAGGGAGTCAGGTATCATAGGAAACATTAAAAAATGATCAGGAGTTAGGAGAACCAAGTTCTTCAGTTCCCTCTCTGCTGTTTACTAGTCAGACAACTCTAAGCAGTTGTTCATAGTATTAACTAATTTTTTTTTACCCCATCATCACCCATTCAATAGTTGTTCATGGGGCAACTTTAATATGTTGGGCACTATGCTCCTTTCTCAAGTTTCAATAGTAAAGAAGAATAGGTCTCTTTTCTCTTGGAATGTACCTCATTCTGAAAATAATTTTGAGGTACTTAACTACCAGTGTCAGTTTCTCTGTTTGTTAAAAAGCATATGTGAGTTGGGTTGAAGATAAGGGTGAGGGAAGATGATAGCTACTTAAATTATTCATAGAAGGATTCAGTGAGATGATGTAGTGCAAATAAGATCTGCTATTACATACCCCTACCCTTACACACTTTGGGCTATTTACTGAGTTCCTAAGTTTGACTTGTGATTACATGTCCAGCTATCTTCTCTCCTGTTTGAATCCTACATTCGTTTAAGATGGAGACCAAATCCCATCTATTTCAATCGATTTCTTTTTCTGGAATTTTACAAAACTGAATCATAATGAGGATGGGGATTCTAAAAGTAGCTAACCTTTATGGAATACTTACGATATGCCAGACACAGTAACAGCACTTATTTGCACCAGCTCTTTCAATTTAACTCTTATAACAACCCAAATGAGATAGGTACATTTTACAAGTGAGGAGACTAAAGCTAGGAGAGGATTAATAAATTATTCAGTATCACCCAGATACTAATCCAAAAGCAACGATTCAAAATCTATTCTCCCTGGCTCTACTGCCCAGGCTCTTAAAAACTGCTGTAATTGGGCTGGCCGAGTGGCGTGGTGGTTAAGCACTGGCTTGGGAAGCCAGCGGCCCCGGTTCGGGTCCCACAGATGAGGGCCAGTGACACGGCCCTCAAAAAAAACCAAACAAATAAAACTGCTGTAATGAATCATTTATTTGACATTTCTATTATTATATAAATACCTTATATATACATACTTATATTACATAGAGATATCAATATTTAACTTATGTTATTATTGCATGTTGATATAGATCTGCTTATTTAGTATTTAATTTACATTGTTATTGAACATTGATATAGAATACATGTCATGAGTTAGACTCCAAGCTATTAGAGGAAGCTATAATTCAGACTTAATGTCTTATGCAGCATTTTAAATTCTGTCTTTCATGGTGTAGACACTAAAACATCAATGACAAAATCCAACTAGAAAATATACAATAATACCTAATCTCAGGTCAAGTACAAAATCTACAAAATACTTTATATGAGATAGTTTTTCTCTTGGTTTGACATAAATTCTTTGTTGCTAAAACATCTAGAATTTTATTTTGAAACACAGATTAGTTCGTTTTAGTCCCCAAAATGAGAAGTTGATGTTATTGGGCATTTTTTCCATATCCCAGGTATCATCTAAGTGTTCTTCCTGCCTTAAGTCATTTAATATTTATAAATGTAATGGCTACACTGCCTCTTCTTGCCTGATTTACTCTTTCGTATTTGCATTTCTCATTGCAACAGCACCAGTGCTTCAGGGGAAGCGGAATTGTCTCTAGCTCCCAAATGAGTCTGATTTGTCTCCTATCTCTTTGATAGTAGTTGCTGTAGGAACTTAGGCCTAAGACAACCAACCATTCCTAGACAAAAGAAGTGCTTCAGGAAATGGCATATGATTCAGTGCAAGTAAAGGAGACTGGCTGGGGTGTTTGCAGAGGGTATATTTGGAAAAGAGAAAGCCATGGAAAAAGAGGGCCTCTGCTAGCTGTGGACATTGTGATGGCAGACTGCGGCAACCTTCTCACTGCCAGCTCAAGGATGAAGGAAACAGTGAGAAAAGTGCAGAGGCAAGAGAATCATAAAGAAACAGAGCCTGGGTCCTGGTTAGTTTGCTCTATCTGTGGAACTTTCCAGATACGTGAACCAATAAATTCCCTCTATCATTTAAGCTGGGTTGAAATGTACTTTTGGTTCCTTGTCTCCAAAACCTTCATAACTCTCACATGAGTACTGTTTGTTATATTATGTACAATATTAAAATAAGAGGATATATCAAGAATCAAGTTTGATAACAAAAATATATATTACATTTGCATGGGGCTTGATATTTTAAAAAGTGCCTATTATGCATTTTAATCTCATTGAGTTTCTATCAGCCTAAAAAGTTACATTACACAAATATCATAGCAAGGAGTTATGAGTATATCTTACTTAGGAGATGGGTTCTAAATATACAGGGAGAAAACTGTGTATAGCCAAAATTACCCTTTGGAATCCCATACTTCAATAAGTACAACACAGTCAGTCCCTCCCCTCACCCTCCGCCACCACCCTCCACCATTCATTCCATCAATCAACAATATTTATTGAGCATCTTCTATGTGTCACACACAGAGTACAGAGAGATGACAAGGTCTGTGATCGCATAAAATATACTTCTATGGAGTGAGAAAATTATTACAAAGATAACCAAGCTCATTACAGACTGATGTAGTTTTAAGAAAGGTTGGGATTATTGAGATCAACGAGATGCAGTAGACATTTATTAAATGTAGTCAGGAAAAGCTTTTCTGAGGAGTGGCTGAACTCTGAAGGATGAAAATGAGCTAATCTGTTGGTAAGTGGTCAGAGAGCAAAAGAAAGATGAAGAATTACAAATACCTCAGTTGGGAAACTATCATTTGTTTGAGGAACAGAACAGTATACCTGAACAAGAGTGAGAGATGGGGAAAAAGTAGACATGAAGTGGCAGAAGTAGGCAATCCTTAGCATATGTAAAATTTTTCTCTAGGGCATGGTGTGGGAATTTTGATTTTATATTAATGGGAATGGAAAGAAAACAAGTAAAAGACTTTGATTAAAGTAATGGCATGCTCTGATTTTAGATTTAAAAATAATTATTACAACAAGGGCTAAGAGAGGAAAACAAACCAGTTAGGGGCCTACTGAAGTTCAAAATATGTTGTAGTGGTCTGTAGTAGGGGATAGTAGTGAAGATTGAGAGAAGATTATAGAAATGAAATGTAGTTTGGAAGAAGAACCTACATAACTCAGTGATGTTTGGATAACTGTTGGGAGCCAGTAAAGGAAAGGAGGGCATCAATGATGACTTGTAAGTTTTTGTCTCAATCACCTGGGGTAGAGGGATGACATATACATGGGTACAAATGCAGTATGAGCATTCGGGTGGGAACTAAAGCATTCTGTTTGGACCTATCAAGTTTGAGATGCATGGTAGACATGTTATTTTATAGTTGAGGAAGAGGACACAGAGAGGTTAAATGACCTGTCCGAACTCATAGAACAATAAGTAGAGAACTTCAACTTGAACTGAGGTCTGCCTGAAAACATAGGTGGCTCCCTTAAACATTAGCCCACACTATTTTAGCAGTGACTGACCAATTGAGTTATCATTAGATTACAAAACACCTCAAAAAATATTAATTAATACATGCTTACAGGTTTAATAATGGTATCAGCAGCTTTTAATTATTTGTGAGCGTTTCGATTGACAAACCCCACATAACCAAGATGAGAATGTTAATAGTGCTACAAGCTACAATGGTTGGTGGAATGAGTAGCAGATATTTTTTCCTTGGCTAATTTTCCTGTCCTTTGGGTATCATCATATCTATTGGTTCAGCTAGGAAGTCCTTTTGTCAGGCAACTACAGAAATTATATAAATAGTTGTTATGTGACAAAGTTCTATATAAGAGGATTTATTAGTAGGTGAAGTCAGATAATGATATAAATTATTTTTACCTCACATTTGCATACTATGACACCATTTTATATTTCAGAATTTTGTTCTGTATTTCAATCTTACTTAGTTCTTATGAGCCTAGTGAGTTTGGTTATGAAAGCATTGTTGCAATTATTACAGTACAGTTGCATCTTAGTTGGGTTCTAAAATACATAAGCAGAACATTCTATATTTCCAAAATTACCCCTGAGAATTCTATCTTTCAAAAAGTTCAACATGGTTATTTTTTATACAAGTATTAGACTTCATTGCTGTTTCTGCGACTCACACCTGGTAAAGTGAATGGCTTCTGTTTGAGGTCATGCCATACCAAAAAATAGAGACACTACTTCTTCCTTCCCTTTTCTCTTCCTTCCTTTCTATTTCTCTCCCTTCCTTCCACCTATATTTATGGACACCTAATGTCAAGTATAATTCTCGACACTTGAAAATACAGTCATGAGCCAGAGATATGATTCTTGAGCACGTGAGGCTTCTAATCTAGGAGACAGGGACACAGATCCAGGTCTGTAGAGTACAAAGCCGTTGATATTAAGGGCTAGCAGAACTCTTGCACTAATTAAATTGTGTCTCTCTCTTTGCTGAGCACTTGCATTTGAATTTGCACAAGATAAACTCTTAGATGCAGTTCTGAATTCCCATAATACATATGAAGAAACAGCCTACAAGAGGTGACTTCTCAATATTCATCTGATAATAGCAGAATTAAGTTTTGAATCTAGGTTTTTAAATTTAAAGTTCTAACTTCTCCCTTCTTTACCCTCATAAGCACCTTTCTGACTCCTCGGATTTGGTCAGTCTTTTGCACCTAAAGTCGGTGCTTCCTTTTGTTATCCTAAATCCAACCTCTTATGTCCCTGCTCTTGCCTTTTGTTTACCGACTTCTCCCTGCCCAGATATGAATTTCTGTATTTCTATCTGGTCTTAGCCTTCAAAAAAAAGTTTCCCAATGTCTCCATTGCTTAATATTTTGCTTTTGAGATTCATGACTTTTGGTTGGGATTAGCCTAAGGCATGGCTCTTCAATAGGAAGGAAGTGAGTTCACTTTACTGACATTTCACCTTTCCAACTTCCCTGAAGATTCCATTAGATTCCTGGTCATTGTCATTATTACTGAGGATAAACCTATTTAGGTGAATGTCCCTCTACAGAATTATTTGTCTTCCATTCCAACTTATAGTGTAGATATGTCTCTGATCCAAAATACAATGATTTATTAAGGTTTCTATTTAGGACTGTGTTTAAAGACACTATGCCCCACATTGTGGGATTGTTAAAGTAAGAAATGCCCATTTCATTTAATTTAGAGCAGAACAATTGGTGTGGGAGAGGAGAGAGAGTTGTCTGAAATACATAAAATTCTTACTGTAGAGGGTGTAGAACCTTTTGACTGTGTCATGTCAGGCTGTCCTCTCCTATTACTGGGTAAGAGTAGAAAGTTTAAGTAAGCAATGTTACTTCATTTATCTTCATGTGCTGTGTTATACAGAGCTGCTTTAAATGTTTTGGAGTAGTTGCCACTATAATTTTATGACATAATGACCTGATTTAATGCCATGGTTATTTATTGCAGTTTTTACCTTTACTTGAGGTAAGTTATGAAAGGAAACAAATTATTACTTGCAAACAGAGACATTTTACAAATAGGTTTTTAAAAAATAAGAAAAATAAAATGATTAAGTCTCTTATAAATTATGTGTCTTTAGGTAGAAATAGTACAGGCCTGCTATGCCCTGAATTCACTGTGGAACATTGGACATGCTGTCACATTTCCGGTCCTCAGTGTTCATCAAGCTAAATAACACTAGCTGCAATAACAAACAATCTCAAAATTTCAGTGGTTTAATACAAATTTTTCTTTCTTATTCATCTAAATATAAGGAATGTGTGGGGCAAGGTGAGTGTGGCCTTACCATGTTGAAGCTTCATAATCTTTAGCAAATTATCTCAAATTAATACTATTTGAAAGTTTTTAAATGGTTAATGTCATTGCCTTAATGAAGAAATTACCTTTATCACTGAACTTATTCTTTGCTTGTGTAATATTTTTACCTTTCTCCTACCCCAGTGGATGACTACAGCTTTAACTTGGATAATAATAAAAGAATCTTTTCTCTTTGTTGCTAAATTATTAGTTTCTAAGAAAATGCTTAGGATGTAACCTATCAATTATGTAACATGTTGGGCTTCTTAATTATGTAAAATAAATGTAATAACTTTTTAGTTCAATGATTCTGGAAGTGTTCTTTACAAAACCTCAGCAATAAACACAAAGACGTCTGGTTGCTTCAGAAGAAAAAGCTATTTTTTCCAAAAAACATTTTCCTCAAACAATTACTTTATGTAATTATAATATTTTTTTTATAATTTTCAAATTCTCTCATTTGTTTATCCTTTAAGGAAAGAAAATTAAAATACAAATTATTTTTTCTTTTGTAGCATATGTATTAACATTTGATACATAGAATATGTATTAACATTTACTCATTTAACATGTTAGTACATACATAGAATACAAGCATGTATTAATATTTCAAGAAACACATTTTAGAGAATGCCACTATAGGAAGTAGGTAGAATTAGAAGATTGTAAAATAAGGCAAAGAGGAAGAAAATGGTATTAGCGGTAGATTAATTTGATAAATTTGATGAATGTGTTTAACATACTGGTAGGGATGGGATGAGAGAAGCAAGAAAATATATTTGGAGTCTTTAATTAAGAAAACAAAATGCACCATTTGCAATGATATGGATGGACCTAGAGAACATTATGCTAAGTGAAATAAGCCAGTCAGAGAAAGACAAATACCATATGATTTAACTTATATGTGGAATATAAAAACTGAATAAACAAGCAAAATAAACAGAAATACTCTTAGAGACACAAAGGAAAAACTGATGAGGGCTAGATGGGAAGAGGATGAGCATGAGAGAGAAGGGAAAGGGACAAGGCAACATAAACTGGTAACTACAATACTACTGCAGAGACAGAAGAGACAGTTTAGAGAATATAATCAAAAATGCTGTAAATATTTTTTAGGGGATCAGATGCACTCATGTCTTGTCAGGGAGACCACTTCATCAACAGTGTAGTGGCCTGACTACTGCACTGTACATATGAAGCTGCTGCTGGTTAATATTAGATGTTGACTATAATTTAACACATATATAGTCGTGGGATGTGGAATATATGTGGGGATGGAGTCAATGGAATTGTAATAGATATGTATGATATCGGGGGTGGGGGATAAGGGAGAGGGAGGGGGTAGTCACTTTGTAAGGGGTGAAAAAGATAACTATTGCATAGTTTTGTACATCTGTAACTATTAATAATAATAAAAATAATACAAAAAATAAATTTAAAAAAAGTAAACAAAATACAAAATAACCAAATGAAGTAAAAAAATTAAATAATAAAATCACCTGAAACTAATAAAAACTAAAAAAAAAAAATTATAAAGGGACTGTTGCATAGGTTATTTCAAAAAATAAATCAAAGGCATAGAGAGACAATGCACAGTGATTAGAAGGCGGATATAAAACTATAGAAGGCAGGAGAGCAGAGCGGTTAAAGTCAGTGGTGCTGAGTCAGACAGATTCAGACTTATTACTTGGCTCTGCTTTACTACCTATGGAACAGAGGGAAACTCATTTCACCTCTATAGCCCTAAGCTTATTCACCTGAAAATACAGGCATATTTATAGCACCTACTGCATATAGTTATCGGGAGAATTAAAAAGCACATTGTAGGGACTTCTGTTAAAATGGTGCAATAGACAGACGCTGTGCTAACTGCCTCCCAGGAACATACCAAAATTACAAACAAATTATACAGCATTCAACCCTGGAGGTCCCCGGAACACTGGAGGAACAGAACCACTAAATGAAGAACTTAAAGAGGAGGCCACGTCGGATCTGGTAGGACGGGCGGAGACGAGAGAGGGCGAACCCCGTGAGGGAGGTCCCAGTTGTGGAGAGGTGTCTCCGGTTGGGGGAGAGGCCCTCCGGCCGCACACCAAGCTCACCAGCCCAGAGTTCCATTGCCAGGAAGAGGAGTTCTAAGATAGCCGGCAGTAAATTAGTGAGGACTCTCTATGCTCAGCTCGGTGAGGCTAAGACCGGCTGGAAAATCCGTGGGGCCAGCACACGGGCTCACTCGCCGGTGAGCACTTACCTGGTTCCTGGTGGAGGGAGTGGCTGTGGGAGCCGGACCCGGGAGCCTGCGGGGATGGACTGAACTGAGCACCTTTGGTGCAAAGGCTGGAGGTTTTTGGACTGTTATTCCCGTGGTGTGGAGCCTGCGGCCTTAGATCCCCACCCTCCGCCTGGCTTATACAGCGTTGCCAGGGAAACGCAGGGCGGGTGCCCTCCGGCTCCAACAGGCTGCTCACTGAGACCCAGGAGTGTGTGAGCTGCCTCGGATCCCCACCCTCCGCTCGGCTTGTGCTGCGTTGCCAGGGAAATGCCTAGTGGGAGTGATCCGGCTCCAACAGGCTGCTCACTGAGACATGGGAGTGTGCAAGCCACCTCGGGTCCCCGCTCCCCATACTCCGCTTGCAGAGTTGCCAGGCTGGTGATTGGTTGTCAGGATGCTCAGCCTGATCTGCAAGTGGCTGATTGGGACAGGCTGAGACTGGGAGTTTTCCTGGGAGTGTTGGGCTGTGAGCTGTGTGCCTGCATGATCCAGCCAGAACTCTCCTGGTGATCTATCTAACACATCAAAACAATCCCAGAGCGACAGCCAGAATGGGGAAACAAAGAAACATGTCACAAGTAAAAGATCAGAAGAAACCTCCAGAAATGGAATCAAATGAAACAGGGATCCAACCTTTCAGAGACAGAGTTTAGAACACTGATGATAAGAAAGTTTAAGGAACTTAGCGAGGATATAAAGAAGGATAGGGAAACCTTAACAGGAAACAACCTGTTAGAACTAAAGAATACAATAACTGAAATGAAGAACACACTCAAAGGAATCACCAGTAGAGTAGATGAAGCACAGGAGCAGATCAGCAATTTGGAAGATAAAATAGCAGAAATCACCCAATTGGCACAACAAAAAGACCAAAGAATAAAAAACAATGAAAATAGTTTAAGAGCCCTATGGGACAAGGTGAAACACAACCACCTTCAACTCATAGGAATACCAGAAGAAGAGAAGAAGCAAGGGGTCGAAAATGTATTTGAACAAATAATGACTGAAAACTTCCCTACCCTGGTGAAGGAAATCAACATACATGCCCAGGAAGTGCAGAGGGTTCCAAACAAGCTGAACCCAAACAGGTCCACACCAAGACACATCATACTTAAAATGGCAAAGGTTAAAGACAGAGACAGAATCCTAGAGGCTGCAAGAGAAAGACAGCAGGTTACATACAAAGGAACTCCTGTTAGACTAACAGCTGACTTGTCTACAGAAACTCTGCAGGCCAGAAGGGAGTGGCAGAAGATACTCAAAGTGACACAAAATAAAGGCTTACAACCACGATTGCTCTACCCAGCATGGCTATCACTTAAAATTGAAGGAGAAATAAAGAGCTTCTCAGAAAATAGTAAGTTTAAGGAATTCATTACCACCAAGCCAGCATTGCAAGAAATGTTAAAAGGGCTTTTTTAAACAAAAGAAGGGGTAAACAAGCTAACCCAGAGAGACAATTTAAGAAGATTGAAGTCATATCAAGCAGATATAAAGGAAAAACTGATGGTTGCTGGTGGGGATGGAGTGGGGAAGAGGCAGAGGGGGAAGGTTTTGGACCGTGTATGTGGGACTACAATGTTGCCGCAGGGATATGGGGTCAGTTCTGGGAATGTAATTGTTAATGTTGTGAAGAGACTATTATGTTGTGAGAAATAAGTCAGTCGGAGAAGGACAGGTACCATGTGATCTCACTTGTGTGTGGAGTCTGAAGAGCTGAGTGAACAGTGAAAGTAAACAGACTCGTAGATGTAGAGGAAAAACTGAGAGTTGCTAGTTGGGAGAGGGGTGGGGTTGGTGGGGAATGGGACGGGATTAGACAGCATAAATAGAAAACTACAATATTGCCACAGGGATATGAAACACAGTTCAGGGAATATAATAATGTAAAAATTTTGTGGCGTGTCAGATAGTCACATGTCTTGTTAGGGAGACCACTTCATGGATGGAGTAGAGGCTTGATCACTGCACTGTACACCTGAAACTGATGTTGTATAGTATTGTATACTAACTGTAATTGAATATGTGAATGGTCATGGGATGTGGAGTATACTGTGGAGGGGAGTCAGGTGAGTTGTGATAGATATGTATGATATGGGGAGAGTGGGGTGGCAAACTGGGGGAGGGGGATTTTCACTTTGGGGGGGTAAAGAGTATAACTATTGCATTGTGTTGTACACCTGAAACTAATAAAAAAAAATTAATTAAAAAAGTGATAAAAAAAAAGAATTACCTATCTCAAATCAGCTTACTAAGCTTTGTATATCTAATCTTAGGCTCATAAAAGCGAAACAGTTAGGCTGTATACAACTAGTCCAGGTGCCTAGAAATAGATGTCACAATGACTAGAGACACTCTTTGTCCCTGAATTTCATTAATACCTCATTATTACTGAGAGTGCCTGAATCATATGTCAACCAATGAAAATTAAATTAATTTGGTTATTAATTTGATATATGTAGAGCCACTATAATAATTTCCGATATAATATTCTTATTAAAGTGAATTTTGAATACAAAAAAAAAATCATGGTACCCCATTCTTCAAACTATTATAAGTGATTAATATATCATGATTAACATGACGTTGCTATGGTTGAAGGGAGAAGTCCACCCATTTGTCCTATTTCTTTCTCACCATAAGATGTTATTCAAAGAAGCTGGGGAGAATGCCAAGAAATCTACAGATTGCCTTTTGAAAACCATTACATAAAACTAAACCACCAGTGTAAAGGTTAATAAGAGTATATAGTAAAGGTAGTGGGTTAATCACATATAAAGCTAGTAAAAAGGTTAGAAACAAAATTAGTAAAATGACTATAACTACAATAAGTAGTTAAGAAATACATAAAATGATGTTTAATATGACGTTAAAAACATGAAATGTTGGGGGGCAGTAAAAATCTAGAGTTTTAAAATATGTTCAAACTGAAATTGTTATCAACATAAAATAGACTGTTATAGATTGTTTTGTGTAAGCCTCATGATAACCACAAATAAAACCCTATAGTAAATATGCAACAGATGATGAGAAAGGAATCTAAAAATAACACTACAGAAAGTCATTGAACCACAAGGGAAGAGAGAAAGAGAAGAAGAAAGGAACAGACAGAAACTACAAAATAGCTAGAAAACAAAAAAAAATGCTGATAAGTACATACCTATAAATAATTATTTTAAATGTGTTGGACAACATTCTCCAATCAAAATACATAGAATGGCTCAGTCAATAAAAACAAGACCTATCTATTTATTGTGTACAGAGATTCACTTTACTTTTTTCTTTTTTTTTTTGAGGGCAGTCTCACTGGCCCTCATATGTGGGACCGAACTAGGGCTGCTGGCTTCCCAAGCCAGCGCTTAACTACCATGCCACTCGGCCAGCCCCAGAGATTCACTTTAGATGTAAGGACACACACAGACTGAAAGTGAAGGGATGTTCCATGCAAAGGGAAAACAAAAGAGTACTGGGTAGCTATATGATCATTGCAAAATTATTTACAATATCCAAAATATGGAAACAATCTAAGTGTCCATCAATGGATCAATGGATGAATAGATAAAGCATTTCTTTTTCACATTCTTTTATCCACTTCCATCCGTATTGCCCTCTTTTGTGCACATATTCAGTCCTTTATTTTCTTACTCTATCATTCATTTATTTCTCTGATATTTATTGAGCATCAAGTGCCATGTATTGAATAAGGTAATAGAGATATGAGTGTGACTAAGATCCAGTATCTTCCCTGCAAAGTTACAATAAATAATATGAAACTAAATGTTTATTAGAAATAACAAAAACAACTAAATTGTAATATCTGTAGTCAGGTATATAGCTCATTCACTTTTTCTCTTCTCTAGCACTTGGAAATCAGCTTTTTGGGGGTTTCAGATGCCTTTCTTTGATTAGGATATATTTATTTGTCTCTGTTTAAATATGGCCTATGGGGAAACAGATCTTCTGCTTGTATCATGATATTCTCACAGTTCATCTAAAGAATTGCCATTGGTGTTTTTTTTAATTGAAGTATAATGACATGTAACATTATATTAGTTTCATGTATACAACATAATTATTCAATATCTGTATATACTGTAAAATGATCAACACAACACTTCTGGTTGCCATCCATCACCATACATTTACAATATTTTTTCCTGTAATGAGAAATTTTAAGATTTACTCTCTCTGCATATTCAAATGTGTGATAGAGTATTATTACCAATAGTCACCATGCTGTATATTATATCCCCATGACTCATTTATTTTATAACTAGAAGTTTGTAACTTTTGACCTCCTGTACTCATTTTGCCGCTCCCTCCCCCGCCCGCCCCCCCCCCGGCAACCACCAATCTGTTCTCTGTATCTGTGAGCTTGTTTTTGTTTTGTTTGTTTAAATTCCACATATAAGTGAAATCATATTTTTCTTCTTGTTTCTTGAAGTAGACCTGTGTTGCTATAAACTTTTCTCCTAGAACCACTTTTACTGCATCCCATAGATCTCGGTATGTAGTATTTCTGCTTTCATTTGTCTACAGATACGTTTTAATTCATTTTTTTGATGTCTTCTATGAGCCATTGATTCTTCAATAACATGTTTAATATCCACATTTTTGTGAATTTTCCAGTTTTCTTCATATAATTGATTTCTAGTTTCATACCATTGTGGTCAAAAAAGATGCTTGATATAATTTCAATCTTTTTGAGTTGATGAAAGATATCAAGACTTGTTTTATGGCTTAACATGTACTCTATCCTGGAGAATGTTCCATTTTATCTTCAAATAAGTTTCCTGGTCCTTTCTCTCTTTTCCTTCTGGGACCCCTATAAAGCAAATGTTATTCTGCTTAATGATGTCCCATACGTCCCTTAAAGTATATTGACTTTTTAATTTTTTTAAATTTTTTTTTTCTGATCTGTGTAGGTGAGTTCCCATGCTTTGACTTCTAGTTCACTGCCTTGTTCTACTTCAACTAGCCTGCTGTTGAATCTTTCTAGTGTATTTTTCAGTTGAGCTATTATATTCTTCAGCTGTTTGTTACTTCTGTTTGGTACTTTCTTACATTTTTCTATCTCTTTGTTGAAGTTCTCATTGTGTTTATTCATTCTCCCAATTTCAGTGAGCATTTTTAATGATAATTACTTTAAACTTTTTATCTTGTAGATTACAGATTATCTCTGTTTCATAAGGTGGTTTTTTTTTTTAAAGATTTTATTGGGGAATTCGGGGAGGGGAACAGAGAAGTTGTTGTCTTTTTGTTCTTCGGTCTAGTTGCGGAGGACATTGCTTCACTGGCCCATGTTGGTATTATCATTGCGCTCTTCCCAGATGAGACAGATAGGACACCGGCTTCTGGATGGTCGCTCACCGCAGCTATTGGCAGCTCGCGCTGGCTGCCAGCCACTCACGTGGGCTGCCAGCCACTCACTGTAGCCTATGGCAGCCCACTGCAGCAGGAGCTGCAGCCTATTCTGTCACCGGGGCTCGCACAGCCCAGCTCCAGGTGAAGCTGTTGTTAGCTGTAGATGGCAGTGTCACTGGCCCTCATATGTAGGATCCGAACCGGGGCCACTGGCATCCCAAACCCAGCTCTTAACCAATGCGCCACTCGGCCAGCCCCATAAGGTCTTTTTTTGAGGTTTTATCTTGTTTTCTTTGTTTTTGTTTGTTTGTTTGTTTGTTTGTTTTGGAACATATTCTTGTTTCTCCTCATTTTACCTGATTCTGTGGGCTAGGTGAATCAGCTACCTCTCCCAGTCTTGAAAGAACCACCTTATGTAGGAGATGACCCAGGGGGCCTAGAAGTGCAAACCCCTCTGGCCGCTAGAGTCAGTTTCTCATGGAGAGTTTCCTGTGTGGACTGTATGTGCCCACCTGCTGTGGCAGGATGAAAGATGCTGTGTGTGTCTTAGTATGGTACTCATCCAGTTGGCTGAGGTGTGGCTGTGGCGTGGGAATTGGTGGGGGAACTCCCACAGCAGCTAGCTGGTTAGGAGAGTTCCAAAATGGTCTTCAGCAGCCCAACACTGGCAAGATAGGATGAGATTGCAAAAATGGTGCACACTAGCATTTCTGTCTCTGGAGAGTCCCAACGGTTTCCTGCTTCTCCAAAGATGCTTTAGAATTAGTAATTCTGTCTTCACATATGTTTTAGGCACTTTTCAAACTGGTGAATTCAGGCTCTTCCTGTGCTGTCATCTTGAATCCATCTGCCTCTTTTCATGTATTTTTATATGTAGCTCTTCCAGCATTTCTGTGATATAGATCTGGGATTGGCAATTTTGTTTTTCTGTAAGGACCAGACAGTAATTGTTTAAGCTTTGAGAACCATACAATCTCTGTTACAAAAACTCAATTCTGCCATTGTAGTGAAAAATAGTCATAGGTGATATGTAAATGAATGGGAGTGACTTCATTCCAACAAAACTTTATTACATAACCAGGTGATAGGCCAGATTTACCAATTCTGGTTGTAGATTATCACTCCCATTTACTATCTTTTTATCTACAGAGTCAAGACTCCAACTCAAGTCTGTCTGTGCCAGAGCCCATTCTCTTAAATACTCCATTGTATTGCTTGATATCAGGCTTCAGAAAGGTAACCTAAGCAGAGGAATAATGGCTAGGTTGGAAATGAAAAACTGATAATGGGAGACAGGAAGATCAATGGCAAAAATCCAAATGCAATCCACCAACATCTAAAACTCAAGCAGTGAATGCAGCAAGGGCTATGAGAGAATTAGAGCTGCACTGTAGGGAGAGAATCCCCATGATTTTACAACTGATTGAATACATCATGGTCCACTAGAACCAGGAATGCTTATATAAGGATTGCCAAAATATTATGTAAAACTAGCTCCTGATATGGTATATGTAAACTATGGCTATTAAAAAAGAGAAAATATTGCTACACTAAGATAAACCAGTCCTGCATTCATTAATCAAAGAGCTTCTTCTAAAGCATGAAGAAAATGCATGAAATATGGCCATTAGTGCCAACCTTCTGTACAAACTCCCTGCCTTGCTAGAGTTTTAACATTGTGTCTAGTATAGGGCCATCTTCTTTATTTGAACTGGCCCTGACCTTGCACTTAATC
The DNA here is from genome assembly GCA_033961575.1 of Aselliscus stoliczkanus. Classification (NCBI taxonomy): domain Eukaryota; kingdom Metazoa; phylum Chordata; class Mammalia; order Chiroptera; family Hipposideridae; genus Aselliscus; species Aselliscus stoliczkanus. Next base: position 130,692,818 of record CM066735.1, read on the forward strand.
AAGGACATACTTGGGTAATCATTCAACATAGTTATCCATAGTTGCTCCCTGTAAACCCATAACAAATTGTGTTGCTTACATAAATGCTCTCACAGCTACAGATTGTTTGCAAGGCCTAAAAGTATTTTTTTGCCTGATTTCAGATTAGTGCTTATGATTTTATTGGCCATGTTGCCTATCTCTGAGAGATGCCATAGAGTCTATAAATGGATAAATGCCCAAGCTTTTCCTGATGCTCTGATTGGAAACATATCCTTCCTTATACCAGTTTCCCACATTTTGTACCTACATTATCATATTAGCTAGAGTCCTTCTTAAATCAGAGTGTTTTTTTTTTAATGCACATGACTGTCTCCTTAATTAGACTGAAGGCAAGTTCAGTGTCTTGCTTGTTCTTCTAGTCTTTGGATTAGAGCAAAGTGGGTCTGCTGGTTGAATCTAACATCAGATAAAAAGGCCCCAGGAATCTCATGAGGATAAGGGAACTGAAGGACTCTGGGGGTTCATAAACAGATTTTTTAGAACCACAGCTGTAAAGACAAAGACGATGTTTAAGGTTTTACAATATGCCAGAAGACTGTGAATTTAGTACTTCCTTCTGTTGATAAAAGAAATACTGAGCAGATGTTTGTTAATTTTTAGTATATGTATCTAAAAGAGTTTCAGCTACTTGGAGAATATAGAAAATAAGGATGCAGAAGAGGCATAAATGACATGATTAGTGAGAGTACTCTTTATAGAAATGGAAGCTTCAGGCACTCAAATCTCCAGTCCATTTGACAACTTGTGATTGGCTTGGTAAATCAGGCACACCCACCCTGGATTTTGTGTGATTTCTTAATTTGGGATCTTCCAAGAGCACCCCTTGAAACGTGTGTTTTTGGTTTGTTTGTTCATTTGGGACATAAACCCCAGAAACTCTGGTGAAAGAATGGGGAAAGTGAGAGAGGAGATGGAGAAAAGCCCATAAAGAGAGAGTTGATGAGAAGGCTACAACTATAAACATCTGAGTTTCAGTTTTCCTGGCCACCATCTGAGAAGTCATCTAGAAAGCAGGTTGAAAGTGTCTCAATGAGAAGCTGGGCTCTTTATCCACCAAATTCCATACATCATTGGTTGAAATTTTTCCCAGTGCATGGGCTAAGTGAGTTCCTGGGGTACACACACACACACACACACACACACACACACACACACACACACACCCTAGTTGTCAAAGTAAAAAGACACAAGAAGTGAGAGATGCCCAGCTTTCCAGGAATTGTCCACTGCAGCAGCAGGTCATCTCAGAGCTGGGCTGAGTGTATATGAGGTGGGGCTGGGCATCAGCAGCAGCTGCTCCATGTTGGGAGCTAGATGTGAAAGGAATGAGATAATAGGAGAATCTTCTGTAGGTGATGCATTCAGGGTCTCGAGTCAGCACTGATAGTGGGATAGAGTGCTAAATAATGAGTGATATACTCTGCGATAATTTCATTTAATTGTCAGAACAAATCCTTCAATCAGGTGGGGGAGGAAAAAGAGACTTAGGGAGGAAAACTTAATGTGTTCAAGATCATACAACTACTATTGCAAGAAAAGATGTTTCATTCAAAGAACACATAACCGTCAACAAATAGTAGCTTTTCTTAAAATTTAGAGGAGATTAAAAATGTTATAATAGCAACAATAGTGACAGTTTGTCTTTGTAGGGCACATGTCAATGCACTTTCTCAAATATCTTGTTTATTTTGCTTCGTTCATAGGGAGGAGGAAGCTGTGGAATTAATTGCAGCCCAAGTGCAAGTTGTCTGAGTCTCTTCCCAGTGTGCTTCCCCCTACCTCCCTGTATGCAACTGAAGATGAATGTGCTATGCAAAGAGCAGTTCATTTCCCTTGTAGGCGTAGGCTACATACTCAATCCCCATGAAACATTTCATGAGGTTAAAATATGTGCTTGCAGAACTTTGGAAGGCCCCACTATTGCAAAGGTAAATACAAAACCTTAATACATATTCCAGTCTCCCTAGTTACAGGATAGAGTTTGCAAACAGTTCATGTAAACACCTGCCATTCTCTGGAGAGAAGATTTAGAGAGTATGTAAAATCTGAAGAAATTGTTCCATAGAGAATTAAGACTCTTTTAAAAGAGGTCTCTAGTTGTTGTAACTGGATATCTAGTTTTTCCTCAGTGTTTACTATTTTATTTTCCATGTGGACGTTGGACCAGCAACCTTGCTGTTAAGAGATCACACTCTATCCACTGAGCCATCCAGGCGGCAGCTCAGCTCAAGGTGCCGAGTTCACCTCAGGGTTTAAAAAACAACAAAATTAGATTTCACAAAATATTTACATAGTGACAGTTTACTTCTCTAGACATTTGGATTTTGTGTGCTTTCTCTCATGTTGGAAAGATTAGTGGTAGAAATGAATGTCATTACAGATGAACTGTCAGAAATTTTGATTGTGCATAGTTATCCCCATAGCCTACAGAATTGTGTAGTCCTGCCAAGATAGGTGATGATGGAATGGGTCACTTTGGAGTCAGTTCTTTTGGTCATCAGTCCCCAATTGCACTGAGATACGTGCAGTTTTAAAAGCACATGGAACCATCGGGTTCATTGGGTCATCACTTTTGTATGTTTCACCATTCAGGCTTTTCTGGTGCTCCAATGATAAAATGAATGTGAGACATAATTAAATATCATGACTAGATTATTGGACTGTCAGAATAGGAGAAAAAAACAAAACAAAACAAACAAACAAACAAAAAACCCAAAACACCCTCCTCTTGGGTTTTTTCCTGATATTAAAATAAATCACTTCCCAAAAAGTGAGAGCAGAACAATAAAAGAAAACTGCTATTAGAAACTAGTATCAAATAACCTATGCATAGCTGCTCATTAGGAGTGTGTGTTTTACAAAGCATCAGAAGGTGATTGTGGGCTCGTTAAGTCTGTATCCAGAAGAATGTTTACACAGCATACACCTGGTAAGCAGCACTGGACTACTCTTTGAGTTAGCTCTTTCGGTTATTTGTTGGTGCTTAATACAATATAACAAACTCAGCAGCAAAACATAATAATTTTATTTATTTGCTCCCAAATGGCAGCTGGGGCTACATGTCTGAGGCTGGAGATTCCACTTCTAAGATGGCCCCATTCACAGGGCTGACAAGCTGGTGCTGTCTCTTGGCTCAGGGCTTGACTGGGACCCCTCATTGGGGCCTCAGTCCTTTTCCACGTGTGCCTCGCCATAAAACAAGGTTGGACTTCTCACAGCATGGCAGCTTTAGGATAGTCAGATCTTACATGATAGCAGGCTTCCCCTAGAATGCAAAAGCAGAATCAATGGACCAGATTCAAGGGGAGTGAGGTAAAAAGGAGCAAAAATATCAGTATCATTCATTAGGGACCAATAAAGACTATTGCATTAGCTCCATGCATTGTAATTTAGGACCAATTTATGCAGTTTCCTTTGGGAATCCAGTTTGCGTGCAAAGATGTAAAATCAATGCCCTACCATAGTGGGATAGGTATGTATCCATCCTTGTAGGCTGGGAAATTATGCAAGTTGGAAAGAGATGTGGGATTGAACATTTATAAGACGCTGAACTAGCACTGTTTTACAAGCTGTCTTTAAAAATCCATAGGAGATCATTTGGTCAAGAAGGCAAAGTAGCTCACCTGAGCTTACCACCTCTCAGGACCACATCAATTAAAACTAAACTACAGAAAAACATTATTTAGAATCACCTGAAGTTGAGCTGAACCAATGCCTACAACTACAGACATCCAGAAGAAGCCACCTCAAGACTGGTAGGAGGGGCAGAGGCACAGACTCGACTAATCCCATACCTGCATGTGACCATTAAAAATTGGGAGGGATATCTCAGCTGTTGAGGTCCCAGCCCCACACTAGCCTCCCCAACCCACAGTTCCAGTGCCAGTGAGAGAAGTCTCCATAACTTCTGTTTGTGAAAAAATGGAGATTGTGGCTGAGTGGGATAGAGGGCAGCTGTGTCCCAGGTGCTCCTCTTAAAGGGTCCACATATGGACTTACTCATTAACAGACTCACTCACTCACTCACTCAGCTTTAGCACTGAACCAGTGGCTTGAAATGTGCAGGGACATACAGGAGGGACTGAATTGTCTGGCTCAGGATGAAGTCTGGAGGGACAGCTTTCTCTCTGACAGAGGAGTTGACAGAAGCCATTTTTTCTTTGTTGAGCCCTTCCCCTCTCTGCAAGCACATGGCATATCTGAGCCTCCATCAAACTGCTTATTATCTTATATCTGTTACATCCTAGTGATTTCCGGACACCCCACTCCACCAACCTTTCGGGCACACCAAAGCCACATCCAGTGGCATTCAGTATAAACTACCTGTCTTAGTCCATGCTGCGGACTTTCCTAAAATCCCTCAAAGGTTCACAAAACCTAAACAAACAGCATCTGGCTTCAGTGTGTCCCATACCTCTGGCTGGGCAGCCTTAAGCCTGACACTAGCCACAGCCAGCCTTAGTTCACAGGTTGACCTCTTGAGGCACCTCTGAGTCTACTACATGTGGCAGCCATCTGTGAGTTGCCTTGTGGCTCATAGCAGGTGGCCAAGGGCAGAACACAGGCTGTGGCTAAACTTGGCCTGCAGCAGGTTCCCTCCCAGGGGGACCCAGGGCTGACAAACAAGGCAGAAAGCTTTGGATCAACCCAGAGCACCCAACTACCTCCAAGGATGACACACCCAAAGGACAGACTGAGTAGGCACCAGAGCCCTGCTAAAACAAACCTTGTCCTGTAGGGTTAGCACTTGCAACACAGCTCCTCCACTGTAGTCACTGCCAGTCCTCATAACAAGTCAGACTCAGGGTCAATCTCTCCCATTTATGTGCAAACAGAAAACAAGTTTTGGCTATAACAAAAGAACACCCATAACAAACACAAGGAACACACGTCAAGCACTTGGCCCTGGTGACAAGGGAGACTGCACAGCGGGGCACCACAGCACACCTACTACATAAGGCCACTCTACTAAGACTGGAGGCATAGCAGCCCCACCTAATATCTAGAAAAAAACATAGAGAGGCAGCCAAAATGTGGAGACAAAGAAACATGTCCCAAATAAAAAAAAAGAACAAAGCTCCAGAAAAAGAACTAAACAAAACAGAGACAAGCAATCTACCAGGTGCAGGGTTCAAAACACTGGTTATAAGTACGTTCAGTGATCTTAGGGAGAACTTCAATAAAGAAATAGGAAACTTAAGAATGGAGAGAGAAGACTTAAAAAAGTATCAGTCAGAAATAAATAACACAATAACTGAAATGAAAATATATTAGAGGGAATCAACAGTAGATTAGATGAAGCAAAGGACTGAATCAGTGATGTATTATAAAAGATAAGGTAGCAGAAAACATCCAATCAGAACAGCTGAAACAAAAAAGAATCTAAAAAGTGAGGAGAGTTTAAAGAGCCTCTGGGGCAACATGAAGTATACCAACATTCACATTTTAGAGGTACCAGAAAAAGAGAGAAAACGAAGAATTGAAAACCTTTTTCAAGAAATAATGGTGGAAAACTTCCATAACCTGCTGAAGAAAATAGATATGCAAGCCCAAGAAGCACACAGAGTCCCAAACAAGAAGCCAAAGAGGCCTACATCAAGACACACCAGAATTAAAATGCCAAAGGTTAAAGACAAAGAGAAAATCTTAAAAGTAAAAGAGAAAAGCAGTTAGTTAGAACTGTCAGTTGATTTCTCAAAGGAAAATTTGCAGGCCAGCAGGAATTGGCAAGAATATTGAAAGTGATGGACCTACAGACAAGATTATTATAACCAGGAAAGCTACCTATTATTTAGAATCAAAAGACAGATAAAGAGCTTCCCAGACAAGAAAACACCAGAGCACTTCATTACCACCAAACCACTATTCCAAAAAATGTCAGAGAGACTTGTTTAAGAAGAAGAGGAAAACAAACAAGATAAAAAATGTGAATAATAAAATGGCAATAACTACATATCTATCAACAATTACTTTCAATGTAAATAAATTTAATGATCCAATCAAAAGATAGAGTGACTGAATGCATGAGAAAACAGGACCCTTACATATGTTGCCTATAAGAAATTCACTTCACTTCAAAAGGCCCACACAGACTGAAAGTAAAGTGACAGGAAAAAGATATTTCATGAAAACAGAGACAAAATAAAGCAAAACAACAAAAAAGCTGAGGCAGCAATACTTGTACCAGGCAAAATAGACTTTAAAACAAAGGCTATAAGAAGGGACGAAGAAGAACCCAGCAATCCCACTTCTGGGTATTTATCTGAAGAAACCCAAATGCTACTTCAAGGGGATGTGTGTATCCATATGTTCATTACAGCATTGTTTACAATGGCCAAGATGTGAAGGCAGCCTGAGTGTCCGCTGATAGAACAATGGAAAAGAGTAGGTGGTACATATATACAATGGGATGTTGCCTAGCTAGGGACGGGAATAGGTTAATGCCATCTGTGGTATCATGGATGGACCTGGAGGCTATTTTGCTGAGTGGAGTATGTCAGATGCAGAAAGAGAAATGCAAGGTGATTTCACTTATATGTGGAATCTAAAGGACAAAATAAACAAACAAATAAAACAAACTCATAGACACAGAGAAATTTTTGATGGTAGCCAGATGGCAGGGGGTTGGAGGTGAGTGGGAAAGGGGAAGGGATTAAAAAGTACACATTAGTTGTTACACAGTAGTCATGGGGATGTAGATTATAGCACAAGGAATATAGTCAATAATATTTAGTAACTATTTATAGTGCCAGGTGGGTACTAGATTTATTGGGGTGGTACATGGGAGGGAGGTTAGGGGGAAGGGTAAAATAGGGGAAGGCATTAAGAAGTACAAATTAGTAGCTACAAAATAGTCATGAGGATGTAAAATAGAGCACAGGGAGTACAATCAATAATATGATAATAACTATGCATAGTGCCAAGTGGGTACTAGACTAGTCAGAGGGATCACTTCTTAAATTATATAAATGTCTGGTCACTATGCTGTTCCCCTGAAATTAATAAAAAAATAATATGGAATGTCAAAATAAATAACTAAACAAATAAAATGTAAAAACATAAAGAGATTATCCATTAAAAAAAAGATAAAAAAGGGCCGGCCGAGTGGCGTGGTGGTTAAGCGCTGGCTTGGGAAGTCAGCAGCCCTGGTTCGGGTCCCACATATGAGAACCAGTGACACTGCCCTCAAAAAAAAAAAAGAAAAAGACAAAGAAAAATTCATAACATTACCTGTTTAAAATGCCGGGGACAACATGAGGCCTATTAACATTTGAAATGAATGTTTAGCATAAATTATTTGAATAATTTCCTCATTAAGCTTTCAAAGAAGCAAGCAATGGGGACTTTAGGGCCTCCACATCTTTGGAAGAATTATGGAAACTTGGGTAAATTTTTCAGTGTACCATTATCATTCAACATACCCGTATCCTTTTCTTCTATCAGGGGAACAAATGTAACCTAGGAATGGAGGACAACGTCCTTTAATAAAATTCAGACTTAAATATCACTGAATATACCTCCATTAAACAGTTATCCTTGCCAACATTAAAGATCATTAAAATTTGATAGTTTGTTACTTAACTCTCTGGAAATGAATCACAATTTGGGCCTCTACCCTTGCTAATGAGACTTTTAAAGGAAGTCTTGAAAGTTTGTATCCTAAAGCAGTGTCCCTATTGATCAAAGTTTTAGAATCTAGAAGTTTTATGATTTAGAATCTAGAAGTTTCATGATTAGTTCCATAATTAAGATTCCTGCCCAATATTAATTTCCCTAGGAACTGCCCAACTTCTTAGAAAGGAATATTCTAATTTATGATACCTTGCTAGTGAAGGGTCTGTAGCATCAACAAAGACTGTTAAGGACGTGTAGCCAGAATCATGACAAAATGAAGGTAGCCAACTATTGAGCACTTGCTCTCTGTCTGCTGCACACTGTGCAAAATTATCATCATCATTCCCATTTTTTATTGAAATATAGCGAACATACAATATTATATTAGTTTCAGGTGTACACTGAGGTTGTTCAACATTTATATAGCTAAAGAAGTGATCACCATAAGTCCAACAACCTTCTAACACCATACCATATGCTATCACAATATTATTGACTATATTCCCTATATTGTATATTATATCCCCATGACTTGTTTTATACCTGAAAATTTGAACCTCTTATTCCCCTCCACCTTTCCCCCTTTATTTTTTTGATTACAGTTGACATTCAATATTATTTTATATTAATTTCAGTTGTACAGCATAGTGGTTAGATATTTATATAATTTAAGAAGTGATCCCCGACCAGTCTAGTACCCACTTGGCACTATACATAGTTATTCCATGTTATTGACTATATTCTCTATGCTTTACTTTACAATCCTATGCTTATTTTGTAACTATTAATTTGTACTTCTTAATCCCATTTTTTTTGCCCTGCCCCTCAAGCCCCTCCCATCTATCAGCCCAATAAATCTAGTACCCTTCTGACACCATACATAGTTATTACAATATTTTTGACTATATTCCTTATGCTATGCACCTAACATCCCCATGCTTTGTAACAATCAATGTATACTTCTTAAACCCTTCCCCTTTTTCACTCACCTCCCACCTGGCAACCATCAAAATATTCTCTGTGTCTATGATTTTGTTTATTTTGCTTGTTTACTTTGCTCTTTAGATTCCATATACCTATAAGTGGAATCCCATTGCATCTGTCTTTTTCTGTCTGACATACTCCACTCAGCACAATACCCCCCAGGTCACTGCATGCTATGGCAGGTAGCAAGAACCCATTTTCTTCCATGGCCAAGCAATATTCCATTGTTTATATGTACCACCTCCTCTTTATCCATTCATCCTTTGACAGACATCCAGACTGCCTTCATATCTTGGCTATTGTAAAGAATGCTGCAATGAATATATGGATGTACACATCCCCTGGAAGTAGCATTTTGGGTTTCTTCAGATAAATATCCAGAAGTGGGATTACTGGGTCCTTCTTTTTCTCTTGTTATAGCCTTTGTTTTAAAGTTTGTTTTATCTGGCATAAGTATTGCTACCCCAGGTTTTTATTTTCCTTTTTATTTCCATTTTCATAAAATATATTTTTTCATTTCTTTACTTCCAGTGTGCATGTATCTTTTGATCTGGAATATATATATATATATATATATATATATATATATATATATATATATATATATATATATATATATCTTGTTTTCTTATCCATTCAGCCATCCTTTATTTTGACTAGAGCATTTAATTTATTTATATCAAAAATAATTGTTGATACATATGTAGTCATTGCTATTTTATTAGTCATATCTTTTTTTTTTTTAATCTAAAAGAATTCCCTCTAGATCCCTTGTAATACTGATTTGGTATTAACTCCTTTAGCTTTTTCTTGTTTGAGCAGCTCTTTATCTGTCCTTCAATTGTAAATGATAGCCATGCTGGGTAGAATCATCTTGGTTGTAGGTCCTTGCTTTTCATCACTTTGAATATTTCATGCTAATCGCTTCTGGCCTGCAAAGTTTCTGTTTAGAAATCAGCTGACAATCTAATGGGAGCTCCCCTGTACTGTAGGTAACTCATTGCTTTTCTCTTGCTGTTTTTAACATTCTCTGTTTGTCTTTAACCTTCGTCATTTTTATTATGATATGTCTTGGTGTGGGCCTCTTTGGGTTCATCTTGTTTGGAATTCTCTGTGCTTTCTGGGTTTGTATATCTATTTCTTTCACCAAATTAGGAAAGTTTTGTGTCATTATTTCTTCAAGTAGTTTTTCAATTGTTTGCTCTTTCTCTTCTTTTTTTCTGGTATCCCTATGATGTGAATGTTGCTATACTTGATATTGTCCTTGAGGCCCCTTAAACTATGCTTATTTTTTGGATTCTTTTTTATTTTTGCTGTTGTGATTGGGTGTTTTTGCTATTTTATCTTCTGAATCACTGATTCTATCCTCTTCTTCATTTAGTCTACTGTTGATTCCCTCTAATGTACACTTCATTTCAGTTATTATATTCTTTATTTCTGACTGATTCTTTTTAATGATTTTTTTAATCTCCATTTTTATGTTTTCCATATGTTTGTTGAAGTTCTCCCTGAGATCATTGAGTATCCTTATAACCAGTATTTTGAACTGTGCATCTTGTAGATTGCTTGTCTCTGTTTGGTTTAGTTTTTTTTTTTTTTTTTTTTTTTTCTGGAGCTTTGTTCTCTTCTTTTATTTGGGACATGTTTCTTTGTCTCCCCATATTGCTTGCCTCCCTGTGATTGTTTATATGTATTAGGTAGGCTTGATATGCCTCCCAGTTTTAGTAAAGTGTCCTTATGTAGTAGGTGTCCTGTGGGACCCAGTTGTGCAGTTTCGCTGTTTACCAGAGCTGAGTGGCGAGGTGTGTTACTTATGTTGTTTATGTGTGTCTTCTTTTTATAGCTGAGACTTGGTTGCTGTTTGTACATAAATGAGAGAGATTGACCTTGAAGCTGATTGGTTATGAGGACTGGCAGTGACTACAGTGGAGGAGCTCTGTTGCAAGGGCTGACCCTAGAGGACAGGTTTGCTTTAGTAGGTCTCTGGTGCCTGCCAAGTCAGCCTTTTGTATGTGTTATCCTTGGAGGAGACCAGGTGATATTCTGACTTGGTCCAAAGCTGTCCACTAAATTTGCCAGCCCCAGTTCCTCCTGGGAGAGACCCCATAGCAGACCAAATTTAACTGAAGCATGTGCCCTGTTTAAGGCCCCCTGACATGAGCTAGAAAGCAATCCTCAGTTGGCTGTCAGCTGCACTATGCTTGGATGTACCTTGAGTTTTGTTTTTGTTTTTTTCTTTTTTGAGGGCAGTGTCACTGGCCCTCATATGTGGGACCCGAACTGGGGCAGCTGGCTTCCCAAGCTAGCACTTAACCACCGCACCACTCGGCCAGCCCATTGGAGGTACCTTGAGAGGCCAGAATGCAAACTGAAGGTGGCTGCCCCTTCTGCCGTTCTTGGGGTTGCACTGTATGAAATATGGGACTTGCCAAAGCTAGATTTTGTAAATGTTTGAGAGACTTTAGAAAAGTCCACAAGATGAACCAAGGCAGGCTGTTCATATGGAAACACTACTGGAAGTTTCTTGGGTGTGCACAAAAGTTGGGTGAAGCAGGGTGTCAGGGGATAACCAGTGAGGGGCAGAGGAACAATGTTAGTCAGTTTGATGGAGAGTCAGGTAATTCAGCTGCCTGTTGTTGCATGCTGGGTGGGGGGAAGGCTCAACAAAGAAACAATGGATTCTGCTAGCATTTCTGTCTGGAAGAAAGCTGCCTTTCCAGCCTTTGCCCTGAAGCCATACATCTTCCCTGTATGTCCCTGGTGCCTTTTGAGCTGCTGCCCCAGCCCTGGAACTCAGAGAGATTTAGTCCATCAATGGGCATGTCCATTCATGGGCTCTTTAAGAGGACTGCCTGTGACTCCAGCTACCCTCTGTCTCACTCAGCCACAATCTCCGCTGGTTTTCACAGACAGACATTGTGGGGTCTTCACTTCTTGGCACTGGAAATCTGAGCTGGACAGCCTGGTATAGGGCTGGGACCTCTCACTCATCAGCGTATCTCCACAGCTGACATAGCCCTTCTGATTTTTAACTGCCACATGTGGGTGTGGGACACTGTGTTCCATGTCTCTGCTCCTTCTAACAGCAATAATGTGGCTTCTTTTGTATATGCTTTTAGTTATAGGACTTCTGTTCAAATGGCCTTCAGGTGATTCTGATAGTAGTTCTGTAGTTTAGTTGTAATTTTGATGTGGTCATGAGAGGAGGCAAACACAGTGTTTACTTAGATACCATCTTAACTGGAAATCCTCCATCCCTATTTTTTCAAATGAAAAAATTTAAGTACAACAGAACTGATTATCTAAATTAGTAGAGCCAAGTTTTAAATCTGTGCAGCTTTACTTACAGGTCTGAGTGGTACCTGCAGTAGGAACACACAATCTGCAATGACACACTATTCTAGATGGGTGGTTCTCAACTGTGGTCCATGGACCAGGACTCATAAAAATGCAGAAACTCAACCTCACTCCAGATCAACTAAATCAGAAACTCAGGATTGTGGCAGGGGAGGAGTGACATGCTGGCAGCAATGTGTGTTTTCTCCCTCTTGGTGATTGTGATGCAGGTTCAAGTTCAAGAATTACTTATTTTGACTTTCATTTCAAGAAAAATACTATAAATCATAGGGTTCACTGTTTAGTGCTATGATGCTATGGGCTTCTCAAGGCGTTTACTACTCAGCAGAGATCAAAGTACTTTAGAAAAGTGATCCACATCTGGTGAACATCCCAGCTATAGCTTGACTTACAGATCATGTCTTTTACATTTGCTTGGAATCTGAAATTGCTCTATTTTCTTGACTCTCAGTTGGTTCTATGCTTCAGTTTCCTCATATAAATATATAGATAATGATGCTTGCTTTCTTCCCTCACAGAAATAGTCTAAGAATTATTGAGCCATATTAAATGCTTTCAGTTCCTGGAAGAAAGGCAGTATATAAACATTATATTAATATTTTAAGCAGGTTAACTTTTTCTATGTGAGTCTTTTTTTCTTTTGATGATCAAACATGTTGCCTTTGTCCAAAAGAATTATTTTTATTTAAAAATTTGTGTTCTTTAAAGGCACCACCAACCAGATTTCTCTCTTTCTAAGAGCTGAAGTTTTTTTTTGTTGTTGTTGTTGTTTTTTGAGGGCAGTGTCACTGGCCTTCATATGTGGTACCCGAACCGGGGCCGCTGGCTTCCCAAGCCAGCGCTTAACCACCGCGCCACTTGGCCGGCCCTAAGAGCTGAAGTTTTAAGATTCCTGGTTTCACCAGTGATAAGAGGCAGTGCGATATTGTCACAGGAACAGTGGGTTAGAGATCCACGAATGCCAAGTTTAAGCTCTCCATGTTACTTCTTATCTGTGCAAATTAAGGTGGCCTCTTATTTTTTCTTGGCTTCAGTTCATTACATTGTACAAGGTGACAATATAGCACAGAGTTAAAGATTACAGGTTCTGGCTTCAAAGACCTGGGGTGAATCCTGACTTGGCATTCACTAGCTGTGTGAAATTAGGTTAATTATTTACCCTCTCTGACCTTGCATCTCCTCATATATAAGAAGAACAGAAACAAGGTTAAATAAGGTAATAAATCTAAAGTGCTCAGCTCAGTACCTGGCACTTAACAATAAGTGCTGTCCATTGTTATAATTAATTCAAATTCAGGTGTAGGCTAGATGGTCCCAAAGTGGCCTTGCTGCTTTAGAATTTTAGGACACTGCCTGGAAGTTTCACCAGAAAACTCCAGTTGTTTTCTTTACTAAGAATTCAAGATTCATCCTTATTCATTATTGAGCACATACTATATGCCAGGACCATTTGGAGCACTAGGCTAACCTGTGCATAGATAAAAATCTTTACTGTTCAGGAATTTAAATGTTAGGGGGAGCTGACTTTTCTTTAACTGTTCTTGGTACATAGAAGTACTCAATAGATCTTTGTTCCACTGAAAGGAATTACTTTTTGTACTGGAAAATCTTCAACACTGACAGAAAGCTATTTTTCTTAGCTTTCACCTATTAAAGAGATATTTTTTTTCCCTTTGATGAGTGCTCTGCTTATTTGTTTATGTATTTTTATGAAGTGATAGCCTACTTCTCTGTGACTCTGTAGACAATTGTGGGAAAGAGGTGGGTGTCTCTACTTCATCTTGCCTGGATTGAGGGAAAACCTGACAAATCTGGATAAGTTGGGAAGGAGGGCATGACAGTTTGATTAACAGGAAGCAAAAGACATTTTGAAATCCACCTGTTTAGTTGTCAATACCTGTTTGCAAGTTAAGAAGAAAGGGATTTTAAAATTTAGCTACCTGTCTACATAGAGGGGTATCAATCTTTTCAGACTCTAGAGGTTTGGGGAAATCTGCAATGACCCTTTCCAACCTGATGGGAGGAGGGTGTTGTAAAACTCTTTTGGATTCAAACAGAAAATCTTCCTCCTTATACTCTTCCTCCATGGCTTAGGAAAAACACTGCCAGATCTCAGTTGATGCATACATCTTAAGCAGGAAGGAGTGTACTTCTTTTATTTCTTACAAAATAAATTGAACACCACAGCAGACATCAGACTGAAAAAGGTTACAGGAACCCAAGGTACTTACAGCACTTTATTAATGAAGTCTGGCCAATGGGTTCCAAGGGGATATGAGATTACCAGCAGGTATGGAGTCCAGGGTGGTTACCAGCCAGTCCCATAGACAGGCTGGAGCTCAAGGGAGTCATTGTTCTGGCTCCCGATGCTGTAGCACACCCATCCTAGTTGGTCTGGAAACAGGAACAAGAAATGCAGGCAGAGAGCCAGGACCTAAGAGCCTTATTAGCAACATGCAGCATCACAGAGCCATAGTCAGGACAAGCTGGGCAGTGTCAAGACTTGGCTGGGCTGGTAAGGGAAGTGGCCAAAGCGGTTCCCAGATGAGAGTAGAGGTTGTGCCAGGAAGCTTGTCTACATGGTAGGGTTGTGTGGTTATGATGAGACCTATTGGCAAAATAAGGTCAATTTCAGATTCTTGTTCCAAACTGGAGACCAATGTTGTGTCCAAAGAGGCTTCAGGCTATAGTCAATGTATTAGTTTCTTAAGGCAGCCATAACAAATTTACTACAAACTTAATGGCTTATAATAGAAATTTAATCTCTCACATTTCCGGAGACTAGAAGTCTGAAATCAAGGTGTCAACAGGATTGGTTCTTTCTGGAATCTGAGGGAGACTGTGTTTCATGTCTCTGTCCTAGCTTCTGGTGGCTGCTGGCAATTCTTGGTGTTCCTTGGCTTCACTCCAATCTCTGTCTCTTATTCACATTACCTTCCCCTTTTTGGGGATTTATAGCCAACCCTAAATTCAGGATAGTTTAATTTGGAGATCCTTAATTTGTCTCCAAAGACCCTTTGACCAAATAAGTTTACCTTTACAGGTCTGGGAGTTAGGACATGGTCTCATCTCTTTTTTTTTTTTAGGGCTACTATTCAACCTATTACAATAGACATAAAGTCAAAAAACTTGTATTTTAATCACGAGTAATAATATGACAATAGCTACACTTTAAATTTTTACCATTTGTCAAGTACTCATTCATGATCAACAAATATTTATTAAACATCTACTCTATGTCAGGACTATTATAGATTCTGGGACTATAGTAATAAACAAAACTGGCAGAAATACCCATTTTCATGGACTTTACACTCTGATGGGGGTGGGTGGAGATAGACAAACAAATAATAAATTGAACTATATAGTATATGTGATGGTGCTAAGCACTACAGAGAATATGAATGAGGGAGGGGAACAGGAAGTGCCAAGTGAGAGGACTATCTAGGAAAGCATCCATAAAAGCTACCATTTGAGCAAAGTTTTTAAGGACACCTGGAGAAAAAAGTCTCCCAGATAGAAGGAAGAACATGTGCAAAGGATCCACGGCTGGAGGCTGGGGAACGATCACATAGGCCAGACAGCAGAAGGGGAGTGAGCAAGAGGGAAGGACTAAAGTAGTTGAGGTTGGAGAGATAACAGAGGCCAGACTATGTACCTACAACTGGTGGTCACTCTAAGGGCTGGCATTTGCCTGGAGTGGAATGAGGAGCCACTGGGGATTCTGAAGAGAGGCAAGAATTGACTGCAGGTTACATGTGCATCAGTATTGAAAGAGGCTCATGTGAAGGCAAGAGCAGAGGAGGAGACCGCTGGCACTAATGTAGGCCTGTGTACCCATCCTGGGTCCGCCATCCTCCAGGAAGATGGGGGTTTAGATGTGGGGAGACTGAAAGAAGTGATGAGGTTCTGCAGGTATTCCAGGGTTGAAACAACTAGAACGTACTGATAGTTGAATCTGAGGCATAAAGGAAAGGAGTCAAGGACACTGCCAAGGTTTGGGGCCTGAAAATCAGAGGCATTTATTGAGATTTATTGAGATGGGGTAGTGATAATTACTTCCCATGCATTAGACAATCCACTGCTGAGCTCTGTAAGGCTGGAAAAATTATTGTACCCATTTTATAGATGAATAAACTGAGTCTTTCAAACCTTAAGTAAGATCACATATCTAGTAAGTGCTTCAAATAGATTTAGACTCAGGTCCTTGATATTTATAATCCCAGACTTCTGATTCCCAAAGCTCCAGGTTTTTCCTCTGTAAAAAGGATCTTGTTATCTTATCTAAGCCCACAGGATTATAACATTTAAATGAGAATAAATGTAAAATTGCTTCATAATCTACAATGTACTGTGCAATGCTGATTGATACCTTTTATTATATAACAAAATATGCCAAACTTTGTGATGTAAATTAACGGTGATTTATTATTACTTCTCATAGTTCTGGAGGTTGACTGGGATCAACATGGTGGGTCTTGCTTGGCTCTCTCACACAGTGTCAGTCCCATAGTGCTGAGCTGGAGTTATGTCCTCACTCTCATGTCTGGTGAGTGATACTGGCTGTTGGTTAGGACCTCAGCTGGGATTGTTAGCCTCTTCATATGATGCTGCTTCTTCATAGCATGGTGGCTGGGTTCCAAGAGCAGGCATCCCTAGGAGAAAGAGCCAGGTAAAAACTGTATTGTCCTTTATATTTGAGCCTGAAAAGTCACATAGAATCACTTCTGCCATACTCTATTGATTGAGACAGTCATAGAATTCCACCAGGTTCAAGGTAAAGGATATAGACAACACCTATTATTGATGGGGGAGTAGCAAAGTCACATGTGGGATGAGGGATATTGTTATGGCCATCTTTGGAAAATACGATGTACAACAAAGTAGAAGATATTATTCTAAGGGAGGCTCAATCATGGAAAGAAGGCTTGACAAAATTAGACAGATGGGGCTATGGGTTTAAGCCAAGCACAAGTAAAAAAAAAAGAGAGAGAGAAATGTATAGTGGGGAACTAGAAACAGCCTTCCAGGGCTGCAGTGGAGTAAGCAGACTGCATCACACAGCCAAACGATGATGGATGTCAAGGCCCAGATCAGGGAAATCCTGCTCATAGTTGCATTTTTTCCTATCTATTTTATGATCTGTTCCTAAACTTATAAAAAGAGCCCCAAGTAATAATGTTATAGAAAAATAAAAGCTATAGGGAAATGTAACGGAAAAACAATTATCCATCATCCCACACAACCAGAATCAATGAAAATGTGCTGGTGCCAGATTCTGTTGTCATTGCAGTGTATACAGGCTTTGGGCTTGGAATCCCCACAGACCTGGATATGAGTGTTCTTGTAGTTGGATAATCTTGGTAAAGTTTCTTA
This sequence comes from Aselliscus stoliczkanus, assembly GCA_033961575.1. Taxonomy (NCBI): domain Eukaryota; kingdom Metazoa; phylum Chordata; class Mammalia; order Chiroptera; family Hipposideridae; genus Aselliscus; species Aselliscus stoliczkanus. Next base: position 130,710,191 of record CM066735.1, read on the forward strand.
ACATCTCTGTGCCTCAATTTCCCATTATGGAAAATGCTGATAATTATGAAATAATCCTATAATGTGGCCTGGGGGACTGGAAAATAGTAAGTTATCAGTTCACATTAGCTTGTAAAATCACAATTAAATAAACATATCTCTTTTTTTTTTTTACAAAATATTTTGATTTACACAAATGGCATGCATGCTGCTTTGTATCTGTTTTTTCCACATAAGAATTTCATCTTTAACATCTTTCTTCTGACTCTATATCATTATCTTTATGAAATGCACACCTCCCCATTGCATGCATGAACTACAGTTTGTTTCATAGCTTCTAATTTTTGGATATTTAGCCTTTAAAAATTAATTTTTACCTATTATACATAACACTAAAAGAATCAACTTAAATACTTACCTAATTATTTTCTTTCTGCCTGGCACATTCATTAAATAAACAAATAAATATTGACAAACTTTTAGAAATGGATTTGCTAGGCCCAAATGGTCCCATTTAAGTTTATTTTTTCAATTTACTTTTTATTATGAAAAACTGCAAACCAACATAAAATTAGAAAGGATCATATAATGAAACCTATATATGGCTAGCACCCATATTTGGCCTGTTAACATTTTGCCATATTTGCTTGATCTATGTTTTTCTTAAATATTTAAAAATAAAACACATCCATTATGACATTTTGTCTTAATACTGTAGTCTCATAAAAATGAGGACATTTTCCTACATAACCATCATACCATTATCATATATAACAGAAGAAGTATAATTCCCTAATATTATCAAATACACTGTTTCAAATTTTCTGAATGTCCAAATGCCTTTTACACCTTTTACAGTGTTTTTTTTTTTTTTTTTTTCCAAATAAGGACCCAATTTGGTTGTTATTGTCTCTTAAGGTCTTTTAATCTAAAGTGGTTTCTATTCCCTTTATTTCTCCTCTTTAACATTGATGTGTTGAAGAGCACAAACTGACTTTTCCCTTTCTGACCATTAAAAACCTCTGTTTTAAAGGAAATTCTCCAAAGTGAAATTGTTGGACCAAAAGGCCGTGCTGGCTGTAGGCAGCCTGCCTCGGTGAGCACTTAACAGCCTGCAGATAGGCTGCTCCAAAGAGAGACCTTATTAATAGACAGATGCCCTTGATTGTAAAGCTTGGCTTTGGCAGGCCCCTAGGGACATCCCTCCCTTCCAGCAGGGATTCAGGGGTCTGTTCTTCAATTCATAGAGAGTTTCCTCAGATTAAGGTGGACCACTGTAAATTAGTGCCAGAAATGACACTCTGGTTTAATGGAAAAGGTGGCCTGCAGACCAACCTGAGAAAAGGTGTTTTGAGAGTTTTCATTTTACTTCATCTTTAGAGGGCAGGTGAGCCTCTCCTGGGTAAATTTCTGTCCTGCTGTTAGGGAGGCTGAATGCAGACCTTAACAGTTACAGTTGTGTGTTGAAATTCTGGTTCTGCCTGTTACTAAAGCCACTTAAAATTCCATTCTATTTGGGACTCTGACATGAGTCCTTTCTGATGGACCTGCCTGTCTTATACACTGTTGGGCAGCAAAGATGCACCACAGAGAAGTAGGCAGGTCTCTTAACCTCTAAGACAGGGCTTCTTAGACATTTTTGTACATGAGAATTACCTGGAGGCAGGCAGGGTTGTAATTATCAGACATCCCCTAAGATTCTGATTCAGTAAATGGGGCTCAGGAATCTACTTTTATCAACAGGCACCCTGGGAGATTTTAACTCAGGTGGTGCAGGGACCAATCTTGGATAAATCTTATCTGGGAACCTCAGTTTTCTTGTCAGGAATAGGTAACACTTTAAAGCAATTACTGTATGCCTTACACACACTTCTAACTACTTTACACATATTGACTAACTCTTCTCACAGCCATCCTCTGAGCTAGGGAGATACTCTTTGTACCTGTACCCATATTTTATAGATGAGGAAATTAAGACTCAGAGAAGGTAAGTAGCTTGCTCAGGGTTCACTTTGCTAGTAGGTAGCAGAGCCAAGATATGGTAATGCATGTGAAATATGGTGCTGTAGAACTTAAATTGATTTGAAATTCAAAAATTCTTTTTTTTTTTTTTTTTTGAGGGTAGTGTGACTGGCCCTCATATGTGGGACCGAACTGGGGCTGCTGGCTTCCCAAGCCAGTGCTTAACCACTGCGCCACTCGGCCGGCTAAAATTAAAAAATTCTTAGAGTAAGGGGTTACTTTTATTTGGTGATGTGCATGAAATATTTCCAATTATGGTCAAAGTAGTATGTATGAAGAATTCATTGTCATTCTATTATAACTGAGATAGACTCTATAGAGAGAGGATGAATGCTTGGTAATTAGCACTCAATGCATGCTTGTTGAATGAGTAAATAAATGTTTTAATGTATTCCAATATGCTGAAAATCTTAGTCATGAGCCCTTACACTGATGACACATTTCTATGTGTCCTCTTTTGATTTGTTTTCCTGGTCTAGATCTGCTATGTTCGCACAATATTACCAACTGGAGGTCCAGCTGTCAAACATGGCAACCATGGTTTGCCAAGTGACCTTACTGCCCTTGTTTTCTCCTACCCATTTTGATAGAGTGGGTGAATCTTGAATGGGAGCTTGTCAATACAGAGTTATGGTACTGATTCACTCACTGGTCATTGTGAGACCAGAGTCTGGTCCCTTTGCCACTTAAAGCTTCTAATTTGCTCACATAAAAGATGGTGTTTAAAAGCACAGGTTTGGGTTTGAATTTCAGTTTTGACATTAGGATAACGGATTAAATTCTTGACTATGAGTTGCCTCCTCTATCAGGTTAGGTGATTCTAGTAATTAGAATGAAGGCCTTGAAAATACTGGGTTGTCGGAAAAGTCATGACGCATTTTTTCAATGAAAAACAGAAAAAATATGTCATAACTTTTCTGACCAGCCCAATATTTTGCCTGTGTTTGAATTTCAGCTCAATTTTTTATTAGGTCTATGAACCTCGGGAAAATAGCTTGCCTTATCCATAAAATGGGGCAAATAATAATATTTACTTTAAAGGATTAGTATGAAGACAGAAAGAGTAAAATATAGCAATGTACTTTAGCACAGTGCCTGGTGAGTAAGCGCTAACATCAGCCATGTTATTGCTGTGAAAAGGAAGCCATCATACCTACTCTTTTGGAAGTTTGTTTGTAAGTTATTTTGAAGTTTGTTTGGAAGAAATGTTTGTAAGTTATTCTGATGTTCTATAAGTACTCTATGCATAGTAATTGTTTTGACTACTATCACTGTACCATGAGGTTAAATTCAAAGATTTACAACAATTTTCCCAGTGCTAACATTCTGTGTTTAGAAAAGTAATAATAACAAGGTGACCTGCCATTTTAACATTGAGATATATGACAACATCACAAGAAGTAACCACATCATGTTTTTGAGGCTGATTGGGTGATCAAGAGCTCTAAACTCATGCCTACCTTCTAGAAAACAAGCTGTCAGCTTTAAGAGTGAGGATTGATATAGATGTTTCTAGAGAGAAATTCCAGTACCTGAATATTAGACAAGATCACTGACATTTGCTATTCTTTCAACTAATGGAAATGTCAGTTTTTTTGAGTGTTGTTACATTATTCAGTTTTGGGATAAGAAATGCACAGTCCTAAAGGATGCTTTTAGAAACATCCAAAGTTGAGTCTTTGACTATACCGTCCTGACATCATTCTGGTGAGCCCATCCAGCTCTCTGCTGCTCCCTGGAAGAGGTTGCTGTAGTAGGGTTACCAGACAAAATACAGGGTAAATTTTAATTTTAGGTGAACAATAAATATATTTTAGTATAACTATATTTACTTATGTATGTCCATATAAACAAGTATGTCACAACACAGTATTGCAAATATTTATTAGATAAATATGACAACCCTAGGCTGTAGTGCACAGCAGTGTTGCTCAAACTTTACTATGCACATAAGCCACCTGGGAATTTTGTTACAATGCAGGTTCTGGTTCAGTGGTTGTGATGTGGAAGCTGCCGTTTTGAGAACCACATCTGAGTGGAAAGGGTGTAGGGTACAGTTCCTCAAACTTGCTAGAGTAGAAGAATGACCTGTGGTGCCAATTGACAATAAGATATTTGTCATAACATAAACCACAGATCGGGTGGTTTAAATAACAGAAAGTCTGGGAATCCAAGATCTAGGTACTAAGCAGAGTTTAGTTTCTTTGGAGGCCACTCTCCTTTGCTGGTAAATGGCCGCTCTCTTGCTGCCTCTCCACATGGTTTTCTGCTCTGAGCCTATGTGCTCTTGGTGTCTCTCTGTGTGTACTATTATCCACTTTTTCTAAGAACACCAATTGGATTGGACTAAGACCCATCCTAACAGCATCATTTTAATTTAAAGACCCCTTTAAAGGACTTATTTCAAAAAAAAGTCACATTCTAAGGGATTAGAGTTTAGTATTTCAACATATGAATTTAGAGGGGTACACAATGCAGTTAATAACATTATCTGAGACCCACTGAGACAGAACTTATGTGGAAAAGGTTTTCAGAGATCTATCAATCTTACCAGCTAGAAACTATGGTTGAAGAATAATATCCCAGGCGAGTTTTATCAAGCAAATTAAAAAAAAACTGGTTCAGAGTGCAAAGCATCTTAAACTTGAGCATGAAAAAGAATCACCTGAGTAACGTGTTGAAACCCCCACGTTTCTGCTTGGGTGGAGCTCCAGACTCTGCTTTTACAACCAGCAGCCATTCTTAAGAACTACCACTTTCAACAAATCCCCAACCTCTCAAAAAGTGGGTATAGCAGTAACATGCTCCTTAGGTGACTGCAGTATGAATTGCCTGAAATTAGGAGGCAAAAGCTCTTGGGAACTCTAGAGCCCTATATTAGATGAAAGGGTCTTACAGTGATGCATTTTCTACAAGTTTAATGACATAGGAAACAAAGTCAATGTATTTTCATAAACAAACAAAAAAAAAAAATTCATTTAAAAAATTATAATTTTTTAGAGTCAGTGAACTATATTTTATTTATGTCACTATAGTGGTCTTTATTAAACAGCATATTAGTAGATCCCATGAGGCCATTTTCCCAGATATGTTGGGGGATTGAAAATCAAATCTGATGGGAGGGAAAAAATTGAGAGAATCTAAAATCATGTGATTAAACCTTCAATCTCCAAAAAAAGTGCTTTCTTGTTAAAAAACTAGAATTCCTGAGACTTAATTTACTTTGATACCGATCATGTTAATACACATGTAAACAAAATCTAGCAGAAAGATAAATCAATAGCTTTTTTTAAATGAATTGCTAAAGCACATATGAGACTGTCACTTTCTGGAATATTAGAAATCTAGAATTTAAAAATTCAGGTAAATATAGTGGTCTTAAAATGTACCTTTCTCTATTTATCAGTTTGATAAGGGTCTGTCATAATCAGACTGGAAGTGGAAAAGGTTGCATACTTGGAAGCTTAGAACAGGGGTTGTTTACCAACCAATAAGTGGTTAAATAGTTTAACCACTGGCACAGCAATGCTAATATGAATAGGGTGGATATCTACTCAGTTGAAAGCCTAGATTTAGGATCCTAAATATCTCCTTTCCTTTGGATAATCAATGAAAATTGATGTTAGTGGTACAAAAATAAATTTTCAGTACCAATATTTTTAATTTTTCTGTGTAAGTGCTATAAAACAAAGGTTGAAATTAAGGGTTTGAAATAAAAATGTCTGCTATTCTTAATCAAAAGTATGCATCATAATTGTTCAGTTTTCCTAAAATTCATGTGCCTAGGATCATACTGCTGTGATTTTGATTTGGTAGAGTGGATATTTTCCTGGATTCTGTGTTTTTGTGTCTTCCCAAGATGCATGTGATCCTTGCTGCTTTGGAAAGCTTCTGTTCCAGTCTCCAGATGTACATCAACTTTTTTTTTCTATGTTGTATTGTCAGGCAGTCAAGTTCTATACACCATGTAAATTAACTCTTGCTTTCTGGCTTTCTACTGAGAACAGCCAATGGGAAGCCCTGGAAGGATATGGGAGGAGTGAAGGAGAGGGAGGCTAGGGCATTTTATTCCCTTGGCTCCCTCCTTAATGGATCACTTTGGACTAGCTTTCACTTTGACCAAAGATCACAGCTCCTTAGAAGGTGACCCTCTCCATATGTCTTTTTTTCTGCCAAGTTCTGATAACTGTTCTTTTTTCTTGCTCCTTCCAGCTAAGGGAAGGGAATAGCTTTGTTGGCACTAACATCAGGGTTATAGCTTTCATAGTTTTCTTAAACTCTTTGTAAACAATTCCTTTATTAAAACTCCTCATTATTCTATTTGACTGTGCTATTTACTTTTTCCTGCTGGAACCATGCCTAATAGACTTTGCCTTATTCACTTTCCCAACCTTTCATTGGACTTAGAGGATATTTAATCAACCTCCCACTACTAATATTGTGACTCTATCTATATCTAAGATAAGTCAGGGTGAATTCTGCTGTTGTTGGAGTTTCCAAGGTACAAGGAGGGAAATGGAAAATCAGCTGGAGTTCTAACATTTACCTTCCAAAACCCTGCCTCCTTTGTAAAATCTCTGAAGAAAGTCTGGCCAATCCCAAATGGCAAAGAACAAATAAATTGAGAATGATCCTATTGACAAAAAAACTTAAGTGCACTCCATAAGTTTTATTCACATGATACAATATAATTAAAATATAAAGGAGTTTGCTCCCAATGAGGAATACTTAAAAAGGCTTTAACTAGGTCTCTGCCAACTTAATTTTATGCTGCTCAGTATTTTCATGATCAATTAATCCCTTAAAGTGATGACTAGTAGGCAATTTATTTGGATGGTAGAAGAGGCTAATTGATAATATTGTTACACAAAATCTTGTTGGCAAAAATTATGCCTGTCTTTTAAAAACTGTGTCTTTGGTATTTTGAAAGGAGAGCTCTAGTGCCTTGGGCTTCAGAGTAATTCATACTGCTAATATCAGAATTAATGAAGAATATGGAAACTTTAGTATATGGTGGAGTGAAAAATGCATTAAAGATTAATGACATTAGACTAGTGGGAGAGCCACATTTTCTGGTGATCAAAGACTCTGAGGCTTTCATCTGCAAGTGCCTTGGAGAATTTTGAACATCTTGGAATTTGTCATATTGCCTTTGGTTAAATTTTATCAGCCTCCTATTCAGCAAGATGCTCCAAAGAAACCCTCAACCCTTCAGCTCTGATTTGTTCCTTCATTCAACAAATGTTTTTTGAGTACCTACACTGTGCTCGGCACTCTAGAAAACTGAAAATGCTGATAAGTCAAACACACAGGTTGCCTTCTCTCATGGAGATTAAAATGTAGTGAAATGGACAAGTTTTCTTAAATAATAGAATAAGTACACATTTACATTCTAAGGTAGAATAATTACATTTATTGTAATATTATGTATGAGAAATCCTCCAGTTTTAGAATACCCAAAACATTGGATGAAATATAATAAAAAATATTTCAAATGTGGGACTGAATCCCTTCAAAGGTCAGGGAAGTTAGAGGCTGGGGGGTGGGAGTGGAAACAAAAAACTAAACAAAATTGGGGAATGTGTGCCAAAGTTCTGGTTGTCTGTGGAGAAAGAGGAGGGAAATTCTCACAGAAAACACACAAAAGGGAACAGTTAACCGTAACAGCAGATCAACAGACACAATGGGCAGTAGAATTTAAGTCTCCCAACTAAGGTAACATTACAAAGGAAAGCACAATTGCCCTCTGAGAGCACTGAGGCAAATAACCTGTCCTAAAGGGGACCAGGCATGTATTGGGGAAGCTTCCCTGATGACACTGTGCTTGGAGTGGGTGCTAGAGAGTGAGATGAACTGCTGTAGGCCAGACCAGGGATGGACAACTCTAGTAGAAAGTTGAATGTGTGAAGGTGGTCTGGGTCAGAGGGGTCCTGGTGTGTTGGAAAGACTGAAATGATGTAATGGCCAGAGAGAGTGAGTGAGAGGGAAAACTGTGTAGTACAAGACTCAAAACCTGAGCTCATAAAGGTCCAACCTTTATGGGGTAAGTTTTCACCTTTACCTGAAATGCAGTGGGCAAGTATTTCATGGTTTTAAGCAATGTGATAACATCGGAATTGCCATTTTTAAAATCTCTATCTTGCCACTTTGTATAATAGGGACTGCAGCAGAGTAAGAGTGGAAGATTGTCCAGGTGTGAGACCATGTGGCTTAAACCCTGGTGGGAACCAGAACACTGTCAACAGAACACCATGAAATGCAGGGAGGGGAGACAGGCCCTAGAAAAGGTTATAGGACTTGTTAGTGCTGCAATTATACGTCTGGTATTTAAAAGAAGTAGACAGAATACTCCAACATGAGCAAAGAACCTGCACTATACACGTGCATTGATTTTTCCAGTTGAACCATTTAAAAATAAAACATGACATACAGAGCATAAAAACAAACCACCACCACCAATAAAAATTCATTTTTAAGGAATGAAGAAGAAAAATCTAGTTGCATTAAGTTCTAGAGCTAAATTTAGAGGATTTAGAATGTAGCTGTAAACCTATTTCAGATTTACTGCATGGCGTTTTTTTTTTTACTCCTCCTCCCTGTCTTGTTTTCTCACTGTTACACCTCTCCTTTTCTTCTGCTTTGATCTCTTCTACTAATGGCAAAGCTCCTCTCCCTTCTTGCCTTCAATTCTTCATTTAGCTAATTTTTATGTCTTTCAGATTTTAACATTAGTACAAAAATTAACCAGGTGTCTTGGCTGAAATAAGCACTCTTTAGCAGACGATTTTTTAATTCTTACTATGACCCTATGAGGTAGGTGCTTACATTCCCATTTGTAGATGACAAAACTGAGACTCAGGGAAGCCAAATTACTTGCTAAAAGTTCCAATGGTTAGCAATGGTAGAGTCAGGATTTGAACTCTGGCAACCCATCCATTAAAAAGATCAATATTAGTTCTTGCTATGGGTGCACATAGACCTCTGTACCTATGCTTCTTAAGCTTTACGTTGAATACGTATCACTGGGGATTGTGATAAAATGCAGATTCTGTGGGCCTGGGATATGGACCCAGTTTTTCTGCTTCTCTTTGGGTAGCATTAGTGCATGATAAGCATATAGTGAATATATATTAAATGTGATGAATGAAATAATTCAAGGCAGGAAATTGCTAAGGAAAGATTGCTCAGATGAGTATGTTAGTGATTTCTTTCTTTGGAGATTCTATTGTTGCCTTAACTTATGGTTGTCCAAATAGTAATTTTTCAGTTAAATATTGATTGAGCAGCTCCTATGAATAGGGTACCATTGAAGGTGTAAAATAGAGAAAATGTAAAATATAGAAAATTACATAACAAACACTGGAATGTTCACATTGATAAAAATTTACTTTTTGTCAGTTATTTTTTGTACTTTTTAATGTAAAAGAAACAAAACACAACATGTAATATTGACGTTCCCTTTTATCCTTCCCTATTCCTATTTTCTTTTCCATAGTTTTGTGAATTAGGGAAATCTTGTTTTCATATTTCTAGAAAATACTTTCTGTTTTCTAGAAAAATTTTATTTATATGTAATATATAAATATGTACACATAAATATGTATACATGAGGTCAGACAATTAAGATCATGAACTTGTTGCAATGATGTTGCTAAGCTTCTTTTTGATATTTGAGGGATTAGTCATTATGAATTTGTACCAACTGGACAGTTAACCATGTTTACTATTTAGATGTGCTGAAAAGGCTGCATGCAAAAGTTAGACAAGAACTTTTCACCAACAATTCACGGCTCTTTCATCATGACAATGCATCAGCTCACATGGCACTGTCTGTGAGGGAGTTTTTAGCCAGTAAACAAATAACTGTATTGGGACATTCTCCCTACTCACCTGATCTGGTCCCCACTGACTTCTTTCTGTACCCAGAGATAAAGGAAATATTGGAAGGAAGACATTTTGATGATATTCTGAACGGACATCAAAGGTAATACGATGACGGCTCTGATGGCCATTCCAGAAGAAGAGTTCCAAAATTGCTTTGAAGGGTCGACTAAGCACTGATGTCAGTGCATAGCTTCCAAGGGCGGTATGTTGAAGGTGACCATAGTGATATTCAGCAATGGGGTATGTAGCACTTTTTCTAGGATGATTTTGCAAACTAATTGTTTGACCTCATAAATATATATACACGCTATTGTTTGGGTATTTAAATTATTTAGAAACTATGCTATATGTAGCAATCTACAATGTACAGTTTTTACTTGGCATTATGTTTTTGATATCTGTCTATGTTGAATCATATAAGTGTAGCACTTCATTTTAAATTTTACTGCATTACTCTTATTTATCTATTTTACTGCTTAGATTGTTACAGTACAATTTTATGAATACTGATGTGAACAATCTTAAACAGTCTTTTGGGACACAAGTGAAAGAATTTCTATAGAGTGTATACTTAGAAATGGCATTGTTGAGTTGTAGATTATGTCCTTTTTAAACATTACTGATATGATGCCAAATTGTTCTCAAAAGTGGTTGCATCAGCTCCATCCCTTCCAGGACTAAATGCTATTATTAACACTTTACTTTTTGTTAATACTACATTGTGAGGTCAGATATTTTTCCCCCTTATGTGAGGAGTATGAAATGGTATTCTGTTGTTACTTTAATTTGCAGTACTTTCGATGCTAGTTTATTTGTTGTTGATTTGTTTTGGCTATTGGATTTGTTTTGGCTATTGGATTTCTACTTTGCCTATTCATATCTTTGCCTCATTTTATCTAACTCATTTGTAAAAATTCTTATCTGTTCTGAATGCTGTTTCCTATTTGTGTATGGATACAAATAACTATTTATATTCTGTCACTTGTTTATATTATCTTAAATTACCCATAAGTTGCTACTTTGCATCTGGGCAAATCTTGTTTTTCCTATTATTAATTGTACTTTTTCTTTATTAAGGCCTTCTTCTTTGAGATTTAGCACAGCAGAATAGTTAGGAGCTTTGTCTCTGAAGCCAAACTACCTGAGATAGGGTTGCCATTTTCCTGTCTTATCCTATCCTATTCTACTCTATCCATCTTATCTGATTACATTGCATTCATGAAGACATTCAATACACTGTTGAATTGTAGAAGTGGTTTGAAGAGGTGGCATCAGTGGAGTTCCTTGTGAAGTAGCAGCATTGTCTCAAATGGGAATTATAGAATTCTTTTTCAGGCCTGTCCTATGTAGCCGGCATTGACATGAGGAAAGCTTTTGTTGTTGGTGCCTTATTATTGTAGGGGTTTTGACCAAGTGATCATTTATAGAGAGCAGTTGTAGTATATGTGAGGATAGCAGACTTAAGTCAGACATGCTGAAAACTATTTTATGTCCACTATTAATTTGCCCTTTGACTTCATGATTTTTAGTTGCCACTTTATTTATTGATGTCATTCATTAGACTCATGAAAATAATGCCCAGGTCAACATTACTGTTCTAAAAGCATATTATAGGTAGGTACTTATTGGCATATATCTAGCACAATATATAGCATATTATAGATAAATATTTATTGGATAATTAAGTTATTGATCTCACTTTATCTCTTTGTTCAGTGATTTCTGTAAAACGGGGTCAGTGAAACTTGCTCTACCTCCCACAATGAGTTGGGAAAACTACCCACAATTTATGATGAACATAGGTCATGGTGGATAGTAGCAAAGAAGCAGAAGTAGGTTGGTACAGTTGGTACACAATCTTTCCCACCAGATTGTGAATTCATGAGAACAGGAATCTTATTTGACTTGCTTATGGCTTTGACCCAAGTGCCTAAGGTAGTGCCCAGGACTCAAATATTTGTTGAATAAATGGAGTAGAACAGAATTTAATCAAGATCTTTTTGACTCAGAGAAAATAAAGGAGAACTTTAAGTTGAATTCAAGGATTTCATGTGAAAACATACATATGAGTAAAGGTATATATGAGAAGAGTAGAAAAAAAAAGCAGAAAAAAATGGAGAAAATTGTAAATGAGAATGAAGGAGACATAGTCTAGGACTCTGAAAAATCCTAAACTGAAAAGGTCAATTTGGTGTTTAGGGTTATCTTTCTAACTGAACAGAATCAATTGAGTGACCAATCTGATTGGATAAAACTGGTCATTAAGATAGTAAGGGAACTGCAATTTAACTGTAAGTACTTGATTTGGTGTTGGTAAGTCTGTAAAGATAAATAAGAAACAAGAGTCTCCTGGACTCTGATCTTTTTCATTCTGCAGAAGTGTTTTAAGGGTTGGACAGTTCAAAGCATAGGCATGCTTTGAAAACAATAATGTATCCTGAAGAACTTTGAACTTATATTTGGGTTTTATCCATCCTAACATTTTCTGTATTCTTATAAAAGTAGTTTTAGTAGGCATCTGTTGATTTTGCTTGTCTTGTATTTATTATTATTTTTCTCCTACAGCATCTCAATTTGGACTACTCTTTTAGTTCCAGGGGTGGCCATGTAATCCAGGCAGGGGCAATCAACATAGACCTTTTTTTTTTTTTTTTGTCACAATGCTTGACCCAGAGACGAAGCACAAAGACACTCAATCTTGGAATTTGGGACCTAACTTTTGTGATAAAAAAAGTCATCCTTCAACTAGGGATGCTGCATTGACTTAACTCAAAGGAGAAAACCTACCCCAAAGAAGCCAATCCAAAGGAAATGAAATGAATAGAGAGAAACTGAGTCCTGTCAATAATGCTTGAATATTTGAATTCTTTCTTTCGTGAAGCTATTCTATTTTTGCCATTTCAGTTAGGTCAGCCAGTAAATTCCCTAAATTTAATTTGAGGGGGGGTTCATTTGCAGTTCAAAAGGGTCTTGATTAACATGTTTTGATTTGTTTTTCAACTTTCCAGTGGAATGAATTCTTAAGAGTAAAGCCCTCGGAGAAGGGGAAAGGATTAGAGAGCATAAATAGGTAACTACAGTATTGTCACAGGGATATGAAAGACAGTTCGGGGAATATAATGTTGTTAAAATTTTGTGGGGTGTCAGATGGTCACATGTTTTGTTAGGGAGACCACTTCATGGATGGAGTAGAGGCTCGATCACTGTACTGTATACCTGAAATTGATGTTGTATAATATTGTATGCCAACTGTAATTGAATATATAGACAGTCATGGGATGTGGATTATACGGTGGAAGGGAGTCAAAGGAATTGTAATAGTATGAGATGGGGGGAGGAATGGGAGGGGAGAATTGGGAGAGGGGGTTTCACTTTGAGGGGTAAAAAGTATAACTATTGCACTTTGTTGTACACCTGAAGCTAATTAAAAATATATATAAATAAATAATTTTTTTAAAAAAGAGTAAAGCCCTCAGACCTAGGCTGGGGAAAGACAGAGTGTATATCATATACCTTATTCTAGGTAATTATTTATTGAAAACACATCTTTGGCAATTTAACCTCTCATCAGTGTTTGTACCTCTTTAGCTAGGGGTTTGGGTTGAATTAGATGTCAAAGTTATTTCCAGATCAAACATGTGAAATTCTGAGGCAGCTTTCTTACGATAACCTCATGAACTGTCTTGTATTTGCTGTCAGCTCCTGATGACCAAGGCTAACTCATACCAGGTTCCAGAGTATACCCTGTTATTCACTCCCTTTTCTTATTTCTGTTCACATTTCCTAATGCCCTGATAACACAAGGAGGCCCTGCAGCCCTGATAATAATGATGAAGGTAGCTATCATTTTGAACTGTCACAATACCAAGAACTTCACATAAGTCATTTCACTTAATATTACCAAGAACCTAATGAAGTAGAAATTAATATTCAATGTGTAAACACTGATTCAGCATAAGAATCTTGGATTTATTCAGTTTAACTTCACTCCATCTCTCCTCTAAGCACAGATAGGTGTAAATTCTCCACCAGTACCGTAATTGATGTCAAATCTCATTACCACTTGAGAGGCTTACAGGTTCCCTAAGGAGTTAAGAGGTGTATTCATGGGATATCACTGGGCCAACCATGTGAAATCTGCCAAGTTGGTTTTCATAAATAAGCATCTGTTACATCCTCCCTTTCCCCCTTATTATTTTATTTTTTTCTGCAAAAGTCTTTGTTCTGGTTCTTTCACAGTTGATAGGCAGGAGTCAAATCGACAACACAAGTAATCAGCAACTAAAAAAGATTGTTGCTCTTTCTTCAAAACCAAGAACTGAAACTGAAACCATGACAGGAAGTAAAGAAAAATTCTTATATTTAATTTTCCAATTTCATAAAGAAAAAAGAAAAAGGAGTTGACTTTTCTTATTAAAATATTGTTAATGTGTCTATTTATTTATTTATTTATTTATTTATTTATTTATTTTATTGGTGTGATATTGGTTAGTAAAATTATATAGGTTTGAAGCATACATACATTTCTAAAATACATCATCTATATTTTGCATTGTGTATTTGCCACCCAGAGTCAGTTCTCTTTCCATCACTATACTTTTGACCCCCGTTTCCTTCTATTATCTCCCAATACCCAATGAAAACCACTAAACTGTTCCTTGTGTCAATGATCTTTTGTTTGTTTCTTTGTCTTGCTCATTTGTTGTTTTCAGTTTTTTTTTAAGTTTATTGGGGTGACAATTATTAGTAAAATTACATAGGTTTCTAGTGTACACTTCTGTAATACACCATCTATATATCACATTGTGTGTACACTACCCAGGATCAGTTCTCCTTCCATCACCATATATATTTGACCTTCTTCATCCTCTTCTACTATCCCCCCTTACAGTCTGGTAACCACTAAACTATTGTCTGTGTCTATGAGTTTTTGTTTGTTTGTTCATTAGTTGCTTTCAGTTTCATATCCCACATATGAGCAAAGTCAAATAGTTCTCAACTTTTTCTGTGACTTTTTGCTTAGCATGATAATCTCGAGATTCATCCATGTTGTCTCAAATGGCAGTATTTTATCTTTTTGTGTGGCACAGTGATGTTCCATTGTATATATGTATCACATCTTTATCCGATCATCTATTGAAGGATACTTTGGTTGTTTTTATTTTTTGGCTACCATGAATAATGCTGCAATGAACAGAGGGGATAAATGTCTTTAGACTTTTTGGATAAATACACAGAAGAGGGATTGCTGGTTTGTATGATAATTATTTTCTTAATTTTTGAGTAACCCCCTTACTATTTTCCATAGTAGCTATACCAATTTACATTCTCACCAGCAGTACATGAGGTTTTTGTTGTTTTTTTTTTTTTCCCACAAGCTCTCCAACACTTGTTATTACTTGTCTTTATGATAACCATTTGAGGTGGTGTCTCTTTGTGGTTTTGATTTGCATTTCCTTAATAGCTAGTGAAGTTGAGTATCTTTTATCATATATCTGTTGACTGTTTTTATATTCTCTTGGGAGAAGTGTCTGTTCAGGTTGTCCTCCCATTTTTTGTTTGGATTGTTTGTTTTTCTGCAGTTGAGTTTTATAAGTTCTTTATATATTTTGGATATTAGCCCCTTATTGGTGGTGCTGTTTGCAAATATCTTCTCCGTCTTTGTTTTACTGATGGTTTCTTTTGGTATATATATAGAAGCTTTTTACTTTGATGTAGTTTCACTCATTTATTTTTGTTTTTACTTCCCTTGCCTTTGAGGTGAAATTCATAAAATTCTCTCTGAGACTGAGGTTCATACGTTCAGTACCTATGCTTTCTTCCACACAACTTATTGTTTCAGGTCTTATATTTAGGTCTTTGGTTTATTTTGAGTTAATTTTGGTGTATGCTGACAGATAACAATGTAGTTTCATTCTTTTGCACATGGCTTTCCAATACTCGTATTGCCAGCACCATTTATTGAAGAGGCTTTCTTTTCTCCATTGTATGTTTTTGGTTCCTTTGCCAAAAATTACCTGTGCATATTTATGTCGGTTTGTTTCTGGGTTCTCAAATCTATTCCATTGGTTTGTGTGTCTATTTTTCTGCCAATACCATGCTGTTTTGATTATTGTCACTTTGTAGTATAATTTGAAAACAGGGAGTGTGATACCACTAGACCTTGTTCTATTGTTTTTGCTATTCAGGGTCTTTAGTGATTCAATACAAATCTGATTTTTTGTTTTGTTTTGTTTTATTTCTTTAAAAAAAATGCCATTCAGATTTTGATGGGGATTGCATTAAATATGTATATTTCTTTGGGTAATATGACCATTTTAACTATGCTGAGTCTTCCAATCCATGAACATGAAATATCTTTCCATGTCTTTGTGCAATTAAAAAAAAAATAATACAGTGTATAGGTCCTTTACATTCTTTGTTAAGCTTATTCCTAGGTATTTTATTCTTTTTGTTGCATTACAAAAGGAATTTATTTTTTCATTTGTTTTTCTGAAATTTCATTGTTAGTATGTAGCAATGCAATGTATTTTTGCAGATTGATTTTGTATTCTGCAATTTTACTGTATTTGTTTATTGTTTCTAATAGTTTTCAGTAGAGTCTTTAAGGATTTTTATATCAAGTATCATATCATCTGCCAAAAGTGACAATTTAACTTCTTCATTCCCAATTTGAATGTCTTTTATTTCTGTCTCTTGCCTGATTGCTTTGTCTAGGACTTCCAATACTATGTTGAATAACAGTGGTGACAGGGGACATACTTTTCTTTTCCTGATTTTAGAGGAAAAGTTTTCAGTTTCTCACCCTTAAGTATGATATTAACTGAGGGGTTGTTATATATTGCCTGTCTTATGTTGAGGTACTTTCATTCTGTACCCATTTTATTAAATGTTTTAATCATAATGGATATTGTATCTTTAAAATGCTCTGCTTCTCGTGATACAGTCATGTGATTTTTGTCCTTTATTTTGTTTATGTGGAGTATCACATTGATCAATTTGTGTATGAACTATCTGCACCCCTGGATTGGACCCACTTGATTGTGGTGTATAATCTTTTAAATGTATTGTTGTATTCGATTTGGTAGTATTTTATGTAATGTTTTTGTGTCTGTATTCATTGGTGTGTAGTGGATTTTTTTGTTTGTTTTTTTGTTGTTTGGTGTGTGTGTGTGTGTGTGTGTGTGTGTGTGTGTGTGTGTGTGATCTTTAACAGGTTTTGGCACCAGTGTATTGTTGGCTTCATAAAATGAATTAGGAAGTATTGTCCCTTCTTCAATTTTTTGGAAGAGTTTGAGGAAGACAGGTATTAAATCATCTTTGAATGTTTGGTAGAATTCACTAGTGAAGCCATCTGGTTCTGGACTTTTGTTTTTGGGGAGGTTTTGCATGATTGTTTCAATTTTCTTACTGTCAATCAGTCTATTTAGATTTTTTGGTTCTTTGTGTTTCAGTCTAGGAAGGTTATGTATTTCTAAGAACTTGTTCATTTCTTCTAGGTTATTGAATTTGGTGGCATATATTCCTTCATAATATTCTCATTTAATCCTTTATATGTATGTGGTATCTGTCATACCTTCTCTTTCGCTTCTGGTTTTGTTTATTTGTGTCTTATCTCTTTTTTCCTTAGTGAGGAAAGGGTTCGTCAATTTTATTAATCTTATCAAAGAACAAGCCCTTTGTTGCTTTAATTTTTTCTGTCATCCTTTTTGTTCTCTATTTCATTTAATTCTTATTATTTCTTTCCTTCTACTGACTTTGGGTTTCATTTGTTCTTTTTCTAGTTCTTTAAGATATGTTAGGTTGGGATTTTTCTTGTTTCTTGACATAGTCCTATAGGATATAAATTTCCCTCTTAATATTGCTTTCACTGCATTCCAATAATTTGGATACCATGTATTTTATTCTCAATTGTTTCTATGTATTTTTCATTTTTCCTTTTATTTCTTCTTTGACCCAATCATTCTTCAATAGCCTGTTGTTTATTCTCCAAGTATTTTTTTTTTTCACACCTTTTTTCTGTGGTTGATCTTCAATTTTAAGCATTGTGGTTGGAGAATATGTTTGCTATGATTTCAATCTTCTTAAATTTGCTGGGGCTAGTTTTGTGTTCCAACATATGGTTTATCCTTGAGAATGTTCCATTGCACTAGAAAAAAATATAAAGTCTGGTATTCTATGATGAAATGCTCTGTATATATCAATTATGTTCTTTTGGTCTAATGTGTCATTTAAGACTGAAATTTGTTTATTGCTTTTCTGTTTGGATGATTTATCCATAGCTGTCAATGGCATATTGATTCCCCTACTATAATTGTGTTTTTGTTAGTTTCTTTCATGGGTTCTGTTAATATTTGCTTTATATATTTTGGTGCTCTCTAATTAGGAATATATATACTGATAAATATTTTGTCCTCTTTAAGTATTGTCCCCTTTATCGATATGAAATGTCTACCTTTGTCTCTTATTACCTTTTCTATCCTGTAGTCTGTTTCATCAGATATAAGTATGAATACACCCGTTTTTCTCTGGCTTTCATTTGCTTGGAGTATCCTTTTCCACCCATTCACTTTGAATCTATATTTGTTCTTGTAGCTGAGATGCATCTCTTGGAGGCAGCATATGTTTGGGTTTTGTTTTTTAATCCATTCTGCTACTCTTTGCCTTTTTTGGTGATTTCAGTCAATTTACATTTAGGGTGATTATTGATATAGGAGGATATGCTACAGCCATTTAATCTTTTGTTTTCTGGTAGCTCAGTGTCGCCTTTGTGTTTCTGTCTGTTATTTTAGTTTGGTGGTATTCTATGATTTTTTTTCTCTGTTTCCTCTTCTTTGATATTATGTGTCTCAGTTTTGGATTTTTTTTTTTGAGTGATAACCATTATTTTTATATAAAAGAAAATGTCATATATAGAGTAGTCCTTTTTTTCAGCGTGCACCTTTTTATCTCCATTCTTCTTTGCAAATTCATACCATTATTTCCTCCCTTTTATGTTTTTGTTGTCACAAATTATCCCTATTTATGCTGTGAGTTTATTTCTCAGTTGCAATAGCAAAATGTCTTCTTATTCTCTCTCTTTTTAAAATGTTTTTATCTTCTTTAGCCTTTATGTTATGTTTAAGTGTATAATGCCATATGCTATGTAGTGGTTGCCATTTTCTGCTTCTGTCTGTCTGTTAGTAATCTTGTTCATAGTTTTGTATTTTTTTTATCTTTTTCTTTCAGATCAAGTTGCCCCCTTCAGTATTTCCTATAATGCAGAACTTGTGGTAGAAAATTTCCTCAGCTTTTGTATATCTGGAAAGGTCTTTATTCCTACTTTGTGTCTAAAGGATAAGTTTGCAAGATATATTATTTTTGACTGGTAATTTCTCTCTTTCAATAGTTTGAATATTTGATTCCATTCCCTCCAGGCTTGTAGAGTTTGTAGAGTTTCTGCTGAAAAGTCTAATGATAATTTAATGGGCTTCCCTTTGTAGGTTACCATCTTCCTTTCCCTGGCTGCACTGAGAGATCTTCTTTGTCATTAATTTTTATTAATATAAAATTAATTATATATATATATATATATATATATATATATATATATATATATATATATATATATAGTGCTTCAGTATAATGTGCCTTGGAGAAGGCCTGTTATGGTTGAGGTAATTAGGTGACCAGTTTTCTTCTTGGATTTGTGGATCCAGTTTTTCCATAATTTGGGGAAGTTCTTGTTGAGTGTTTGAATAAATTCTCTGTTCCCTTCTCCCTCTCTTCTCCTTCTGGTATACCTATCATTCTTATATTGCTCTTTCTGATGGAGTCAGATAGTTCTTGTAAAGTTCTTTCATTTCTTTTAATTCTCAAGCCATTCTCTTCTACCATCTACATCATTTCCAGATTTCTATCTTTGATATACCTAAGTTTTTCCTTCATTTGGTCAGCTTAATTTCCTAAGCTCACTGTTTCATTCTTCACCTCTTCTATTAAGTTCTTCAGCTCCAGAATTTCTATTTGGTTCTTTTTTAAAAATTTTCAATATCTTTGGTAAAACATGCATTTTGTTCATTGATTTTACTTCTAAGTTCATTAAACTGCCTATGAGAGTTTTTCATAACTGCAACCTTGAATTTTTTGTCATTTAAGTCAGATTTTTCCATACCTTTAAGTTTATTTTCTGAAGATTTTTTATTTTCTTTCTGAGCTGCCTTGTGTCCTTGGTTATTCATGGCAATTAATGGATTATTTCTCTTCCGCGGTACCTATGGGAGTAAATTCTGAAGCAGGTTGATGTGAAGTGATCTTTCTTTTGCTTTCCAGTAGGTAGTGCTGGAGCATTTTATTTTCTCTTCACTGTTCTGGCTTCTCACATGGTGGAAGATTTCCTGGGGTGGTGGGCTTCTCCTTTGTGATCAGTTTGCCTCAGCATCAGGCAGCACTCCCATTGGAGATGTGGTGGGTGATGGGTTTCTGAAATCCAGTGCTGCCCCTGCAGCCAGATGCAGAGCCTTGGGTACCCCTACTGGGATCAGCCACAGAAAGTGGGGGTAGGGTGGGCAGGGAGAGGCAGCTGGTGTGTTTGTTGCTTTGTTCTCTTCCAAGTAATGGTGACTGCCAGACCACAGCTGCCTTGCCCCTTTATCTCCTGCCTTGTCACTGAAATTAGCGACATTATGCATCTGCCACTCAGAAACTGTCTTTCCAGGTCTCAGGGCTGTAGACATTCTTCTCTTTAATCTGACATTGCTACTGTTGTTTTCTGGGTCTACTGCTAACACTGGGAAGATGTGGGGAAGTGAGCTCTGAGATGCTGGGGAGAGGTGGCCAGGCTCCATAGCTTTGTTTTCTGCCTAGCAGTGAGGTGTTAGACTGTGGTCGTTGCACTTCTGTATTTGGTCTTTGCCCCAAGGCCTCTGCTCCAATCACTGTGTTCAGCTGTGTTTATGCTAATCCCTCAGGCAGAATTGCTGGGACTATAGAGGATGCACCTGAAGTCTTGATTCTCCCCTCTTCAGGGACTGCAGTGAGTTCTGGGCTGCATCCTACCACACCTTTCTCTGTACTTTTCCCTTTCCTCTTCCCCTGTTCACCCTGATTCACCCACCTTCAGCTCTTCCAATGTGTGGATCTTTCAGATGTGTTTGTGTGTTGTGTAGGGAATCCTTTGTTGAATTATAGCTGTTTAATGTGCTGTAACCTCAAGAAGAGATGTCAAGGACAGCACTCTCATGCCACCATGTTTCTTGAAATGTTCATATTTTAAAACCATTTCAATCCTAATATTACAGGTTAGGAAAGTAAGGTTCAGAGAATTTAAGTTATGAGTTAAAGTTCCCAGAGTTAAAAAGCTGTAGAGTTCTGGATCAAACCTAGAAGGATATAACCCTGCTATTATCCATTGAGAAAGTAGGAAGGATCTGGCTCATGATGCATTCTTAGGAAAATGATCTAGAATAGTGTCACAAATAATGACTTTTGGGGGAAAAAAACACATAAGTCACAAGATATGTCATATTCTGTTTTTCACCAATTGTTACAGAATGAGCTAATAAAAAGTTTAGAAGTCAATGTAAATTTCTAAGAAAAATATAACCCATGATAGTCCTTGACAGTGAATATTCTCTGAAATTCTTAGTTTATAGACTAACTCCTAAGGATTTGTTTTTGGTCTAAGTTTAAAGAAGAACATTTTGTGTTCTATATATAACTTAATTAATTAAATTTTACAGTCAATAAATGCTTATAATTCATTCATAGCTTTATGTCTCAATATCTAGTGAGTTATGGTGTTAAATATTTTAAATGATTTTAAAAATTAATAATTTAAATAAAATTTAAGTCCTTATATAATAGTACTTTGTGATCCTACAGAAAATGGAAATGATTCTTTCCATATAAAGTTATTAGCTTTTCACATTTTATGTGAAGATTTTTGATGAAAAAAATTTTTCTCACTTGTTTATATATCCTCTTGTTTCATTTGTTGTCAAGTACAGGAAACAAATGTGTGTGTATTTACTATCATAAGAAAATCTGGCCACTTCCAAAGTAGAACAGTTAATCAGATGAGATTCAACTTGCACAGGAATGATTTACAAACCTGACAGTGAAATGTGTTTTTTGATTAGCAATTTCTAGCTACAGAAAATGAATATGATTTGTACACAAAGTTAAGCTTTCATTAGGCAGTACCTGATGCTAACTTGCTACCATACAACTACATGTCTTTGATAATTATTTATGTTGTCTCTTATAAATATGTAATATTTTGTCTGTTGTACTTTTTATTTCATAGCATTGGATAGTAGAGGTACAAATGTTTCATGCTACAGGTTGATGTAGACAGTATCAGTTGCTCTACACTGGATAAAGTAAGAAATTGTATCACATCTTGAAATGTCAATTGCTAAACTCCAGGTAACATTAAAAATGCTTCTCTGTGTCTTTAAATAAAGAATTAAGAGGTTTTATTGTTGTTGTTGTGATTGTTATTGTATAGTTTAGTTTTGCTTTGTTTTGTTTTGTTTGAAGCCCCCATGAAAAAAGATTCCTTACAACATAGTGGTTGTACAAAAGTTGGGAGGGAGAGCTAATGTGAAAAATGCCAAAATGAAAATAAAAATCTAATGTGATGAGCTAAAAAGGTAGAGAATTCCCATAAGGTTAATTCTGATAACAATAAAGATTCAGAAGCATCAAAAATCCAAGAATGATATCAGGATAATCTGAACTAAAATCTACTCATGAGAGGAAACATAGAGATCTTAGATGACAACAAGCACTGCTTATATAACATAACTGCTTGAATAGATAATTCAAGCTAATACAAAGGCCTTGAAGCATTACATATAATATTGTCAGGCTATATCCAGAATGTAGACTCCTTTCTTGATGCAGTTATTGACAGTTGGGAAAAATCTATAATTCTAGAATGCTTTTAGTAAGAAAAATTTGGGGCATTATTCAAAGATGTGGAGACCAAGGTAGAGACCATGCTTTCTTCTCCCATGGCCTCCTGATATTTCATACTCAACATGTTATGGAATTGAAGATGATTCTCTCTCTAATTTGCTTTTTCTTCAGTATTCTGTATAAAATAGTAAAGGGAATATCACTGTTAAGACTAAAAGAAATACTGTACCATTTAGCTATGCGCTTGGTACAAAGTAAGTTCTCAATAAATAGTGGTTTAGAGTTACAGTGATTATATCAATTCATTTAATCTTTCAAAAAGCCTAATGAGGTAAGTACTGCTACCTACATATTTAGATGAGAAAATTGAGTGTCATAGAAGTTAGTGGCAAGCCAAGATAACACAGGATTCAGAGTAACAGAAAAACTGAGGTTTCTCTGACCTCAAAGAAAGCTTATACTTTTAACCAATAATGTATATTGCCTCTCAAGTGTGTCTAATACAATTATATAACTATAAAAGGTTATGATTTTCTCATTCTTTATTTTTCAGGCTTTTATTAAATACATACAATATTATATTAGTTTCAGGTGTATAGTTATTCAACATTTATGAACCTAAAGAAGTGATCACTATGATAAGTCCAGCAACCATCTGACACCATACCATGCTATCACAACATTATTGACTATATTCCCCATGCTGTACATTTCATTCCCATGACTTATTTGTTTTATACATGGAAATGTGGACCTCACCTTTCCCCCACTTAAAAAATTTTCCAATTACAGTTGACATTTAATATTATTATATATTAATTTCAGGTGTACAGCATAGTGATTAGACATTGATATAGTGATTATCTTGACTTGTCTAGTACCCATGTGGCACTGTACATATTAGTTATTACCATATTATTGACTATATTTCCTATGCTTTACTTTAACCCCCATCACTATTTTGTAACTACCAATTTGTAGTTCTTAATTCCTTCACTTTTCTTACCCTGCCATAATCCTGCTCACGTATATCACCGCCAATAAATCTAGTACCCATCGGACACCACACATAGTTATTGCAATGCTAGTGACCATATTTCTTATGCCATATTCTACATGCCCATGACTACTTTGTAACAACTAATTTTTACTTCTTAATCTCTTCCCCTTTTTCACCCACCCTTAACCTCCTGCCACCTGTCAGCAATAAAAATGTTCTCTGTATCCATGAGTTTGTTTCTGTTTCATTTTGTTTACTTTGTTCTTTAGATTCCACTTGTAAGTAGAATCAATATGACATTTGTCTTTCTCTGTCTGACTTACTACACTCAGCATAATACCTTCTAGGTACATCCGAGTTGTTGCAGATGGCAAGATTTCATTCTTTTTTACAGCTGAATAATATTCCTTTGTATGTATGTACCACCTCTTCTTTATCCATTCATCCATTCAGGGACACCCAGGTTGCCTTCACATCATGGCTATTGTAAATAATGCTGCAATGAACATAGATGCACATATCCATTCTATCTAGCATTTTCAGGTTCTTCACATAAATACCCAGAGGTGGGATCACTTGGTCTTTCTTTGTCTCTTATAATAGCCTTTGTTTTAAAGTCTATTTTGTCTTGTATAAGTATTGCTACACTAGCTTTTTGTTTGTTTATTTGTTTCCATTTTTATGAAATATCTTTTTCCATCCTTTTCTTTCAGTCTGTGTGTGTCTTTCGATCTGAAGAGGGACCCTTGTAGGAAGCATATGCGTGTGTCTTGCTTTCTTATCCATTCAGTCACCCTATGTATTTTGAGCATTTAATCTGTCACTGTTGATTGATATATAGTTATTGCCATTTTATGATTCATATTTTTGATTTTTTTTTTTTTTTTGGTCATAAAGAAGTCCCTCCAACATTCCTTGTAATACTGATTTTCTTGTCTGGGAAGTTCTCTGTCTGACCATTGATTCTAAATGATAGCTTTTCTGGGTAGAATAAACTTGGTTGTAGGTCCTCACTTTTCATCACATTGTTTCATGCCAATCCTTTCTGCTCTGTTGAGCAATCACAATCAGCTGACAGTCTTACGGGAGCTTCCTTTTAGATAACTAACTGCATTTCTCTTGCTGTTTCTAATATTTTCTCTTTGTCTTTAACCTTTAACATTTTAATTATGATGTGTCTTTATTTGGTCCTCTTTGGGTTCATTTTGTTTGGAATTCTCTGTGCTTCCTGGGCTTGTATATCTATTTCCTTTATCAGGTTAGGGAAGTTGTCACTCGTTCTTTCTTCAAATAGGTTTCACATTTTCTCTGTCTCTCTCCTTCTTCTGATACCCCTATGATGTGAATGTTGGTATATTTGATGTTGTTCCAGAGTCACCTTAAATTCTCATTTTTTTAATTCTTTTTTCTTTCTCTTTCTTTTTTTTAAAATTAAAGTTTATTGGGATGACAATTTTTAGCAAAGTTACATAGATTTCAGGTGTACAATCCTGTAATTTATCATCTATATATCACGTTGTGGATTCTTTTTCTTTTTGCTGTTCTGATTGGGTGTGTTCTGTTATCTTATCTTCTAAATTGCTGATACAATCCTCTGCTTCATCTAATCTGCTGGTGATTCCTTATAGTGTATTCTTCATTTCAATTATTTTATTCTCCACTCCTGACAGGTTCCTTTTATGGTTTCTTTGTCCTTTTTTATGCTTGCTATCTCTTTGTTGAAGTACTCACTAAATTCCTTGAGCATCCTTATAACCATTGTTTTGAACTTTGTGTCAGGTAAATTGCTTGCCTCCATTTTGTTTAGTTCTTTTTTCTGGAGTTTTCTCCTGTTCCTTCATTTGGGATATATATTTTTTGTTTTCTCAGTCTTGGTCAGGTGGCCTTATATGGCAGACGCCCTGTGGGGTCTAATGCCTCAGTCTTCCTGGTCACCTGTAATGCATACTCCAGCAGTGTCCCTTGTGTGGGTTGTGTGTGCCCTCCTAATAACAGTTGAATCTTGATTGCTATTGCCACATTAGTGGGTTGGATTGATCCTGGAGTTCTCCTGCTGTGGTGTTTGGCCACATCCACAGCTTACAAGCTGCTCTGCAAGGGCCTCACCCCATGAAGTAGGATTCACCCTAGTGAGCTCTGGTGCCTCTTGAGACTTCCCTTTGGTTGTGCTACTTTGGGGGTTAACTGGGAAGTGCTATTCTGTGATCTGAAGCCAACATCAAAGTACGTTGCTTCTGGGCCCTCTTGGGAAGGGCTCCAGTGCAGGCTCAGGTCAGTCACTGTCTGTGACTAGCTGGGGACTCCCAGGTAGGAGCTACAAAGCAATCCACAGTTGGTTGCTGCCTGGAGGTGCATGAAAGAATCCATGCTGCTAACCAAGGACAGCTGCCTCCAGCACAGGGCTTGGGATAGCACTACAAAAAGCCAGGAAATCCTGAGATCTGCTGCCTGGTTCCAATAAGGTTCTGCTGCTGATAAAGCCCCCTGTGGTCTGGTAGTTGGGTGAGGCGGTGTCTCAGGTAGTCACTTGGGTGGAGTGAGAGGAGCTCACCAGACCAATTCAGATTCAGATTTGGCCCCATGAGAGAAGGTTTAACACATGAAAAATGGTGCCTGCCTGCTGGCAGCTTGGGAGGAAGACCCCACACAGGAAAAATGGTGATTGTCCCTCTATTTCCTACCCCAAAACCACACAACTCAACCTCTCCCCATACATTTCCAATGCCCCTTGAATCACTGTTTCACTGCCAGAACACAATGTGAGTTCCTGCAAATGAGTGAGTCTGTGTGTGGGCTCTTTAAGCATATGTCTGGATTTCCCACAGCCTTTCAGCCCACCTGAATGGTCAGAATCCCCACTATTTTTCACAGCCAGATGTTGTATGGGCTCCTCTTCCTACCACCAATATTCTAGGATGGGGAGCCTAATTTGGGGTTGGGCTCCCTCGCTTCTCTGGGGGGAACCTCTGTGGCTGAGATATTCTTCCCTATTCTCAATCCTCACACAGAGGTTTGGGGCCAGCCTGTTCTGCGTCTCTGCACCTCCACCAGTATTGATGTGTCTTCTTCTTTATATCCTTAGTTATAAAACTTCCGTTCAGCTAGACTTCAGATGGTTCTACAGGTTTATTGTCCTGTAATTGTAATTTTTGTGTTCGCTGGAGGAGGTAAGTACAGTGCTGATCTATTCTGCCATCTTGGATCTCCCTTCAATTTACACATTCCTTTTAACTTGTTCTGAAAGGCCTGCTACTTTACTTTTTGTCTTTCAAGCTTCCAGAACCACTCCTTTATAATGTGAATGTCTCACTAGAGACATAGAGAATTTCATAAGCTCATAAATTGGATACATGTCCATTTTCTATTTTCTAGCTGAAGTTTAAAAAAAGAAATCAAATGTTTATTGAGTAGATGTTTATTTAATAACACCAACACACAGTTTCTCAAGAAAAAGATGAGTTGAACTTCCCCCATACTGAACATTTTAGCACTTCAAAGTCTTGAAGTGCAGCTTAATGGTATTTTAGCTGTTATTGGAATTAAAAGTCAAATGCCATTATGTACTGGTTTGTGTTCCCTGTTTGGCTGATATTTAGAGAAGTAATTATTCTACTTGAGGCTTGCCAGGATATGTGTACCATGAAACAAACCATAAAGTTTGACCTCTTGAGATGTGCCATGGATTATTTATTTCTTGTTAGTATTCCTCACTGAGAAAAATTTACTGCCTACATTTTTTACCTGCTATAGCTTTGCCCTTAATAGAAAGGTAAAGAGACCTTATATCTAACTCTTCCAAATTTATATCATCACTAAATCACGCAGAAAACAACAAAGAAACACTTCTAATTTTTAAGGTTGTCAACATAAGGGAGAAAAAGCAGGGTTAGCTATTTTCAGGCACTGATTGAACACACTCAAAGTGGTTGTTCTTCAAAGAGGCTCATAAGATGGACTGAGTAGACTCACAACTGCCCAGTGAGGAATTTACATCCTTCTATGTCCCCTCTCTTGACTATACCAAGGGGGCAGACATCTTTCCCCTGCTAAATTTCCCAAGCACTTATTACTTGTGTTTCCCCAGTTGGGATTTGCTGGTTATTGTTCTCATCTCCTAGTTAGAGCAGCACAATTGCTTACTTCCCTCCCTTTTATCACATATGTTGAGTAATGATTATATGCTAAGTTCATGCAGAGGAATCAGGGTTAATAAGAGGCACAGCTACTATCTTCTGTATTCAACACAACTCCTGGTTTGAGATACTCAGCAGCTGCATAATAGACACTTGTTAACTTGATATGTTTAAGAATGAGGCAAGAAAGATGAAGCCCTGATTTTGTTCCAATAACAACCATAAGAAGCTTTCTGAATCAATGCCACCTGTGGTATATTAGCAGCAGCGGTTATAATCCATTCTAAGTCACAAATATTTGTTGTATTCTGGGAGCCATGAACCAGATGGATAATAAATGGGTGAAGGGAACTGATCTTTAAGACAGGAAGGAATTGTGGGGTTTGTGGGAACTGAAGAGAGCATGATGGATCTAAATGTATCCAAATCAAATCTCTAAAAACAAAGAAAACAAAAAAGGGTCCACAGACCTGTAGGCTGCTAGTTGATGGGCTCTGACTATGGAGAAACTGGAGCAAGTTCAGAGGAAAGTGTCAAGGATATCAGGGGTTTAATAATGCATTTTGAGTCATAGCTGGTGCTGAATACTGTATTCAACATAAGAGAGAATTTGAGTGGAAGATAACATTTTCTTCAGATACCCAAAAGACCAACAAGAGTGGCATAAAGCTTATTCAACGTGTAAGGCCTGATTTTGGAATTCAGAAAGGGAGGGATTTTTTCTTGAATAAATTTGCTTGTGTTTTTGAATGAATTCTGGTAAGTAATGAGTTCCTGTCACTGAAGGTATTCAAGCTTAGCATGAAGAACTTATCATCTGATATGTTGAAGAGGAGTTGAATTTGAGTATATTTATGGTTTTTTACCACTTTTGCTGCTTTATGATTACTTGAAGGTCAAGGTACAGAGAAGCATTCTGGGTGAATGGATAGGTGTGAGTGTTTTTTCATAGTTTCTTGCGGATGAGGTGGAAGGGCTATTTGTCCACAATGCCAAAGTGCCCTGGAACTGGATATGTACTGAATGGAGGTACAGATCCCTTCAGTTTTAGGAATCTGTGAGATCCCAAGTGTTAGATGCATGGACCATTGAAAGAACATTATGGGCTTTGTATCTTAATAGTTATCAACATTGGTGAATATTTAAAATAATATTAACTCTATTATTAAATAAATAATAGCTTTACAGAATAAATAAATTAATAGATTATTTGTCTAGTGAATTAGTTACCTGTCATTAAATAGCAAATTACCCCAAACCATAGTAGTTTGAAACAGCAATAATTTATTATCTCATGGCTTCCATGGATGTGGAATCTGAGAGTGGCTTAGCTGAGCAGTGCTGGCTTGGGGTGTCTCATGAGGTTATAAGATGTTGTCCAGCACTGCAGCTGTAGGTAGACTTGACTAAATCTTGGCTATCTGCTTCCAAGGTGGGTTACTTACATGACTGGCAAGTTAGTGCTAGCTATATGTGAAAAGCCTCAGTTCCTTCCTACTTGGCCTTCTTCAGAGGGTTGCTTGAGTGTCCTCATAGTATGGCAATTAGCTTTCCCCTGAGTGACTGATTCAAGAGAAAGCAATACAGAAGCCATAATGTCTGTATTAACTTCAGAAGTCACACTCCTTCATTTTTGCAATATTCTACTGGTTTCACAGGTCAGACCTATTCATGGTGGGAAGGAACTACAAGGACATAAGAGGCAAGAATCACTGGGGGCTATCTTGGAGACTGGCTATCATATCTGATAATCCCTCCCCTTGTGGATTCATCTCTCAAATATTCCTCCAAGTTGGAAATATCTCAAAGACAGCTTCATCATAATTCTGCTTTTGATGTTCTTTTTTAATTTTGTACTTTTCCATTCTGAAGTCACTCTTTATAAAAATGTTTTGAAGGACAGCTTGGTAGCATTTCATTGTGCATTTCTTAGGTGCACAAAATATTTTCTACGTAAATACCAAAATGCAACTGGATTAGGAAAAACCCCTAAGATCAGATATTGTGCAATCCAATATTAGTATTATTGGTCCTTCGTTTGAAATTTTTTACTAAGGGTTGAAAATTTTCAGTTCTTACAATTTCTAGTATGTAATATATAATAAATATATATATTACATATTACAATACTATATATTATAATTATATATATAATGGAAATTTATATTGTCTTTTATTGGTTACTGATATTTAGTCTACTGCTTAAATCCTGAAAAATTCTACTATTTTCTCAGTAAGAAAGCCATAAAAGGAAAGTTTTACTGAGCTCATTTCATCAGCTTTTTTTTTTTTTTTTTTTTTACTTAGAAGCAAATGCTACACTTTAATATAGTAATAAAAAACACAACCATAGAAAAGCACGGTATTTTCCCTCTATTATATTAGCAAATACACAGAAGAGCAATTTAAAAAAATGGATTCAAACTACTGGTTCTTATACCCACAAATATATTACAGAATTACTTGTGCACGTTTTTAAACATATTTACGGCTAGGGCTTCCCTCTTAGAGAAGGTTGCGATGGAGATCGGGAAAGACCCAGGTATTTTCCAAAAGCCCTCCAGGCAGCTCTGGTGTGAACTCCTGGTTAAGTTCACTGATTTTAGGTTGACTGAGGCACTCTGGATTTTTTTGGCCATTGTTTGGTGGTTTGGGGAGCTTTTCTTGCAGATTTATTAGCTGTAGTGAAGAACTTGGCCTCTGGCTTTTTGGGTGTCTGTCTCGGGTCTTTTTTCCCCAAGGGAGGGTTTCTTTCCTTCTCCACCTCTTCTTTGATTCTTGGCTTCTTCCCTGGGCTCTTTCCTGGGGTTTTGGGCTCTGCTGTTTTCAGGGTCTCCAAAGCTAGGAAGGGCTTTCTCTTCTTTCCATGAGGTATGTTGGGGTCAGGACCCTTTTGTGGAGACTTCTTTCCTGTGGCACGTTTTTGTATCTCTATGTTTTCTTTAGCAGGAGACTCTCCTATTGGGACCAGTAGTGGAATTTCTTCTTCGGATTCATCTTGTACTTTATTTTGGGCTTTTCCTCTGCGGGTTGCTGCTTTCTTCCCAGGCTTGGGGGGTCTCTTTCTTTTGGGGTCCAGGGTCTTTCACTGCAGTACCACTAGTTTTAGGGATGGCTGCCTCTGTAGTCAGAGCTGATGTAGCCTTTTTCACAAGACTTTCGTTTCTTTTCTTCTCCTTTTGTTTTTCACTATATTCTTTTTGTTTTTGTATTTTTCTTGCTTCTTTTTTCTTCTGACTAGGAGTGCGCACCCCGTTGGCTTCATCCTGACTGTTCACAAATGAAGAAAAGACAGGGAGGGCAACCGACCTCTCGGTCTCCACGTACAAGAGTTTCACACTCTCCCACTTCTCCGGCAATTTCTGCAAAAGCCTTTTCACGACAGCAACGATGTTTTCGATGATATGCTGAACTTGCATTCCAGTGTGACCGATGCGGATAGTACTGCAAGAACCGCTGTTAGAGATGTTTAAGACAGTTTCGCCGATTGATTTGTTGATCTCTCTGGAGAGGTTCTTGGCCAGAAGGTTTACAGGGACTGGAACTTTCTTCCTGTTGTAGAAATGTCTCCCTAGGTGGGAGGGTAAGAGCTACCTGATTCTTGCATCCGTACGGAAGAACTCAAAACTACCCAAGAGGCGGAACTTTGCTTCATAGGCTTTATATTCCTTTTTTAAAGTTCTGAAGGGGATAATCTGAGAAATGGCTTTAATTCCATGCTTCTTCCAAAGACTCTTATAAAAACGCTCCATCTTTTCAGGAGTTACATTGGGTTCATCCTTGGTAAATAAACAGATTTCTGCTAAATCTGATCGAATACTATGAGGCAACGGTAATCTGACACTCAGTCCTTTACTTGGAATTTTCCATAATACCACCATTAAAAAGAAATTTTCATTCTCATTCAGAAGCAATCCATTCGCGTTTTTCCTGGACCTGGAATGTGTCAACAGAGCTTCCACTGCCTTTTTGATCTGCCCTTTGTCCAGCTGCTCCAGTGCAACCTGGGTCTCTGAAGTTGAGGCTGAGGTTGCAGCGGAAGTAGAAGCCAAGTCCTCCATTTCCCTCTCGCCTCCTGTAGACTCACGTGCAGACACTCCAAAACTGGCTCCCCCGTGCGCATGCGCGAGCCCAGGCCTGTATCAGGAAGTCAGGGGCGTGGCATGGGCCCTGGCATCACTTCCAGGCGTCGCGCCGCAGTGTCTTGGCGGTCGCAAGCGAACTGAATGTCGCTCACCCTACAGCCTGAGTCTGTCCATTGGGCAGCACCTGTCCCATTTGGCTCTGGGATTCCGTGGCGCGCGAGGAGCAACCTGGTGACATCTCGCTCTCGCTCTTGCACGAGAGAAACCGTGCAAGCACCTGGAGGAGGAAGAGGAGGCCTGTCCGCTCCCCAAGTGGGGTCACCAGCTCTCGGTGGACTCCCTCATCAGCTTTTTGATGGGTTTACTAAACCTGACAAAGAACTGCTGTGTCAGCATATATCACTTAAAAAAATGGGAAGTTGGATGAGATATTTTTGTTTTTCCGGTTACAATTTTGTAGCACTTCAGTTGCTGAATTTCTTTTTTTTTTTGTTTCCTTCTACCACAGATTGTTATAGTATTTAACACTTATGTGTTCTCTCTCAGTACCAACTGGGGCCATGGCCAAAATTTTGATTGGGAGTGGATAGTGGGGTGGGAAATTATGTATATGATGGCTGAACAGCTGTGACAATCTATGTTTTTGAGGCAATAATCATGAATAATGCAAATTTAGCTATTAAAATAGAATGAAGGGATGACACCTCACTGGGTGGGAATTTTAAGGAAAAGAAAGTTTCAGAGTTGTAGTGATAATACCTATGGCTAGGTGTCAACATTATTGACTTATTATGCTCTCAGTTTGAAATGAAAACGTAGCACCTTTGATTTAATCCCTGAAGAATAGGCAACAAAGAATCAACTTGTCTTCTCTGAGAAGTCTTCCTCTGCTTGACTCTTAAATTGGGTCAAGTGTTCCTGTTGAGTGCTTCCGTAACCCCCTAACAGTATTCTTTCACTGTTAGAATGTATTATGATTCATTCACTTATTGGTATCTCTCACAGGAATGTTGACTCAATGAGGCATGGTCACTGAATTCCCAGCATGGAGCACACTGTAGGTATGTTAGACACTAGACTTGTAGCAGCAAGTGAGGGAAAAGTAACTCAAACAAGCTTTAGCACAAAAGGTAACTTATTGCTCTATATAACTTAAAAACCTCTTGTTACAGGGCTTCAGACATGACTCGATCCTAGAACTCAAAGAGATATCTCCATCTCTTGAACACATTTTCCTTAGTGCTGGCATTTTTTTTTTCCTTTAGGGTGTTGGTATGGCCACCAGAAAGCCCCAGGCTTACTGAAAGAAGGGTTTCTCTTCCTCACTGTTTCTAGCATGAATGCCAGATGCTAAAGCACTTTGCTTTGATGAGACCACATGAGTCACTTTTATCAGAGGGATAGAAATATAGTAATTGACATATGTTGTCTACAGAAAAGGACCTGCCAAGCTTTAACCAATGATGGCTTATGTAAGAGGAGAGAAAGGGGAAGAAATTCTGGCCAGGCAAACTTCAAGAGCAAAGACAAAGAAAAGGACCATGAATATAGAGAAACTACAGACGTAAGTAAGTGGTGGAAGTAGGATTTCAACCCCAGTTTTCTGAATATGAATAACACCTATCATTATGCAATACTGCTCTCTTATTAGTACATTTTATGCCTTTTTTTATACCTTTATAAACTAAGGCAATTTCAAACACTAGGTAGGATAAGATATCTCCAAACCACCTGGAAAAAGTAGAAGGAGTTGATGGCTTTAGCATTGCTTATATTGGTAGAGCAGATTTTACCCACCTAGGTGATAAAGTTAGGTATGATTCTAAAGTTGCACAAGCAACAAAAGAAAGATAACAACTGAGTCAGTGTGATTTCTGAAAATAGAAAGCAGATATATTAATCTATAAAGACAATGATTTTCCTGAAATGAGTCTCAAAGCAGAAATTAACTTACAACTCTTAAACAAAGGATGTTGAGACAAAGTAATATGTCACTTCTTAATCCATAGTTGTTTAAAGATTCAAATGTTGAGACTTCCAGTAAGATGGTGGAATAGACAGATGCTGTGCCAACTGCCTCCCAGGATCACACCAAAATTACAAATAACTTATACAACATTGAACCCCGGGCGTCCCTGGAACACTAGATGAACAGAACCTCTAAACGAATAACTTAAAGAGGAGGCCATGTCGAGTCTGGTAGGAGGGGCAGAGATGAGAGAGGGCGAAGCCCGTGAGGGACACCTCAGCCATGGGGAGCCTTCTCCAGTTGGGGGAGAGACCCTCCGGCCCCACACCGAGCTCACCAGCCCAGGGTTACTTTGCTGGGAAGAGGAGTTCCATGATAGTTGGCAGTAGAAATTAGTGAGGACTCTCTTTGCTCAGCGTGGTGAGGCTGAGGGCAGCTAGAGAACCAGTAGAGCCAGCACACAGACTTGCTCAATGGTGAGCACTCACCTGGTTCCTGGTGGAGGGAGTAGTTCTGTGAGGGGGCCCAGGAGCCTGCAGAGATGGACTGAACTAAGGCCCTTTGGTGCAGGAGCTGGAGGTTTTGGGACGATTGTTCCCCTGGTGTGGAGCTCACATGTGAGTGGTATAAAGGAGGGTGCCATTTTGTCAGAGTTGGCCCTCCCACAGAAGGTCTGGTCTGGGACTGCATTGGTCTGGTGAAATTGGCGCATGTCGCCTTGGATCCCCACACTCCACCTTGCATGTGCTGCATTGCCAGGGAAACGCCGAGCAGGTGCACTCTGGCTAAAACAGGCTGCTCACTGAGACACGGGAGTGTGTGAGCTGCCTTGGGTCCCTGCTCTGCGTACTGCAAGTACAGAGTTGCCAGGCTGGTGATTGGTTGTCGGGCTGCTCGGCCTGACCTATGAGCTGCTGATTGGGACAGGCTAAGACTGGGAGTTTTCCTGCGAGTGTTGGGCTGTGAGCTGTGCACCTGCATGATCCAGCCAGGGCTTTCCTGGTGATCTATCTAATATATCAAAGCAATCCCAGAGTGGCAGCCAGAATGAGGAAACAAAGAAACACGTCACAAGTAAAAGATCAGAAGAAACCTCTAGAACTAAATGAAACAGAGGGATCCAACTTGCCAGAGACAGAGTTTAGAACACTGATGATAAGAATGTTTAATGAACTTAGTGAGAACATAAGGAAGGATAGAGAAATCATAAAAAACAACCAGTTAGAACTAAAGAATACAATAACTGAAATGAAGAACACACTCGAAGGAATCACCAGTAGAATAGATGAAGCAGAGGTTCAGATCAGTGAACTGGAAGACAAAATAGCAGAAGTCACCCAGTTGGAACAACAAAAAGACAAAAGAGTAAAAAACAATAAAAATAGTTTAAGAGCCCTATGGGACAACATGAAACAAAATGACATTGCATCATAGGAATACCAGAAGGAGAAGAGAAGAAGCAATGGGTCGAGAATGTATTTGAAAAAATAAGGACTGAAAACTTCTCTACCCTGGTGAAGGAAATTGACATACAAGCCCAGGAAGTGCAGAGAGTTCCAAACAAGCTGACCCCAAACAGGTCCACACCAAGACACATCATAGTTAAAATGGCAAAGGTTAAAGACAGAGGCAGAATCCTAAGAGCAGCAAGAGAAAGACAGCTGGTCACATACAAAGGAACTCCTATTAGATTAACAGCTGACTTGTCTACAGAAACTCTGCAGGCCAGAAGGGAGTGGCGGGAGATATTCAAAGTGACGCAAAATAAAGGCCTACAACCAAGATAACTCTAACCAGCACGGCTATCACTTAAAGTTGAAGGAGAAATAAAGAGCTTCTCAGAAAAGGATAAGCTTAAGGAATTCATTACCTCCAAGCCAGCACTGCAAGAAATGTTAAAAGGGCTTTTTTAAACAAAAGAAAGGGGTAAACAAGTTAATCTAGGAAGACCAGGAATACAAATAACAAAATGGTAATACATATGCACCTATCAATAATGATTTTAAATGTGAATGGGCTAAATGTTCCAATCAAACGTCAGAGAGTGGCTAAGTGGATAAGAAAATAGGACCCACGTATATGCTGTTTACAGATGGAATAAGATATTTCATGCAAATGGAAATGAGAAAAAAAAGATGGAGTAGCAGCACTTATTTTGGACAAAATAGACTTTAAAATGAAGACTACAATAAAAGACAAAGAAGGGTACTATAACCCTAATAAACATCTATGCCTGCAACATAGGAGCTCCTAAATATATAAAACAGATTTTAACAGACATAAAGATGGGGATCAATAGTACACTATCGTAGTAGGGGACATCAATACCCCATTGTCACCATTCGACAGATCCTCCAGACAGAAAATCAACATGGAAAGAGTGGCCTTAAATGACACTTTAGACCAGCTGGATTTAATTGATATTTTTAGAGCATTTCACCCCGAAAAAACAGAATATACATTCTTCTCAAGTGCACATGGGACATTTTCCAAGATAGACCATATGTTAGGCCCCCAAACTAGTCTCAGTAAATTTAAGAAGATTGAAATCACATCAAGCAGATATAAAGGAAAAACTTATGGTTGCTGGCTGGGAGGGGGAGGGATGAAGGGGAGGGGGAATGTTTTGGACAGTGTAGTACAGCAGAGGGATATGGGGGGCAGTTCTGGGAATGTAATTGATAATGTTGTGAATGCTTTGTGGGGTGTCAGATGGTCATGTGTCTTGTTGGGGAGACTGCTTCAGGGATGGGGTGGAGGCTTGATCACTGCACTGTACACCTGAAGCTGATGTTGTATAATATTGAATGTTAACTGTGGTTGAATGTATACATATAGTCACGGGAAGAGGAATACTGTGTGGGAGTGGGGTTAGGGGAGTTGTAATAGATATTATGATATGGGGGGAAGTGGGGGAGTGGATTGCGGGAGGAGGGTTTTCACTTTGATGGGTAAAAAGCATAATTATTGCACTGTTGTGAAAAATAAATTTAAAAAAGAATCAAATTTTACTGATTCATTGACTATACAGTATTCACAAAGGAGGTAAGTGACAGAAATTTCAATTTCATTATGTGATTATATGCCTTTCACCCCTCACTGCCATAGTTACCGATGTTCTCTCTGTCTTCCCCAAATACACACCTATATATTATTCACACATGTGCAGAAGCAGAATATCTGATATGCCCAGATATATGAAAGATTACATGATGCCCTGATGTGTTTACAAAGAGCACTTTGTATTAGTGTCTTTGTACTGAGGCCATCTCTGTTGGAGTTTTAAATACATGCAAAATATCAACCCAGTTCAGAATATGATTTATTATTAATTGCCATTAAGATTTACTTGAAGCTTTACTGTGTGACAGGCCCTGGTGCCACGTACTTTACAAGTGTAATCTAATTTAATTGCCTAGTATTTGTATAGATTAATAGTGGTCTGGATAGAGTAGAGGCAATTTATTTAGGTTGTTCCTTGGAATTCACATTAGGAGCAAGGTTGTTGCTTTCTTATCTCCCTCTTGAATTAAAATAAGTGTCCAGGACATTGGTGTATGTTTCCTCTCCAGACCCATATCACTCAGAATCTGTCTGCAACCGTGAGCAAGGTAGCTGTGAGTTTATGTCCCAGCCAGATGTTTCAGACCACAATGAGAGGCAGACAAATGTGTCCAGTGGAGCAGTCACCACTTGTACTAGTGACCTTGTCTTTGGCAGAACAAAATAGCTTCACTGATCAGTTAGGAAATGTCTGAGCTGTTCTTTGATTGGGATGGGGGTAGGGGCCCTCTCTTAAAACATAGGTTTACAAAAACAAACAAATAAATTTTGTTCATACTTAGCCTCAAGATATAAAAAAACAAATACTCAAAGTTTCTAAATCACAAATATTTAGGTAATGAATGGCAAATGAATTCCCTAAGGCGACCGGAGACTGCTGTCAAGCTTGAAACACTAAGTTTGCACTTAGTGAATAATTCTTATACTAAAACAAAAGTTCCAATTTCCCGACTCCCAGTGAGGCCTCAGGACCATAAACATCCTTAAGCTGTCTCTGTTTTTGTGGGTTAAGTACCGTACTTTGGTTTGAGTTTTATCTTAATGTTCACACTATAGCCTTAATTGAAATAATTTTCATTAATCTATTTGGTCAGACATCTCTGGTTATGTTAAATAATTGCTAGACTTTTGAGTACAGAGAGATGGTGTGCTTGATGTTCATCAAACAAAAGAAGTTTTTTTAAAAATCCAAAGAATTACCAATCTGTGATTTTTAACCTAGAAATGTAATAATCTACTTCTATGACTTGGCTTGCTCCACAGGAAGGGAGAATCACTTATGGCCAGCTGTTGCTTCTGCAGCATCTTGGCTGTGTCTGACAGGAGGAGATACTTTTCCTCCCCTCAGGCAGAAAATAATTTGGAATTTGGTAAAACATTCAGGAAAAGGTTAAGTCTGATGGAAAAGGGCATATGAAACAGCTGATGAATGCTACTTTTGCTCTTATGAATCATTGGCTATTTTATATTCAAAAAAGCATCTATAAAAGTTTTTTAAATATATCTAAAATTATTGGTCTTTGTTATTCAAAAATTCAGATTATAAGCTATGTACTGGTGAATTCAAAGATTCATTATGGGTAATAATTTATTTTCAATTTTCTCAGATAAGGTAAACTAATGAGTCATTTAGCTAATGAGTAAACCTAGATAACTCCCCAGTATCAAGATCTCAATAAGGCTTTGATATCTTAAACTATTTCTTATATTGAGTAGCACATCAATTGATTAAAGCGATAACAGCAGCTTTGTTTCTTTAGAAAAATGGCTACCAGGTGAAGGTGAATTTGAGTAAAAGTTGAAAAGTGGATTATAGTTTGGTTGAGGCCTTGCAGAGAAAATATGTGTTTTGTTTTGTTTTTAAGATTTTACTGGGGAATTGGGGAAGGGTAACAGCTTTGGGGAACCAACGAAGGGGAACAGATAAGTTGCTGTCCTTTTGTTCTTCAATCTAGTTATGGAGGATGTTGCTTCACTGGCCCATGATGGTATCATCATTGCGCTCTTCCTGGGTGAGGCAGATTGGTCACTGGCCTCTGGATGGCTGCTCAAGGAGGCTCTTGGCAGTTCACACCAGCTGCCAGCTGTTCACGCTGGCTGCTGGCCACTCACTGTAGCCTATGGCAGCCCACTGCAGCAGGGGCTGCAGCTACGCTGTCGCCGGAGACTCACAGCAGCCCAGCTCGAGGTGGAGCTGTTGTTCACCATCTTAGCTGTAGAGGTCAGTGTCACTGGCCCTCATATGTGGGATCTGAACCCGGGCACTGCTACTCAAAGCCAGCGTCCCAAGCCAGCTCTTAGCCAATGAGACATTCGGCCTGCCTGAAAATATGTGTTTCTTGATGTGATTGAAAAGAAAACGGCCAACCAATATTCATCAGCTTGAGCATTTGTGATGTATTTCCTTCTCAATGCCAGGACATAAATGTCATTTAATGTGTATGCTTTAGTAGATACTTTTATTTTAGAGTAAATAACAACATGGTTAGTAAAACAATCGCCATTTGGGATGGGACAAATTGAATGAAAAAATGACTTAGCTTTCAAAGAGTTTCATCTTCTAAACCCTGACAAAACCTGACACTGATGTCTTTGTCCAGCTCTGACACTGCATTTTCCAGAAGTAAAATAAAAGGGACAATTTAAAAGGAAATAAATTGTCCTTTTAAATTGACACAGTAAGCCAACCCTACATTTATAGGTGAAGAAAGGACACATGATGGCAAATGATGGAGTAAAGGCTTCCAAACTTGCTCTTCTTTATAAAAGCAATAAGAAAACTGGCAAACACTCTCTGAATCAATGTTTTCAGAACTTTGGAAATCAGCAAAGGCTTGCAGCAATCTGGGGATTATTTATATTCAAGAAAAACAGGTTAATCTTCATAAGAAATGTGAGCTTTGTTGCATTTTAACTTGCTCTATTTTTTTCCCTCTGTACAGCTCCACAGTGGCACAGAAACCATTAGCCCACAATCATGGTGAAAACCAGCAGGCTAACATCTGCTGGAAGGGGGCAGAATGTGTTTGGAGCTTTTTTTGAGAACACATTGCCAGAGAATCGTCATTATTTGAACTATTTGGTGGTTTCTGGGAAGATCCTGCTTGCAAAAATGTCTTTATTTGACTTCATTGAGACTTTCCCCAGGGAAGAAAGCCTTAGTGAAGAAAGCCTTTTTCCTGGGGACATTTGTCAAAACTAAGTACAGGCAAATGTTTAACTTTGTGGCTGCCTCAGGCAATGGATAACAGTTGTGGAAAATAAGAAGCTAATCGAAAAGCTTGAAAAGAAAAAGCTGGTAAGTCCATAAAAGCTTTGATAAAATTTCAACATATTTCTAAGAATTTAGGAAGCTGTACACATGTCTGGGGCTGTGTGTGTGCTCAGGAAATACCTGGGTTATATTTCCCAGTCGCTCATCTATAACTGATCTTGAGGCTTTAATCAAGCATAAAGTAAAGACTAAGGTAAAATTGTCAACTGGCTGGCTAAGCATTATTGTGTGCCCCAAGGTGCACACAGAGCCCCTCAGCAAAAACTGGGACATTCATTGGTTTCAAGTGCTTAAAGAAATTTCTGTTAATAAGTAGCAATGGCTAAGCTAACTGAGCAGATATTTTATTGACCAAATAAGACAAAGAATACGGATTTTACAGAATTATTTCAGAAAAGTCAATAAACAAATAAATAAAAATCAGCAATAACAACAATCCCTGGGAAAGGGAGAAAATCTTTTGTTTGGGGTTTCCATATTATGTTATTAAATGTCCAGTTTACAACAAGAATTACAAGACATGAAAAGAAACAAGAATGTATAGACCAAACACAGGAAGTAAGCAATTGATAAAAACTATCCCTGAGGAAGCCCAGATGTTAAACAAAGTCGATAAAGCCTTTAAATAAACTATTTTAAGTATGTTCAAAAAACTAAAGGAAATGATGTTTATAAAACTAAAGGAAATATGAGAACAATTTCTCACCAAATAGAGACTTCCAATAAAGATATGAGAATTCTTAAAAAGAACCAAGTAGAAATTCTGGAGCCAAAAAGTACAATAACTATAATTTAAAAACTTATTAGATGGGCTCAGTATCAGATTTGAGCAGGTGGAAGAAAGAATCACTGAACTTGATGATAAATTATTTGAGATTTTGTAATATAAGAAAAAGGAAGGGAGAGAAATGAACAGAGCCTCAGATATCTGTGGGACACTCAAGTACATTAACATACACATGATGAAAACCCCAAAGGGAGAGAAGAGAACAAAAAGAATAGGAAGAATATTTGAAGAAATAATGGCTGAAACATCCTAAATTTGAGGACAAACATTTATCTATACATCTAAGGCACTTAATGAGTTCTGAGTAGGATAAACCCTGAGATTCAACCTAGAAATATCATATCCAAATTGTTGGAAAACAAAAATAAAGACAGAATCTTAAAATCTGCAACAGAGAAGTGAGTTATCACTTATAAGGGATCATCAATAAAGTTAACAACTGACTTCTCATTAGATATCATAGAGGCCAGTAGCAGTGATATGGTATATTCAATGTATTCAGAGAAAAAGACTGTCGACCAATAAATTTATCAAAACTATGTTTTAAGAACAATGGAGAAATTAAGCCACTCTGATATAAACAAAAACTGAGAAAATGGTATACATAAAAATGAATTCAGAATGGATCAAAGACCTAAATGTAAAATCTAAAACTATAAAATATTTAGAAGACTTGGGTGTAAAGCTTCGTGACCTTGTATTGAGCAATGGTTTCTTAGATATGACACCTAAAGTACAAGCAATCTAAGAAAACATAGATCAAAGGACACCATCAAAAAAGTTAAAAGATAACCCTAGAATGGAAGAAAACATTTGTGTGCACACGCTCATGCACATGCACACACACACACTCACTCACACACACTGGATAATATACCCTTTTCCAACATATAATGAGTTAATTTTTGTATATGGTATGAGGTGGTATAGAAACTCATTCTTTTGCCTGTGCATATTCAACTGCCCCAGTACAATTTGTTGAAAAGACTATTATTTCATAAATTAATTATCTTTGCACCCTTGTTGAAAATCAATTGACCATACATGTATGGGTTCATTTCTGGACTCACAATTCTATCCCATTTATCTACATATACATGCTTCTACCATTACAACACAGTCTTGATTACTATAGCTTTATCATGAGTTTCAAAATTGAGCTTAGAAGAAGGCATTTAGGATGTGGATTTGATGAAGTAATCAACAGTTTAACAAGCAGTGGCCATGAAGACACATTACAATCTTATGTTCAATCTTGTGATTTTTGCTGAGCAAGGCAAATTCAGTGGCGTTATCTGAGAAATATATGGAAGATATGTTACCCCGTATTAGTCATTATTTACTGAGGAATTCCTGGCAGCAACAATCTTGATAGGGCCTACCAGACATTACCTGATCAAGTTGTCTATTACCTACTGTTGTGAGTTGAATTGTGTGCCCCGAAAAGATAGTTTGATGTCCCAACATCTGCACCTGTGAATGTGACCTTATTTGGAAGTAGGGTCTTTTCAGCTGTAATCAACTTAAGATGAGGTTTGTAATGGATTATGGTTGGCTCTAAATCCAATGAATGGTGTCCTTATAAGATGAGGAAACTTGGACAC
Source organism: Aselliscus stoliczkanus (assembly GCA_033961575.1). Taxonomy (NCBI): domain Eukaryota; kingdom Metazoa; phylum Chordata; class Mammalia; order Chiroptera; family Hipposideridae; genus Aselliscus; species Aselliscus stoliczkanus. The sequence continues at coordinate 130,752,894 of CM066735.1, forward strand.
ACAGACACACTGGGAGAATGCCATGTGAAAACAGAGTCAGAGATTGGAGAAACAGGTCTATAAATCAAGGAATATTGAGAATTATTGTTAACTACTAGAACTTAAAAGAGGCAAGGGAGGATTCTCCCTAGAGCCTTCTGCGAGTGCATGGCCCTCTGGACACCTTGATTTCAGACTTCTAGTCTCCAGACTATGAGAGGATAAACTTTTGTTGTTTTATGCTACCCAGTTTGCAGTAATTTATTACAGAGCCCTAAGGAAATAATATAGCTAGCTTTTCTTTTTTATGGAAGTTAGAAGATAGCAGAGATCTCTCATTGTGTTCGCTGCTGATCCTTGTATCCTGGAATAGTTTCTCACATTTAGTAAATACTCAATTCTTATTTTTTTACAATGAATGAATCAATAAGACCTCTTAATCCTGAGAGTTAGACATTTATTGTACTATTAAATAAACCAAGGCAAGGAGAGTTTGAGAAACATATCTAGGGTTACACAGAGAGTAAGTAGTGAGCCAAGATTTAAACCTCAATCTACCTAATTCCCAAATATCTGAGTTGCAAAATATAGAGGTGGAATCAAATGATCTCTTGAAGTCCCTTGAAGCTGAGGGCTGTGGTTCTATGATAACATATAAACTTTTTAAAGGTAATTGCTGAATGTGGATCATTACCTGTAAAAATATTTATTGAAGTTGTAGCAAAATTGAGACATCTAGAGAGAAAAGTAATATCTGGTTTTTATTTTTTATTTAATAAATATTTAGTGAACATTTAGTATATTCCAGAACCCATATATGCTTTGCTTGACAGGTAACTTCATAAGACTTTTCACAATAGTCTTGTCATGTTGAAATGATTTTCATTTCTATTTTATAAATGAAGAAACTGAAACAAAGTAAAGTCATGCAAGTTGCTTAAAATCACAGTAAGAAAGTGACCAAACCTAGATTCAATCCAGACTTTGAAACTACAAATCCTAATTACCTGAAGTGCTTGTATACTCCTCTTACAAGTTCTACTGTTTCAACAAGTCCTAGTTCAGCGTTTTGCAGCCCAGAAAGCCCCCTTTCAAGGTACACATCTTGTGGTATATTCCTGGTGTGTACCATTCATCTGGCACTTCTCTCTATTTTGGCAGGTGCTGAGCACAGCTCTACAACCCCATTCTTAGCCTTTCACGCTTATGCACAACAGATACATAATCAATATGTCCTGAGTTGGTGATATAAATGGTGCGAAAGAAGGTGCTGCGTAGATACCTGAGACACATTTTGTAAATTTTCCAGGATGACCACATTCTGAACTGGTTCAAACTACTATATTCTTCCAACTTTCTCAAAATTTTTATCCACTTGCGTTAAAATCTCTTGGGTTGCTTTTTTTTTTTCCTTCTGGGCTTCACCTCAGACTTATTGAATTAGAATATATGAGGGTGGGGTTTTCCAAACTCAGTATATGTTTTTCCAAATGTCTGCAGTGCCTTCACCTCATTGGAGAAATTCTCTTTGTTTCATGTTTTAGTTTAGCTGTCCTAGTCCCTTAGAATAATTCCTTTCACCCCAGGCTAAAGGTAAAATGCTCCTCCTCTGTGTTCTCATTGAGATTGATGGTATTTAGTACTTTGCATGTTTTAATATACCTGCATCTTTACTTGTCTCCCTTTGACATCTTTGTGAGCTCTTGGGGCCAGCGTCTTCAAGTTTCTATCATAGTCTCTGATATACAGCAGGTGGTCAAAAATAAAATAGATGAATGCACAAATAAGAAAATATAATGGAATTAATGAGCAATTAGAAAAGCTTAATTTCTACTCAGATTTCCACCTAGAACACAAAGGGACAAAATATGTCATCTTTATTTAGTGTTAACATGGAAATCACCTTTTGCCTTCCCCCTATCCCCAGCCATTTTCTCAGTTGCAGGATTCAAGTTAGAATTAATAGTCATAAGAAAGCAGAAGGAAACCACAAGAGTTGATGAGATTGTTTGTTTTACTCATCTAATTTGAGAAGGACACAAATGCAGTAAATTTAGATGTTAATGGGACAAGAGCACTAGCCTCCTAAATAGTTCCTGGGCAGGCTAACATGGCTTCTGTGGAAACGCATGATGAAGTAAGTAATGAGAAACACATAATTTTGCAAATCATGGTATTTCAAACAAAACACACCCTTTTGGCAATCCAAGCTAACTACAAATTTAGGAAGCCAACATCACTTTCTTGTAAAATCTAGGTTTTCATTTCCTGATACCATGTAGCAGGTATTCTATTCATTATGCAGGCACTTAATAAATGCTTATGGATCAGACTTAAGTAGATAATAGCTTTCATACTCATGTATGTGGGAAAGGAAAGCATGCCTTTGGGATTCCTTTCCTTTGTGTGTTTATACAAACTTGCCTTTGGACAGGAGAGGAAGATCCAGTTTGTTCACCTAATTAATGAGCTGGTGGTTTGTAGAAAGATGCTTGTATTATGATAGAAAATATTCTTGGGCTTGGTTTTTATTTGTTTCTAACCAGCTAGGTGGCCTTAGATAAGATACTTCATTCATCTCTCTCTCTCTCTCTCTCTGTCTCTCTCTCAACTCTTACATGTCATAGATGGAAAATTCCAGCCCCTTTGTTAGCTCATTATTTTATTCTGAGGATTTAATAAGATTATGTGCTAATGAGAGTTTATCTGGTGTATAATAAACAGTCATGTAATAAATATTAAAGTTAGATAAGTAAATGAACCAATGTGTGTGGCAGAGCTTTAGAAGTATAGAATTATCCAAGAATATAAAGCTTGCCAAAAGATCACACATTTCCAAAGAAAGTTATTTATCAGTGATTCAGGCTTCTTCCTCCTTAGCCAGGATCAGTCAATCTCATCATCTGAGCACTGTGTGTATCGATAAGGAAAATTATCGATTAGCTGTGCCCAGACTGATTAAATTGAGGATCGATACGCAAGACACACCACCACAAGCCGCTTAAGAGTAGATAAAAGGTTTATTATTAACAGGGGAAGAACTAGGGGAAATGGAAAGTAAAGTAAATAGTTAGAGCATACCATCAGGACCCCATCGGCATCAGCACCGGCAAAACATCACGGACATCAGCACCAGAAAAACAGCACGGGCGAAACGCAGAGTTGCATCAGGGCAGTGGTGGCTTCTGCTGCTCAGGGACTCTTCAGCTCCCTTCTTATAGGGGTCTGGACAAAGAAGGTTTAGTGCCAAAAGACAAGAGCTTGGTGCCAAATGATGAATGCTCAAACACGTATGGACCCGGATCTGGCCAGGAGCCAGGGCCGTTGCGCGTTACTTTTATCTTCTTCCGGGCATGCTGCCCAGAAGTTGTTTCTAACATTTATCTTATCCCAGTTCCTCAAGGGACGGCCAGTTACTTGAGGGAGTGGGTGCATACCCAAGCTGTATCTTGTCCTATGACCCTGAGCAGGCCTTCATTCTATATCATCAATACACTGTGCTATATAGAATAGGTCATGAGGGAAAAGGACCACAGATTGGAAGTTTCAATAGAAAGAGAAACAGTAAAAACTTACTGAAGGAAGGTATGATTGGAACCAAAGGGGGACATTTCAGGGTAGGCCCATGGGTCGCCAATCTTTGGGACCTGAGGCAACTAAAAAATGGTGGCAGTGCGTGGGCAAAAAGCAACCATACCTGAAAAGCCAGCTTCTAATGCTACTGCTGAGAAAGTTTCCTAATTATATATGGAGTTCTGTGCATTAGGCATGAGGTCCTAAGCAGTAATGTGCTAGTTAATGTTTAACAATCAATTCTTCAGAAACAGAAACAAAAACAAAACTTTGATTTAGCATTAACTGATTTCCATGGTGTAAATACTCCCACTATAGCTGATTTCAAGCAACCAATGGTTTAACAACAGGTTTGTAAAGTTTCTGAAAATTTAACAATCAGTTTTCAAGAGCCAGTATGGGCCAACTCCACCAAAACATTGGATAAGTTAACTATGAAGTTATAAAACCATATCACAAAAGGTTTCAAAGAGTAGAGAGAATTGGCTAACAGATTCCCATGTTTCCATTACCTAGCTTCGGTAACCATCCAATCATGAAAAATTTTGTTTCGTCTGTACTGCACCTGTTCCTTCCATCCCCAAATGGGTTATTTTGAAGACTGTACATCAATATATATCCTTAAAAGCTAAGGACTCCTTAATAATATAACCACAATACAATTTGTACTAACAATAATTGCTGAACTAACTGTTCACTCAGTGTGTGTGTGTGTGTGTATATATGTATATATATATATATATATATATATATATATATATATATATATTTCACAAACTTAAATGTCAGACCTTCAGTGTGTGTGTATATAAATATTATATTATATTATATTATATTATATTATATTATATTATATTATATATGCATACTGGGATGTCAAAATAATGTATACAATTGGACAATGGTTATTATTGCTGAAGCAGTAGTTCACTGTAATCAGAAGAGTCTGGACACTGATGGTAACCAACCTGAGCACCTCTTGCAATTGCAGATGTCAAATGTGACTTATATGCATCTTTTGTTGTCACTATATATTTAGTATTATAATTTTAATACAGTTTTTCTTTCTTAAAATGTATATGTATATATATATATAAAGTTTATATATATATATATATATATAAAGTTAGCTTATTCAAATCATGACCCAAACAAAATCTACGCATTGCATTTAGTTGATATATCTATTGTCTGCTTTAATCTGTATGTTCCCTCTTCCTTTCCCCACCCCCTTTATTTTTTTTGCAATTTGCTTGCTGGGGGAATTAGGTTACTTGTAGTTTTCCACAGTCTGGATTTTGCTGATTGCACTTCCATGATGTTACTAATGTGTTCTCCTGGGACCTATTTTTGTCAATAGTGCAGCAATTAGATCAAAGGGCTATCTGATTTAGGGGTGTGTGTGTGTGTGTGTGTGTGTGTGTGTGTGTGTGTGTACGTGTCTGTGTACATGTGTACATAAGGATCTGTCATAGGAAAGGGTATAACTTTTCCATTGTGTCATATTAGGGGACACATGGTGTCTGGTTGTGTCTCTTTTAGTGGTATTACAATTGATCACGTTGTGAGGGGTATAAATGTCTAACTATTACATTGTTTTGTATGCCTGAAACTAATTTAAAAAAAAAAAAGATTTATCAGTGGGTTCAGTATGATGTGGATAGCATTCAACTTTGCCAAAAGGAACACCCAAAATCTGAGATAAATATTTTCTTAGATTTGAAGATTTTTTTTTACCACAAACACATAAATCAATATACAAGTATAAAGAGTTACTAAATCAACCCATTTATTTTATTCATGACCACTTCACATTTGAAAGCTCTTGCTGTGTTTATTTTATTTTTTTTTTGAACTGAGTTTGGGGCTTTGACTAGGAAGTCATAACTCCAGTTTTTGATGAAATACCACTTTGTCACTAATGCCAGGAAGCGTTCCTTGCTAATTTTGTTTTTAGCAGTGGTTTGGTAAGTAGTAAGCATTCATTTTCATTTCTTTCAGGAAAAACACACCATAAATTTAGTTTCAGCCTTTTAGAAACTTTTTTTCTTTATGTGCAATTTTTGATGTATGACGTATTGCTAGGGACATTCAAATCTGCCATGTTGTGTAGACAGAATATGAAGGGTGCCTAAGGTGTGGACAGATGAACAAGCTCTACTCACCTGGCATTTGGCTGCTGCTTCTAACTTCGTTCACCCACTAGTTAGGCCTTAAAACACTGAGAGGTTGCTCTTCTAATTTAAACTGTGTGAGACTTTGGCTGGAGGGTAGCTCTGTGTCTCAGTGATAAAAGAATGCATAAAACAACCCAGTGCCTGATAATTCTCCCTGGCTGTCAGTGAATCATGTCTAATAGCATCTCCATGCCGTTTGCTCCAATTTCCTTGCAATGGCATCCTTTTCCCTGGGCTTGCTGCTCAGTAGGCCCCGAAGCAATCTATGAATAACTTCCCAACAGATGCTGTTTATGAATTGAAGCAAATGGCTTCCCTATTTCTCTTTTTTCTCACTTCAATAATTTTCAGTTACATTATGATGAATATTTATAGTTCTATAGCAGTACATAAAAATGGAGAACAAGCAGACCTGGGCATTGTTTCATACGTGAGTGCTGTTCTAATAGGTTTTGGCTGACTGGTTTTAATAATGTTCTATTGATGGACTGAAAAAAGGATGCAAATTGTAGATCAGTCATTTCATTCACTGTTTTAGCAGGATGGGCACTGATGGAGCACTGGCTGCACCCACTGCACACATATGAATCCTTCACTCACTGAACAACCCGTCTTGCAGTGTGTCTGTCTCCTCTTTATACTTCTTTATAGTAATATAAGGCTCCTTGGGTTATTTTATCTCTCTCTACAGGTATTACCATTTGTGATTCAAGTGACTAACTGCATTAGAAGCCTCAGCCCAACAAGCATAATATTCCTAGGGAGTAAAATGTAAAATCACAAGGAATGTGTTGGTTCTGATTTGCTGGCTTCTTTTATAGAAAGGTATCGGGACACATTTTACTCTAAAATATCTTTTTCAAAATGTTTCATAATTCCATGTTCTCTTAAATATTACAAAAATGAGAGGAATTATATTTAAACATAGCTCTTAAATTTGATTCTAAAGGAACTATTCTGTCTTCAGTGGCTTATGTTTCAGAAAGGTGATAGATATACCTTACTTGCAGTTTCTACTTACAGTAATGAGTCAGTTAAGTAGGCTATATTTTCCAAATCATTGACTGTATCATATTGGACCACAGACCAATAATCACCCATTGGGCTATTTGCTTATAAATATGAATGATGAAAATGATATGTAAATATGTATATGCACACACAATGAATATATATTGAAGCCTCCCAAAATACCCAAATTCTCCCATTTTCTACTCTTGCATTATGAAATACTCACCAGCTATTGAAATGGAACCATATTTATTATTCATGCAAACCCAGAATATCGTTACCACCTACGATTTGTATGTCATACACAGAAGGTTGTACTGTAACACAATAAAAAATAAAAAAGGCAATTTGAAGAGGAGTATGTTTCCTGCTCTAAATGCAAAAGATGTAAAGAGTGATTTTGCTTTGAAAAAAGGAAGTATGACTCACAATCCTGAGATGTTCTAAAAATTAATGACACGCTGAAGAATTTAATATTTGATAGAGCAATGTTATTTTTAAAGATACTAATATACAGCATAATGTCTCAAAGTGATTATCCTGCCACAAAAACTACAAAAATAAGAAACTCTGGTAAGGTTTCCAGGCCTGAAGCAAAAGGGCTAAAAATAGATTGAGGTACCTACTTTTGCAGAACAATTCACCACAGTACTTTTACATTTGTTCTCAATACTTGTAATACATTGTAAAAGTAAATAATGTAAGCAGTACCTGAAGCTAATGTGAAAATTGTTCCCTTGGCTAGGATAACTATATTGTATATAGTGATTTGTATATAATTTTAGATGGTTATATTGACTATGTAACATTCACATAGGGATGTTTTTCTTCACATGCAATATTTTCTTTGACTATTTGAAAATTTTGGATCTTTATTTCCTTTTTGCCTCAGTTTGATGATCAACAACTGTTCTGATTTCTAGGTAGGCAAACTTTTATTTAATTTGTTTTCTTCCATATTACTCCTTTTCCCCAGAGTAACTTAGAATTTCATTTTAAGTATGATTTTTAAAAAGCAGGAGGAGGCATTGGGGAAAATTGTCGTTTACTGATGGTCCCTTCTATTGAGATCACAACATCAGAAAATAGTTCACTTTCCAGTGAATGGGTGCTGCAAAAATGCTACTTGGGTATAGTTATGTGTGAGAAACTGAAGCCTGGAATGCTCCAAGGTCACACTGGACCTGCTGGGCTATTGAACCAGGATGGGTGACACTAGAGACCATCCTTTTAACCAGTGTGCTACACCAGCCTGCTGCAGGAATTCCCTGGAGGCTAGTGATGGGGAGGGCTTATTGATAGAAGTGGCCATCCCAAGGTAGCATGCTCCAGATTAATGAAACATTCTAAATCAACTTGTTTATAGCAACTAATTCAAATACTTTGAAATAATAAAAACTAAAAATTCCATTATTGGGAAAATCAGTTGGACTTTGTAAAACATTAATGTCAACTGGCAAGCACAGGTTCTAAATTATTTAGAAATTACATGTAAGGCTTACATTATTTTATTCACATAAACCAATAACTAGAGGTAAGATGTAATTAAAAATGATTATTGCCCCACTTATCATAAAAGCATGCATTTTTAAAAGCATATTTTAAACAGCACAGACTGTAAATAATGGCAGTTTCTCATGAAAACTACTTTTTGTGTCTGGACAAAGAGTTCAGAGCCAATCAAAAACAAATCAATATAAATGGTAATGTAGACCATAATTAAGGATGGCAAATAGGTTCTTGTATGATGTTAAAAAACGTATTTATAAAAATAAAAATCCAAATCACAAATAAAGATGGCAGAATAGACAGACGCTGTGACAACTGTCTCCCAGGAACACGCCAAAATTACAAATAATTTATACAACATTCAACCTCGGAAGTCCCCTGAATACTAGATGAACAGAACCTCTAAATGAAGGACTTAAAGAGGAGGTCACATCAAGTCTGGTAGGAGGGGTAGAGATGAGAGAGGGTGAACCCATGAGAGAAACCTCAGCCGTGGGGAGGCTTCTCTGGTTGGGGGAGAGACCCTCCAGCCCCACACCAAGCTGACTAGCCCAGAGTTACTTTGCCAAGAAGAGCAGTTCCACAATAGCAGGAAATAGAAATTACTGAGGACTCCCTTTGCTTGGCTTGCTGAGGCTGAGGGCAGCTGGAGAACCAGTGGGGCCAGCGCACGGGCTCGCTTCCCGGTGAGCACTAACCCAGTTCCTTGTGGAGGAAGCAGCTGTGTAATCCGGGCCCAGGAGCCTGCGGGGATGGATTGATGTGAGCGTCTTTGACATGGGAGCTGGAGGTCTTTGGGACCACTGTTCCCCTGGTGTGGAGCTTGGGTGGTATACAATAAGGTACCATTTTTTTCAGGGTTGGGCCCTTTCACAGAAGGTCAAGTCCGGAACCACATTGGTCTGGTGAAATTGGCACAGGAGTGCGTGTGTGTGTGTGCATGCACATGCGGCCTTGGATCCCCACCTTCAGTCCTGATTATGCTGTGTAGCCAGGGAAACGCCTGGCAGGCATGCTCCAGCTCCATCAGACTGTTCATTGAGATGTGGGAGTGTGCGAGCGGCCAATTAGGATGGCTGAGACTGGGAGTTTTCCTGGGGTGTAGGGGTGTGAGCTGTGTAACTGCGTAATCCAGTCAGGGCTTTCTGGGAGAGTTTGGGCAGGCTGGTTGCCAGTTCAGGAATGCATACTGCTCTGACTTTCTGGGGGCCACTGAACACTTCCCAAGATGCCTTAGGGGTCTGCACTGTTCACCTAGAGCTGTGTTGCCAGAGGCACCCTGAGCTTCTGGTGCCTGGCCCCCACCTTCACAAGCCACAGAGGGTTTTTGCAGCAGCAGACATGCTGCAATAACCTGTGAGGATTTTTGGTAGTGAACACGGTTCCAGAACACACAGCTGCTAATTGTGGGAAGCTCTTTGCAAGCCTGAAAGGGAGGCTGGCGCATGACACTTTGAGCCCTTATCCTCAACAGCTGGTGCCCAGAGATTCTCTATTGCTGAGCAAGTGGTCTGCAGATAAAGAGATGGAGAACCCCCCTTTTCTTTTCTTCTCTTTTTTCTTGTTTCTTTTCCCCCTCTGTCTTTTTTTTTCTGTTTCTTTTTTTTTTCTAGGTGATCTATGTAATACATTGAAGCAATCACAGAGCGACAGCCAGAATTAAGAAACAAAGAAACATGTCCCAAGTAAAAGATCAGGAAAAACCTATAGAAATGGAACTAAATAAAACAGAGGGATCCAACCTTTCAGAGACAGAGTTTAGAACACTTATGATAAGAATGTTTAAGTAACTTAGTGAGGACATAAAGAAGGATAGGGAAATCATAAAAAAAAACCAGTTAGAATTAAAAAAATACAATAACTGAAATTTTGAAGACACTCAAAAGAATCACCAGTAGATTAGATGAAGAAGAGGATTGGATCAGTGATTTAGAAGACAAATAGCAGAAATCACCCAGCTGGAACAAGAAAAAGACAAAGGAATACAAAACAATGAAAATAGATTAAGAGACCTGAGGGAAAACTTGATTTACAACAGCATTGCATCATAAGAATACCAGAAGGAGAAGAGAAGAAGCAAGGAATTGTGAATGTATTTAAAGAAATAATGACTGAAAACTTCCCTACCCTGGTGAAGGAAATCAACATACAAGCAGGAAGTGCAGAGAGTTCCAAACAAGTGGAACCCAAACAGGCTCACACCAAGACACACCATAGTTAAAATGGCAAAGGTTAAAGACAAAAACTGAATCCTAAAAGCAGCAAGAGAAAGACAGCAGGCTGCATACAAAGAAACTCCTATAAAACTAACAGCTGACTTGTGTACAGAAACTCTGCAGGCCAGAATAGAGGGGCCAGAAATATTCAGAGTGATGTAAAATAAAGGACTACAACCAAGATTGCTCTACCCAGCATGGCTATCACTTAAAATTGAAGGAGAAATACAGAGCTTCTCAGAAAAGATAAGCTAAAAGTGTTTATTACCACGAAGCCAGTATTGCAGGAAATGTTAAGAGGGCTTTTTTAAACAGAAGAAAGGGGAAAACAAGCTAACCCAGGAAGACCAGGAATACAAATAACAAAATGGCAATACATACACACCTATCACTAATCACTTTAAATGTGAATGGGCTAAATGCTCCAATCAAATGATATAGAGTGGCTGAGTGGATAAGAAAACAGGACCCATCCATATGCTGTCTACAAGAGACTCATCTCAGAGCAAAAGACATACACAGACTGAAAGTAAAGGAATAGAATAAAGTATTTCACTCAAATGGAAATGAGAAAAAAGCTGGAGTAGCAATACTTATTTTGAACAAAATAGACTTTAAAATGAAAACTACAATAAAAGACAAAAAAGGCACTATATAATAATAAAGGGATCGATTCAACAAGAGGACATAACCCTAGTAAACATCTGTGCACCCAATATAGGAGTTCCTGAATGTATAAAACAGATTTTGACAGACATAAAGACAGAGATCAACAGTAACACTATTGTAGTAGGGAACTTCAACACCCCGTTATCATCAATAGACAGATCCTCCAAACAGAAAATCAACACAGACACAGTGGCTCTAAATGACACTTTAGAATAGCTGGGTTTAATCGGTATTTTTAGAGCATTTCACCCCAAAGCTACAGAATATACATTCTTCTCAAGTGCACATGGAACATTTTCCAAGACAGACCACTGTTAGGCCACAAAACAAGTCTCAACAAATTTAAGAAGATTAAAATCATATCAAGCATCTTCTCTGAGCACAGTGGTATGAAACTAGAAATCAATTATAAGAAAAATATATGGAGGCTGAAAAACATGCTACTAAATAGTGAGTGGGTCAAAAATGAGATCAAAGAAGAAATCAAAATATACCTTGAGACAAATGAAAATGAAAACACCGTGACCCAAAATCTCTGAGATGCAGTGAAAGCAGTCCTAACAGGGAAGTTCATAGCAGTGCAGGCCTACCTAAAAAGCAATAACAATCTCAAATCAACAGACTATCTTTACACCTAAAGGCACTGGAAAGAGAACAGTAAAACAAGCCTGAAGGGAGTACAAGGAAGGACATAATAAAGACCAGAGCAGAAATAAGTGAAATGGAGACCAAAAGACAATACCAAAGATAAATGAAACCAAGAGCTGATTTTTTGAAAAGATAAACAAAATCGACAAACCCCTAGCCAGACTCACCAAGCAAAAGAGAGAGAGGACCCAAATTAATAAAACCAGAAATGAAACAGAAGTGACAACAGATACCACACAAATACAGACAATTTTAAGAAAATACTTTGAGCAATGATATGCCAACAAATTGGACAATCTGAAAGAAATGGATAAATTTCTAGAAGTATACAATCTACCAGGTCTGAACCAAAAAGAAACAGAAACTCTGAACAGATTGATTACTGCCAAAGAAATTGAATCAGTAATCAACAATCTTCTAACAAGCAAAAGTCCTGGACCAGATGGCTTCACAGGTGAATTTTACAAAACATTCAAAAGAGAATTAATACCTATTCTCCTCAAACTATTCCAAAAAATAGAGAAGGAGGGAAGTCTCCCAAGTACATTTTATGAGTCCACTTTTACTCTGATCCCAAAATAAGACAAAGATATTACAAAAAAAGTAACTACAGGCAGATATCCCTAACGAACATAGATGCAAAAATCCTCAAGAAAATACTAGCAAACCGAATTCAGCATTTCATTAAAAAGATCATACACCACGATCAAGTGGGATTCATTCCTGGTATGTAAGGTTGGTTCAATATCCACAAATCAATTAACATAATACATCACATTAACAAAATGAAAAATAAAAATCGTATGATCAAGTCAATAGATGCAGAAAAAGCGTTTGACAATATCCAGCAGCCATTTATGGTAAAAACTCTTAGCAAAGTGGGAATCGTGGGGTCATATCTCAACATAATAAAGGCCACATATGATAAGCCCACAGCAAACATCGTACTCAATGGGGAAAGGCTAAAAGCTTTCCCCTTAAGATCAGGAACAAGACAAGGCTGCCCACTTTCACCACTTCTATTCAACATAGTTCTGGAAGTTCTAGCCACAGCAATCAGACAAGAAAATGAAATAAAAGGCATCCAAATTGGAAAGGAGGAAGTAAAATTGTCATTATATGCAGATGACATGATACTATATAGAGAGAATCCCGAAGTCTCCACCAAAATCTGCTAGAAATGATAAAAGAATTTGGTAAGGTAGCAGGATACAAAATTAACATTCATAAATCAGTTGCATTTGTATACACCAATAATAGACTATCAGTAGAAAAAATCAGAAAATCAATCCCTTTTACAATTGCTTCTGAAACAATAAAATATCTAGGAATAAATTTAACCAAAGAAGTAAAAGACCTGTACTCAGAAAATTGTAAATACTGAAAAGAGAAATCAAAGAGGACACAAAATAATGGAAATACATACCATGTTCATGGATAGGAAGAATTAATATAGTCAAAATAATAATACTACCTAAGGCAATATATAGATTCAATGCAATTCCAATGAAACTACCAAGGACATTTTTCTCAGAAATAGAATATAGAATCCTAAAATTTATATGGAACCATAAAAGACCCCGAATAGCCATAGCAGTCTTGAGAAATAAGAACAAAGTGGGAGGTATCACGCTACCTGACATTAAATCATACTACAAGGCTGCAGTAATCAAAACAGTATGGTACTGGCATAGAAACACATAGACCATTGGAATAGAATAGAGAGCCCAGGAATAAACCCATCCATAATCCATGACAATGGAAGCAAGAATTTATATTGGAGTAAAAATAGTCTATTTAATAAATGGTGCTGGGAAAATTGTACTGACACGTGCAAAAAAGTAAAAATGGACCACCTACTTATACCATATATGAGAACAAACTCAAAATAGATTAAAGACTTAAATGTAAGACCTGAAGTCATAAAAATTCTGGAAGAAAACCTAGGGAGTGAATTTGCAGACATTACCTTCAGTAATATTTTTACTGATATATCCCCTTGGGCAAGGGAAATAAAAGAAAAAATGAACATATGAGATTACATCAAACTTAATAGTTTTCTCACAGCAAAAGAAATCATCAATGAAACAAACAGGCAGTCTACTGAATGGGAGAAGATATTTACCAACAATGTATCTGATATCAAAATTTATAAAACACTCATGAAACTCAACACCAGAAAAACAAACAACCCAATTAAAATATCAGCAGAGAACATGAAAAGGCATTTTTCTTAAGAGGACATACAGATGATCAACAGGAATATGAAAAAATGTTCAGCCTCACTAATCATCAGAGTACCACAATGAGATACCATCTTACTCTAGTCAGAACGGCTATCATCAATAAATCAACAAACAACAAGTGCTGGTGAGGTTGTGGAGAAATGGGAACCCTCGTGCATTGTTGGTGGGACTGCAAATTGGTGCAGCCATTATGGAAATCAGTATGGAGGTATCTCAAAAAACTGGAAATGGAACTACCGTATGATGCAGCAATTCTACTCTTGCATACCTATACAGAGGAATCCAAGATGCTAATTCGAAAAAAATATATACACCACTATGTTAATTGCACCACTATTTACAATAGCCAAGACTTGAAAACAACCAAAATGCCCATCAGTAGACGACTGGATTAAGACACTCTGGTACATTTATACAATGGAGTATTACTGTACTATAAAGAAGAATGAAATCGTACCATTTGCAACAATATGAATGGACATAGAGACTATTATGTTAAGTGAAATAAGTCTGTCAGAGAAAGACAAATACCATATGATTTCACTTATATATGGAATCTGAAAAACTAAATGAATGAGCAAAGTATACAGAAAATGTCTCCTAGGTATGGAGGAGAAACTGATGATTGCTATTTGGGAGTGGGTTGGGGATGAGGGAGAAGGGGAATAGATGAGTATCTGCAATATTGCCACAGGGATATGAAAGACAATTTGGGGAATATAATTAATAGTTGTAAATATTTTGTGGGGTGTCAGATGGTCACATGTCTTGTTGGGGAGACCACTTCGTGGATGGAATGGAGGCTTGATCACTGCACTGTACACCTGGAGCTGATGTTGTATAATATTGTATGCCAACTGTGGTTTAATGTGTATATGATCATGGGGTGTGGAGTATAGTGTGGGTGGGGTCAACGGAATTGTAATAGATATGTATGATATGGGGGGGAGTGGGATGGCGAATTGGGGGGGGTTGTCCCTTTGAGGGGTAAAAGGTCTGACTATTGCACTGCGTTGTATACCTGAAACTAATTTTAAAAAATGCTTATTTCACAATGAAAGAATTAAAAATAAATAAATAAATAAATAGATAGATAAATAGATAGATAAATATAAAAATCCATAGCAACATTAAAAACGACACCATCAATGTCTGAAGTATGCATACTGATGACATTCCTGCCAATTTCTGTATAAAATTCCCAAGTAACAGCAATTTACTATAAATGCCTTATGGGGTTGCAAATGTTAGAAGTTTGAGTCCTGTGACATCTCATAGGTAGTTTTGCTTTTCACATATAGAGAAATCCTTTTAGCAAACTCCTGATATTCATTTGATTTTCCTGTGGGATTGGTGGGGAGATCTCTGAAATGTATGGGGCTCTTAGAGCTTGAAGAATTGGTGGACATCTCTCCTATATTAGCTGAAGCCAACACCTGTAAGAACTCATACAAAACATTCCGTCTATTTCAATGCAAGGGTTGATACGGAAAAAAGGCAACAAAAGCTTGGAATAATTTTAGATAACATGTCTAACAGAGGGCATTCATTGGGAAGCAAACAGAGCTGTCAAACTGCATGCCTCCAGGGAGCAACAAGTTCCATGTGCTCCCACAAACATCATTGGCACAGGGAAGTAATTATTCCCATCATATACAGTATAGTAAATGAAGGTAAAACACCAGTGCATTCAGATCATATAGAGATGACACAATGTTCGATTTTTTTGTAAAGGGCTGAGCATTTGGGAGAAAGGTATAAATTTATTACACCTTTATATTAGGTAGTTTATATTTAAATAGGAGTCATGTACTAGAAGTACAGCAACCCTTCTAAGCTTTTGATATTTCTAATGAGTTATTTAATGTTTTATACTTCTAAATGTGCTGTCTGATCAATAAAGTACAGATGGAAGGTGCTGTACAGTTATAGAGTTTATATTATTAAAGAATACAAATTTAAGTTGATGATTTGTTTTTACTTCTTAAAAGTAAATTTCTACTCCAAATCAACAGCTATTTATTTTATAGTTCCCTATTTGAAGATAATTTTCTAAGGGATCTACATATTCAATGGAGCCTGTATACACAGAGATCATTGTCTTTAAAATATTATATCTGCATGTCTAACTGAATCTGCCTTTATGTATGCCTTTTGGGCTGTGGGCTCTTTGCTTTCAATAGGCCTCTGGAGAAATTCAGGACATGATTGAATCAGAGCCTCTGAGTACAGAGAGAGCTGGCTGTACTAAAACCAGTTCACAAGATTTACCATATGAGGAATATGGATAAAAATACCTTGTTCCTCTCTACCACATGGAAAGTTAAGTAGTAGGATCATCTGATCAATCTAGTTAGCCCATTGCAAGCAATCAGTCCTCAGGTTAAGTTTGTTTTATTGTTTGCTTTATGTGGGTTGGAAGAAGTCTTGTTAAATAACTTGTGATTTAAATTGTAGATTGTCTTGGGTGAGCTGTTAACCCTTTGAAACACATGCTTGGTAGATCTATCTGGAAAACTTGACAGTGTTTTAAATCTAGATTTTTAAAAAATTTTCATTCTTTTTTACTGTAAATGCAGAAATAACTTGATATAGTGAACTGGCTCTGTGGGTTCTACTTTCTTTCCAGCTCCACTCAAGCTGATAATAACTATTTATTGAGTATCCACTGTGAGCAGAGTGCTATGCCCTAGCAGTTGGAATATGTTATCAGTTTTATTCTATGCAAGAACCCTACAAGAGAAGTGTTTTCCCTACAGTGTTTTCCCCCTTTTATAGATAAATAAACTGAATCTCAGAATGGTTAAACAATTGGTTCAAAGCCACAAATCCAATGTTTAAATCTAGGTATGCTGGACCTCAAAGTTTTCCTCTAACCTATGATCCCTTTCTGCTAATTGTGTAGACTTGGCAGGTGATTTCTTTTTTGTGGGTGCATTTTTACCATCTATATATTAAGTTCATAGCAAGTTACTTAAAGGGCTTCTTTCAACAATACAAAATCTTGATTCCTTGAATTTAATATTCTTGTATAGAAGACAATTTAGTGTAATGAGTATCGTTTTTGGTTTCATCCATATTCAAGGGGTTTAGTTAATAAACTACTACACACCTTATTAGTACCTGCTATAGAGGGAGCTTTGCCTATTAGTTAAGCTTTCTCATGGCAAGTACCTGGAAAGCAGCATTATTGAGTGTTTCTGATGTTTGGACAAAACATCCTCCACAAAACTAGAAAGTTAGAGGCAGATTCATTGATTGCAAAATTTTAAGTGCTTATGTCTTATTTCAGGAATTGTCAGGATGTGTAGGTTGCAAGGCCTAATTTTCAGTGAACTGTAACAATCAACTAAGATTTTATTTTTAAATGACACCTGTTGCATCTCTAGGGTCTATCCTGGGAGGATAGAAAACAGAGCCCTTTCTAATCTCAATTAAGAACACCACAAGTATTATCTCCATTTCCTTGTGTTTTCTCCCAGCATGAGATGACTCAGCCAGAAATAGTGTGATGATATCGCAGATGTTCCTTTGCTTGGATAACTGGTTATTGCTTATCTCAATGATATTTTAATACAAACACACAACTGTTCACCCTGTTTTATGGCTGTCAGTATTTTGCTTCATAGTTAATGAATGCAAGTTTATGAGCAGATGTATTATTGACTCAGATTCACTTTTTCCCTCATTGAGTTGCACAGAAAAGCTAAATGCTAGTGAGGTTATTAGCCACATCTACACTGACTATTGGGATCAGGTTGTTCATCTGTCTGTCAGTTCCTGCCAGCTCAACAGCCTTGTGAGTTTTGTTTTCCATTGTGAAGATCAAAAGATCAAAATTTGATTCTAGGATCCTAAGATCCTAGAATCTCCTCCATTCTTGACAGTGAGCATGTTTAAGAGCACCGTTCTCCCTTTGCATCAGGTACGACTTTACAGAAAGTTTCTTTAACAGTCATCTTCAAATGATGTTCTTTTCTGAGCTGGCTCAGTGCATTGAGTGAGGCATAGGGACTAGGCACACATGGCCTGGAGTTTCCACTCATAGTGGCTTAGCTTTGTGATTCACTTATACTTTGATCTGGTCCCTTTCTGTCATCTGGCCTCATCTTGGGCTGCCATTTAATCTCACTTTAGTCACACTTGCCTTTTAATTATTTTAGTGAAACAAGTTGCAGGGATTTGTCTTTGAGTGGTCCTGGAGCCTCAGCTGACTAGGGGCTGATACACCTGGGAAATTCATCTTTAGTGGCACTGAGCTGTTAAAAATTACTTCAACCTGCTAGAATGTCAGTCTCCAAAGCCATTGAGAAGAGACAGATTATAAATATAAACAAACCAAAAAAATAAGTGAGACTGTCAAATAGAGACCCTTCCATATGATCTGAGGTCGTTCTTACCCCAAACACAGAATGATCAGCAGCTGGGAAACTTCAAGGGGACAATTTAAGCCCAAAAAATGTATAGCTCTGACTGAATATTGAAGTTTGGTTACAGGCCAAAATTTTATGCATGATGTTTCAGACCCAACTATAAGCAATTATAGGGGTTTTCCCAGCAGACGCCATGGGAGCATTGTTCTCCCCACACCAGATCTGGCACAGGCAGTGCATGGCAGGTTTCTGGAGAGAGCTGCAGACTAGGGCTGGGGTCCCCTCGACCCGCCCCCCACATACTCCTCTGTGTGTCTGTATTCCTGGTCCAGATCCCTGTACTCATACCTCCTGATCAGGGGCCAGGCTGGGGCACTCTTTTCTACTTGGATTTGGTACCTTTCCACTTCTTCCCTTTCTGTCTGTCTCTCCCACCTTCCCTGGCCCACAGGCTCATAGACATTCGAGAGGGTTCTGTTCAGGCTGGACCATGAAGAGATTTTCTCCATTTGTGCTGCATTTGTCTGAGCCTTGCACGGTACATTTCCATCAGGTTGGGGGGCATGGAACAATGGGGTGCATGCCACCTCTCTTTTGCATTCTGCATTTTACTGGCTGTCATTGTAAGTGACTGAAAGCTTGATTGTTGCTGTCATTTTGGCTAACTGTTCTTGTTGGCTTAACAGATATGCCACTTTGTTTCTGTTCTGTGTTCTTTAATAATAACAAGAATGAAAGATAAAATTTACTGAATGCTAATTGTATAGTAGGCACTGTTTTAAGTGCTTTACAAAAATTAACTCATGTAACAAAATTCTAAGGTAGGTACCTTTCTATTGCCATTTTGTAATTGAGATAACTGAGATAACAAGAGGTTAAATAAATTGCCTAATCTTGTACAGATAGTAAGTGGAAAAATGAGGATTTGAACCCAGGCAATGAGGTTCAGAACCTGTACTCCTAACCCTAAGTTACATGATTTCTCCTTTATTTCTCTTAAAAGAACTTGTATCCCCTGCCTGTGACTTCTGACATAGCCCCATCAGCCAGTCATACAGCTGGGCTGCTATGAAATCAACTCTGTGTCATTTCCCTCCTCAGGCCTTTTGCATATAAAGTCCACCCATACATTCATCTACTACCTTCTATTTATTTGTCATATTTCAGCTTAAAAATATTTTTTCTCAGAGAATCTTTCTTTGACTCCTTTCCACATTTATTCACATAACATCCTGTACCTCTTTTTGAGCACTTGTCACAAATGCAATCAAGTAATTATTTGTTAACTAGTCTCCTTTGATAATCTCAGATGTCTTGTGGGTAAAGGTCATGGCTCTCCTGGTCATCATTGTACCTCTACAGTGATGTACAACACAAAGTTCATCACCAAACCTAATGCAAGAACAGTGGTTGAATAAATCAAACTTTTCTGTATATAAGTTTCATCATTTCCAGACAGGAAACAAAAAGAACTCTGTCAGAGGGATTTTGTACAGATGAGATATAATATGTCTAATAGCATATAGAGCAATGCTCCTCCTATAGTAGTTGCTCAATAAATGCTAATTATCATTAGGTATGGTAGCAATAGTATTGCTCTTCAAAATGTTTTCTCCTCTTTCCCGACAGACGATATACATCCCTGATCCTTTGAAGTTAGGCTAGGCCTTTTGACTTGTTTTGGCAAGAGAAACGCATGTGGAATTCAATGATATGTGTTTACTTTCATGTTGAAACTTTAGAAGTCATTGAATGATTCCTCAGTGCTTCCTTTTTCCCTCTGCTATGAGGCCACCTGAATCCCAGACATGGGCTATTCCTTCAAAGACAAAGCATGCATGAGATGATGTGTAGTCCAGACTCAGTTGTACTGACATAGATGTGAAATGCTCTTCAGAAATTCAATTTTATTGTGGTAAGCCAGTGGGATTTGGGGGGATTATTTTTTACAATAGTAAAAATTTTCCCAAGTTAACTAATATCTTAGCCCAATGTCAGTACAAATAGGTTAGTGTGTATATAGTGATTCTTTTTGGGAGTCATTTTTTGAGGATACCGTTTCCAGTATCAAATGCTTTCTTAATTTGAGACACACACTGGAATGTATATACAGAATAAAAATGATAGCTAATATTTATAAAGCATTTATAATAATTTAAGAACTTTTAAAGTACTCTGCAACTATTAACAATTTATGCAAAAACTTTGTGAAACCAAGTAGGAACTATGATATCCTTTTCACAGATAAGAAAACTAAGACACAGAGCACTTAGGTTACATGTTCCAAGACCATATCATTACTAAGTGACAGCCAGAACTTGAGCCCACGTGTTTTGAGCTCAGAGCCTGTTTTGAACCACTGTGCTTCACTGTGTCACATATATCAGTGCTCCATGTGCAGACACAAAGCTCTTGTAAAATGCTAAGGAGAATGTATATCATTGATTAAATATGATTTAGTTTCATCACATGGAAAATTAAAGAATGGACCGTATTGAGATCCTTCCTAGATCTCAAGTTCTGTCATTTAACATTATTTTCTTCTATAAGAGCAGTGTGATTCAAGCAAGAAAAGCATCAGTCATACTCATCAATTGTCTACCTACTGCCCTGCAAGAGGGTCTGGGGTGACCAATGATTCAAATTCACTGATGCTTGGAAAGCCTACCTTCTTGAGCTTTGTTCTCAAAGGGATTATTCAACACTCCCCCTTTATTTACTGATTTAACAAAGAGTCTAGGGTGTCCACAGTAAATATTCAAACAACTACCCTGAAATGGGTTAGATTACTCACGATTTTAAGACAGTCAACCCCCCGCTGAGATTTCTAAATTTTTTATGATAATTCATAGAAAGAGTTATGCTTTCATTTTGTTTAAAGTTGTAAAATATGAACACACACATATTGAGGTAATGAAAAGTGGATGAAATGTTAGAGTTGTTGAAAGTGATAAGTTTTGAGTTATCCAGGTTTGGTTTCAAATCATAGCTCCATCTCTGTGATCCTGCAGCATTCTGAAGCATTGCTTAGAGTCTCTAAGTTTCAGGTTCCTTATCTATAAATTGAGCATGCTAAATTCTTAAGTCATAGGGTTACTGTGAAAAATAAATTTAATTTTGTCATTACCTAGCACATAATAAAGCCCAATAAATTAATAAAGTAGTTATTTATAATTAATTATTAATTAAGGAGCAAATCTCTTCAAAAAATAATTCCATATTATAGTATGCTGGCAAGGTATTTATTAATCCAGGTATTTCCCAAAGGACTTTTCCATGGATTGATGATATCATGAATGTTACTGCTGATAAACAGGTTTCATTTTGAAGATGTTAGTGCTGTTTGGCAAGCAGGGGTAGCCCAGCATGCCCTCAGTATAATTCAACACAGTTTCTAAATAGGGCCTAGATAAATGGATATACCAAGGAACAAACTGTTTTAGCATAACAATACAAACAGATAAAGCAGAGATACTAAAATAGAGCAAAACAAATAGTTTTTATAAATATAAAGTGAAAACCAGACCATTCTGTCAATTACAGCTTTCATGTGATTTATGCCTTTAATTTGTCTAAATCAGTGACCCATAGAGTATTGGCATAAAAATTTTAAATTCAGCAAAAACCTAAATCACTATACGGAAACACTGAATTTTTATTAGTTATATTTCTTTAATTGACTTCTCCCAAACAAAATGTATTCTTTCCTGAGTGAGGCAAATGAAGTATTATACTTTACTAAGATATTATTGATCTGTGATTCTTAGTATCCAGTACATCAAAGAAACACATAAACACAACTTGATTGAAATTGACAGTACAGAATTACTATTCAAAGCATTTTTCCTTTTGCTTCTGTTTAATATTAACACTAAATATAACATTTATTTGGTAGAAAACAACAGAATGGACTCTGGCTAAGTTGGGTTAAAAAAAAAGAAAAAGAAAAAAACTTCTTGGAAAGTATAGATGCTCAAAGAGTCAGGAGGATATAGGCAATTACAATACTGCCACTGGGATATGAAGGACGGTTTGGGGAATATAATTAATAATGTTGTAAATATTTTGTGGGGTGTGAGATGGTCATATGTCTTGTTAGGGAGACCATTTCATGAATGGAGAAGAGGCTTGATCACTGCACTGTACACCTGAAGCTGAGGTTGTATAATATTGTATACCAACTGTAATTGAATATATAGTTTGTCATGGGATGTGGATTATAACGTGGAAGGGAGTCAGAGGAAGTGTAATAGATATATATGATATGGGGGGTGAAGTGGAGTGACTAAATGGGGGAGGGGGGTTGTCACTTTGAGGGGTAAAAAGTATAACTATTGCACTGTGTTGTACACCTGAAACTAATTAAAAACAAATAAATAAAAATTTAAAAAAAAATCAAAACCAGGGATCTAGGAGGCATGGAACAGTCATTTCAGGTCCCTTCAGATATGATGAAATCGCTCCAATGGGTTCCAGTCTTGAATTACTCCACTTAAAATTCAAATACTTGGGGAAAACTGATTGCCTTTTGCCTTGATTAAATGAGGAGAAGGTGTTCCCAACATTGGAGATCCCTACCAGCCTCCAGAAATTATTGTAATCCTGTCAGCTAAAATCTTGATTTTAGCTCAGTGAGACTCATTTTGGATTTCTAACCTACAGCACTGTAAGATTTTTGTTGCGTTAAGCCACTATATTTGTGCTAATTTGTTATGGTATCAATACAAAACTACCGCAATAATTTTTTTGTATTAGAATATGTCCCTATTATCGCATGTGACAGGCTTATATTGAAAAAAAGGACAACAGACACTAAGTACCCTCATATCCTAAAGTGAGGAACTAAATCACCAAAGCCAGATATGCTAAGAGATGGCTGCTCTGTGTTTTCTTAGATTCTCTATTTGCCTATTTGAAATCTTCATCTTAGGTCTAGTGATCTTAACTGTATTTCCTTATTTTCTATATTCTTGATGCTTTTGTGTCTGGAGGCCTTATGAACTCAGAGAGAGATGCTTGCCCACCCAGGGCTAGCCAATTCTTGGAGATAGCAAAAGGCTCAACCAGGAGCATGTCTGTCATACACAAACCAATCAATCCCAAATCTGAAGCCCAACCACCTTCTTATCTAACTCTCACACCCCAAGCCAACATTTCCCCTAGCCTAAATCATCCTAGAGCCAGGTACCAGACAATAAATAGTAGCCCCTATCCCCCAGATCCCACCAGAATTATTTAAACTAGCTAATCCTAAATGATTTACTCTGTCCCACCTGACCTTTCCCACAGAAACCCCAATAAGGGCTCTGGCCTAGGCTTACCCCTCACTTCAGCCTTCTGTCTCATGACCATCCCATGCTCTCCCTATGATCTGGTGTGGCATATATTGTCCCCTTCTCTTGGGAAATAGTAAGTAATAAATTCCTTCCCTCACATTGGCCTGTCCATGTTGTCACTCAGACCACTATACATTAAATATTAGGTGTAGTTTTCGAACAATAGCAAACCTGAATCTGCTAGGTTTTGAGAAAACCCACCTCTGACTCACATAGGCAATTAAAGTCAGAGGGAAGTATAGGAAAAGTGTTGGATTGGTGTTCCCTTTTGTTTTCACACCATCCCTCCATGGGGGAGAGGATGGCTCTGTATCTTCTACCTAAACCAAAGTGAGATATGATGCAAAGGGAACACTAAGGGAGGTGAGTATTTGTCCCTTCTTATTTAGGCCTGTGGTGGTAGAGGGAAGAGTAAGGAATAGCATATTTTTTCACAGAGGCATTTTGAAAGAGACTACCCAAGAGATCATCCAAGAGGGGCCAAATGACCCAGGAGAGGGATAAACAGCAGTCTTGAGATAGGAGGAAAGTTGAAAGTGGTCAGCTGGAAGACAGGCATTGTTAATGTCACAGGGACTGTAGTAAGGAGATACCCATAAGAGAATGTTCTAGCCTTGGCTACTAATTCACAGCATCTTCCTGGGTTAGATTTTTCAGGCATGAGAGGCCCATTTAGTGAGGAAGTTGGTGAAGGGGGTATGGCAGACTCATCTTGTTCACCTGCCAATCCCCCTGTGCTAACTATATACTTCTTTGCTTGTAGTGGATATGAACTAGGGAAGGAGAACAATTTAAAATTTAAAGTTGTAAGGGCCGGCCGAGTGGCTCAGTTGGTTAAGAGCTCACTCAAGAGTGCAAGCTGAGCTCTGAGCAACAGCAGTTCAATGCCCAGCCAGAGCTGAGCTGCTGCTGAGATGCCAACAGGTGGCAAGATGGCTCAGTTAAAAAAAAGCAAAAAACAAAAATAAAATTTAAAGTTGTAATGTACTTTATGCTGGGCTTTTTAGTTACTGAGATGAGATAGCTCCTATGATTTGAAAGAGATAAGAGAAGCTATGGAACTTATCTAATTTTTAGGTATGAACAAGAAAGGATTAGCACAGTATAGGTCAGGAGAGAAAGTGGAAGGAAATATATCAATGTTTTCATGATTGTATCTTGTTAAGTCCAGCATTTTTCATATATCAGTTAAACAACAGAGTAATTTGTAGACACTAGGAAACAAATCTAGTACTAAAAAAATGTCATTACAGAACAGATACAATAATTCAAAATACTAAGAGAATCAACACTGAAAATTAAATTATTGACATATTATTACATAGACGGAAAAGTAGATGTAATCATAATGAATCCTGATGAGATTAAAACAATAACAGATAAATAAGATGAAAACAACCAGCATCAGAAAAGCTGATCTCTCTGAGGTAGATATTCTTCCAGGAGCAAAAAAGTATTCAAAGATACAACATAAAAGAATTCACCTGAAATAAAGAGTAAACAACATCTGCACATCAACAAGCACACACTGATTCAGAAGCACATTCAACCCTTCAAGTTTCTAGGCAGAAAAAGAAAAAATCATGTACTGTAGGAAGAAATCTGGCTGGCCTCAGGTATTTCTATAAAAACACCCTGTGCCAGAAGACAGAAAGCAATGTCTATAGCATTTTGGCAAAGAGAGAATACCACCCAAGGAAATATTCCCTGACAAAATTGCTTTGATTTCTGTTGGTTACAGAGACCTTATCAAACATAAGCTAAATCAGGAAATGTAGTCCATTAGTTTATGAGCCCTTGCTGGGAGAAAAATATCTTAAAAACCAAAGTCAGCCAGTTGAGAGACAAACCAGGCTAAGAATTCAGGAATGACGTAGCTAGAAACGATAAAATTTCCCACGGAGAGCACTGATTGCATTGAAATATAAATATAATCTCTTTTATTTTTTTTATTAGTTTCAGGTGTACAACACAATGCAATAGTTAAACTCTTTACCCCCCCAAGTGAAAACACCCCTCCCCCAGTTTGCCACCCCACTACCCCCCCATATCATACATATCCATCACAACTCCCCTGACTTACCTCCACAGTGTACTCCATATCCCGTGACCATCCACATATTCAGTTGCAGTTGGCATACAATACTATACGACATCAGCTTCAGGTGTACAGTGCAGTGATCAAGCCTCTACTCTATCCATGAAGTAGTCTCCCTAACAATACATGTGTCTATCTGACACGCCACAAAATTTTTACAACATTATTATATTCCCCGAACTGTGTTTCATATCCCTGTGGCAATATTGTAGTTGTCTATTTATGCTGTCTAATCCCTTCCCCTTCCCCCCATCCCCACCCCCCTCCCAACTAGCAATCCTCAGTTTTTCCTCTGCATCTACGAGTCTGTTTATTTTGATCATTCACTCAGCTCTTCAGACTCCACACACAAGTGAGATCACATGGTACCTGTCCTTCTCCGACTGACTTATTTCTCGCAACATAATAGTCTCTTCACAACATTATCAATTACATTCCCAGAACTGCCCCCATATCCCTGCGGCAACATTGTAGTCTCACATACACTGTACAAAACCTTCCCCCTCTCCCTCTTCCCCACTCCCTCCCAGCCTGAAACCATCAGTTTTTCCTTTATATCTGCTTGATATGACTTCAATCTTCTTAAATTGTCTCTCTGGGTTAGCTTGTTTACCCCTTTATTTTGTTTAAAAAAGCCCTTTTAACATTTCTTGCAATGCTGGCTTGGTGGTAATGAATTCCTTAAGCTTATTCTTTTCTGAGAAGCTCTTTATTTCTCCTTCAATTTTAAGTGATAGCCTTGCTGGGTAGAGCAATCTTGGTTGTAGGCCTTTATTTTTTGTCACTTTGAATATCTCCTGCCACTCCCTTCTGGCCTGCAGAGTTTCTGTAGACAAGTCAGCTGTTAGTCTAACAGGAGTTCCTTTGTATGTAACCTGCTGTCTTTCTCTTGCAGCCTCTAGGATTCTGTCTCTGTCTTTAACCTTTGCCATTTTAACTAGGATGTGTCTTGATGTGGACCTGTTTGGATTCAGCTTGTTTGGAACCCTCTGCACTTCCTGCACATGTATGTTTATTTCCTTCACCAGGGTAGGGAAGTTTTCAGTCATTATTTTTTCAAATACATTCTCGACCCCTTGCTTCTTCTCTTCTCCTTCTGGTATCCCTATGATTCGTTGGTGGTTGTGCTTCACCTTGTCCCATAGGGCTCTTAAACTATTTTCATTGTTTTTTATTCTTTGGTCTTTTTGTTGTGCCAACTGGGTGATTTCTGCTATTTTATCTTCCAAATCGCTGATCCGCTCCTCTGTTTCATCTACTCTACTGGTGATTCCTTCAAGTGTGTTCTTCATTTCAGTTATTGTATTCTTTAGTTCTAACAGGTTGTTTTTTATGGTTTCCCTATCCTTCTTTATGTCCTCGCTAAGTTCCTTAAACATTCTTATCATCAGTGTTCTAAACTCTGTCTCTGAAAGGCTGGATCCCTCTGTTTCATTTGGTTCCATTTCTGGAGGTTTCTTCTGATCTTTTACTTGTGACATGTTGCTTTGTTTCCCCATTCTGGCTGTCGCTCTGGGATTGCTTTCATTATTAGATAGACCACCAGGAGAGCCCTGGCTGGATCACACAGGCACACAGCTCACTCCCAACACTCAGCCCAACACTCCCAGGAAAACTCCCAGTCTCAGCCTGTCCCAATCAGCCACTTGCAGATCAGGCCGAGCAGCCCGCCAACCAATCACCAGCCTGGCAACTCTGCAAGCGGAGTGCGGAGAGTGGGGACCCGAGGTGGCTTGCGCACTCCCACGTCTCAGTGAGCAGCCTGTTGGAGCCAGATCACTCCCACTAGGCGTTTCCCTGGCAACGCAGCACAAGCCGTGCAGAGGGTGGGGATCCGAGGCGGCTCACACACTCCCGGGTCTCAGTGAGCAGCCTGTTGGAGCCGGAAGGCACCCGCCCTGCGTTTCCCTGGCAACGCAGTATAAGCCAGGCAGAGGGTGGGGATCCAAGGCCGCAGGTGAGCGAGCACGCACGCACACACGCACTTCTGCACCAATTTCACCAGACCAATTAGGTCTCGGACCTGATCCTTCATGGGAGGGCCCAAGCCCGACAAAATGGCGCCCTCCCCACACCACTTGCGTGCAGGCTCCGCACCACGGGAACAACAGTTCAAAAACCTCCAGCCCTCGCACCAAAGATGCTCAGTTCAGTCCGTCCCCGCAGGCCCCCAGCTCACACAGCCACTCCCTCCACCAGGAACCAGTCAAGCACTCACCGGCAAGCAAGCCCGGGCGCCGGCCCCACCGACTCTCCAGCTGCCCCCAGTCTCACCGAGGTGAGCGAAGAGAGTCCTCACCAATTTACTGCTGGCTATATTAGAACTCCTCTTCCCGGCAAAGGAACTCTGGGCTGGTGAGCTTGGTGTGCGGCCGGAGGGTCTCTCCTCCAACCAGACAAGCCTCCCACGGCTGGGGCCTCCCTCACGGGGTTCGCCCTCTCTCGTATCTGCCCGTCTTACCAGACCCGATGCGGCCTCCTCTCTAAGCTCTTCGCTCAGTGGTTCTGTTCCTCCAGTGTTCCGGGGACCTCCAGGGTTGATGCTGTATAATTTGCCTGTAATTTTGGTGTGATCCTGGGAGGCAGTTAGCACAGTGTCTGTCTATTGTGCCATTTTACCAGAAGTCCTCTATAATCTCTTTTTAATAGAGGAGAGTTACGCAGTCAACATCTGTTCTTTTCCCCTTTGATAGTGCAAAGTTGTGAATGTAAAACCTTCCTTTCCCAGCTCCCATCATTTAGGTTATGCTAACTCGTTGCTCCAGAGGAAGGGTCAGAAAGCAGAAACAAAGTGTGCCCACATTCCTGACTTCTGCTGTCTCTTCCAGCAGGCCCCTAACAGGAACCCTGGAGTTGACAGAAATCAAGATGTTCTAGTACGTAATCATGAGATTGTAGTTGCAAGCAGGGTGAAGGGCAATCCCATTTGTCTTCTTGGCAATGCCAATCTAGGGAGCTAGGTATGGCTCTGAAACCAACAGCTGTGATGGCAGTGATTTTCTGGTATCTGTGTCTGTCCCTGCCTGGAGTTGGCCATTCCAATGTGGCTTCCCAATACCCCACTTCCCTGAGAGGGAATGAGGCAGAACTCTCTTTTTTTTTTTTTTTTTTTTTGAGGGCAGTGTTACTGGCTCTCATATGTGGGATCCAGACTGGGGCCCCTGGCATCCCAAGCCAGCTCTTAACCACTGCGACACTTGGCCAGCCCCAGAATTCTCATTTTGACCTGTTCTTTGTTCTTTCATATTCTAAAGTAGTGTTTCTCAGCCTCATTAATGTTGATGTTTTGAGTCAAGTAATTCTGTTCTGAGGGTTGGGTGTTGAGCCTCTCTCCATTAGAGACCCATAACACTTACTCTCTAACAACCAAAAATGTTTTCAGATATTGCCAAATGTCCCCTGGGGATCTAAATGAACTCCTCTTGAGAACCAGTCATTTAAAATCATACAGTCCATTCTCCAGCGTTTCTGATCCTCTTGTTTGGTTTTGTGTTGTGTAAGCTTTGAAAAATGGGAGAAGGTTTCAAATTGTTCTACAGAGTGAGAACTTGGAATGAAGAGCACAGCATGGCTTTGTATTCCTGGAACAGCAGGGCTGTGTTTGGGGAGACTGAACTAGTTTCTAGTTGGATGTGTATCACGAGTAGTAGCTGTCCATACTATTACCCCAAATCCTCACTATATGATTCTTTCAGGACTCTTTTCCATGCCCATCAATCTTTTGGTGCATGTCTTAGGATGTTAGAAAACCATAGCAGAAGCATATTCTAGGCAGAGAATTTACTCTGACTCTCCCTGATGCCCAGTGTATTATTTTATAAGGTATATTAGTAGTAGTAGTGCACTTATAGGTACAGTTCTTATATTTTGATAAATTATAAAATGACTATTTTTTTTTAGCTGAGCCATCCTGCCACCTGTTGGCAGCTCAATGGCAACACAGCTCGGGCTGACATCGAACCGCCATTGCTCAGAACTCAGCTTGCATTCTTGAGCGAGCTCTTAACCAACTGAGCCACTCGGCCAGCCCTAAAATGACTTTTTTCTTTGTTGTTGTTGTTGTTGTTGTTGTGGTTGTTGTTGTTATTGTTTTGAGGGCAGTATCACTGGCCCTCACATGTGGGACCGAACCAAGGCCGCTGGCTTCCCAAGCCAGCACTTAACCTCCGCGCCACTCAGCTGGCCCTAAAATGACTATTTTTAATCGACTTCTCTCTCCTCTTTCCTCTGTTGGATTTTGGGCAGACTATTTATAGCATCACTTTGAAATTATAAATTATAAGAGGACTTCCGGTAAGATGGTGGAATACATGGACACTTTCCCAACTGCCTCCCAGGATCACATCAAAATTACAAATAATTTATGCAACATTTAACCTCAGAAATTCCCTGAACACTAGATGAACAGAACTTCTAAACAAAGGACCTAAAGAGGAGGCCACATCAAGTCTCGTAGGAGGGGCACAGATGAGAGAGGGCGAGCCCCGTGAGGAATGCCCCAGCTATGGAGAGGCTTCTCCGGTTGGGGGAGAGACTCTCTGGCTCCACACCGAGCTCACTAGCCCAGAGTTGCTTTGCCAGGAAGAGGAGTTCTACGATAGAAGGCAGTAGAAATTAGTGGGGACTCTCTTTGTTCAGCTTGGTGAGGCTGAGGGCGGCTGGAGAACCAGTTGGGCCAGCGCATGGGTTCACTTGCCAGTGAGCACTCACCCAGTTCCTGTTGGAGGGAGTAGCTGTGTGAGACGGGCCCAGGAGCTGGCAGGGAAGGACTGAACCGAGCACCTTTGGTGCAGAAGCTGGAGGTTTTGGGACCGTTGTTCCCCTGGTGTGGAGCTTGCATACGAGTGGTATACAGGAGGGTGCCACTTTTTCAGGGTTGGCCCCTCCCACAGAGGGTCACATCCGTGACCGCACCGGTCTGGTGAAATTGGCGCAGGAGTACGTGCGTGGGTGCGTGTGCATGCAGCCTTGGATTCCCACCCTCCAGGCTGCTTGTGCTGCATTGCCAGGGAAACGCTGGGTAGGTGACCTCTGGCTCCATCTGGCTGTGCACTAAGATGCAAGAATGCTTAGGCCACATTGGGTCTGCACTCTCTGCCCAGATTGTGCTGTGTAGCCAGGGAAACACAGGGCTGGTGCTCTCCAGCTGCATCAGATTGTTCACTGAGACTCAGGAGTGCACGAGCCGCCTTGGGGCCCTGCTCTCTGCACTGTTTATGCAGAGTTGCTTGGCTGGGGATTGATGGTTGGGCTGCCTTGCACGATCTGGAGGACAGGCTGAGATGGGGAGTTTTCCTAAGAGTGTTGGGCTGGGAGCTGTGCGCCTGTGTGATCTGATCGAGACTTTCCTGGTGAGTTTGTGTGGGCTGGTTGCTGGTGCAGAGTGCATGCTGCTCTGACTTGGTGGTGGCCACTGACCACATCAAGTGATGCTGTGGGGGCCTGCCGCAACCACCTAGAGCTGTTTTGTCAGAGATACCCTGAGCCCCTGGTGCCTGGCCAACACTTCTGCAGGCCACGGAGGGTTTTTTTTTTTTTGCAGCAGAGAAAAACCTGCAACAACTGGTGAAGATTTTTTTTTGGTAGTGAGCACGGTTTCAGAGCACACAGAAGCTAATTGTGGAAAGCTCACTGCAAGCCTGAGAGGGAGGCCAGCGCATAACACGTTAAGCTCTTCCCCCCAATAGCTGGTGCTGAGTCACCCAGAGACTCTCTATTGCTGAGCAAGTGGTCTGCAGATTAAAGAGGACTGAAAGCCCCACTCCACCTCTTTTTTTCTTTCCTTTTCTTTTCTTTCCTTTCCTTTTTTTTTTCTCTCTTCTTTCTAGGTGAGCTATCTAATATATTGAAGCATTAACAGAATGACAACCAGAATGAAGAAACAAAGAAACATGTCCCAAGTAAAAGATCAGAAGAAAACTCTACATAAGGAACTAAATGAAACAGAGGTATCCAAATTT
The DNA here is from genome assembly GCA_033961575.1 of Aselliscus stoliczkanus. NCBI lineage: Eukaryota > Metazoa > Chordata > Mammalia > Chiroptera > Hipposideridae > Aselliscus > Aselliscus stoliczkanus. Next base: position 130,784,689 of record CM066735.1, read on the forward strand.
TCAGAGACAGAGTTTAGAATACTGATGACAAGAATGTTTAAGGAACTTAGCGAGGACATAAAGAAGGATAGGGGAACCATAAAAAACTACCAGTTAGAACTAAAGAATACAATAATTGAAATGAAGAACACACTCGAAGGTATCACCAGTAGAATAGATGAAGCAGAGGAGTGGATCAGTGAATTAGAAGAAAAAAAAAAAGCAGAAACCACCCAGTTGGAACAACAAAAACAAAAAGAATAAAAAAGAATGAAAATAGTTTAAGAGATCTCTGGGACAACAAGAATTGAAATAACATGTGCATCACAGGAGTACCAGAAGGCGAAGAGAAGAAGCAAGGGATCGAGAATGTATTTAAAGAAATAATGACTGAAAACTTCCCTACCCTGGTGAAGGAAATCGACATACAGGCCCAGGAAGTGCAGAGTGTTCCAAACAGGCTGAACCCAAACAGGCCCACACCAAGACACATCATAGTTAAAATGGCTAAAGGTTAAAGACAAAGACAGAATTCTAAAAGCAGCAAGAGAAAGACAGCAGGTTACATACAATGGAACTCCTGTAAGACTAACAGCTGACTTGTCTATAGAAACTCTGCAGGCCAGAAGGGAGTGGCAGGAGATATTCAGTTGACACAAAATAAAGGTCTACAACCAAGATTGCACTACCCAGCTCGGCTATCACTTAAAATTGAAGGAGAGATAAAGAGCTTCTCAGAAAAGAATAAGCTTAAGGAGTTCATTACCACCAAGCCAGCATTGCAGGAAATGTTAAAAGGGTTTTTTTAAACAGAAGAAAGGGGAAAACAACCGAACCCAGGAAGACAGGAAACACAAATAACAAAATGGCAATAAATATGCACCTCTCAGTAATCACTTTAAATGTCAATGGGCTAAATGCTCCAATGAAAAGACACTGAGTGCCTGAGTGGATAAGAAAACAGGACCCATGCATATGCTGTCTACAAGAGACTCATCTCAGATCAAAAGACACACACAGACTGAAAGTAAAGGGATGGAATAAGATATTTCACTCAAATGGAAATGAGAAAAAAGCTGGAGTAGCAATACTTATTTTGGACAAAATAGACTTTAAAATGAAGAAAACAATAAAAGACAAAAAAGGGCATTATATAATAATAAAGGGATTGATTCACCAAGAGGACATAACCCTGGTAAACATCTATGCACCCAATATAGGAGCTCCTAAATATATAAAACAGATTTTGACAGGCATAAAGGCAGAGATCAACAGGAACACTATGACAGTAGGGGACTTCAACACCCCTTTGTCACCAATGGATAGATCCTCCAGACAGAAAACCACATGGACATAGTGGCCTTAAATGACACTTTAGACCAGCTGGATTCAATTGATATTTTTGGAGCATTTTACCCCAAAGCTACAGAATATACATTCTTCTAAAGTGCACATGGAACATTCTCCAAGATAGACCACATGTTAGGCCACAAGACAAGGCTCAACAAATTTAAGAAGATTGAAATTATATCAAGTGTCTTCTCTTACCACAGTGATATGAAACTAGAAATCAATTATAAGAAGAAATCTGGAAAACTTACAAATACATGGAGGATATATAACATGCTACTAAATAGTGGGTGGGTCAAAAATGGGATCAAGGAGGAAATCAAAACATACCTCGAGACAAATGAAAATGAAAGCACCATGACCCAAAATCTCTGGGATGCAGTGAAAGTAGTCCTAAGAGGGAAGTTCACAACAGTGCAGGCCTACCTAAAGAAGAAATAAAAATCTCAAATCAACAGACTATATTTACACCTAAGGGAACTCGGAAAAGAACAGCAAAACAAGCCTAAAGGGTGTATAAGGAAGGAAATAATAAAGACCAGAGCAGAAATAAATGAAATAGAGAACAACAAAAAAAAAAATACAAAAGATCAATGAAACCTAGAGGTGGTTTTTTTGAAAAGATAAACAAAATCGACAAACCCCTAGCCAGACTCACCAAGCAAAAGAGAGAGAGGACCCAAATTAATAAAATCAGAAATGAAAGAGGAGAAGTGACAACAGATACCACACAAATACAGACAATTTTAAGAAAATACTACGAGCAACTATATGCTAACAAATTCGACATTCTGGAAGAAATGGATGAATTTCTAGAAGCATACAATCTAAGTCTGAACCAAAAAGAAACAGAACTTTGAACAGACTGATTACTGCCAAAGAAATTGAATCAGTAATCAACAATCTTCCAACAAACAAAAGTCCTGGACCAGATGGCTTCGCAGGTGATTTTTACAAAACATTAAAAAAAGAATTAATACCTATTCTCCTGAAACTATTCCAAAAAATACAGAAGGAGGAAGGCTATCAAACTCTTTCTATGAAGCCACTATCACTCTGATTCCAAAATCAGACAACAATATTACAAAAAAGGAAAACTACAGGCTGATATCCCTACTGAACATAGATGCAAAAATACTCAAGAGAATACTAGCAAACCAAATTCAGCATCACATTAAAAAGATCATACACCATAATCAAGTGGGATTCATTCCTGGTATGCAAGGTTGGTTCAATATCCACAAATCAATTAATGTAATACATCACATTAACAAAATGAAAAATAAAAATCATATGATCATATCAATAGATGCAGAAAAAGCATTTGACAATATCTAGCAGCCATTTACGATAAAAACTCTTAGCAAAGTGGGAATAATGGGATCATAACAACATAATAAAGGCCATATATGATAAGCCCACAGCAAACATCGTACTCAATGGGGAAAGGCTAAAAGCTTTCCCCTTAAGATCAGGAACAAGACAAGGCTGCCCACTTTCACCACTTCTATTCAACATAATTCTGGAAGTTCTAGCCACAGCAATCAGACAAGAAAATGAAATAAAACGCATCCAAATTGGAAAGGAGGAAGTAAAATTGTCATTATGTGCAGATGACATGATACTATATAGAGAGAATCCCAAAGACTCCACCAAAAAACTGCTAGAACTGATAAACGAATTTGGTAAGGTAGCAGGATACAAAATTAACATTCATAAATCAGTTGCAATTGTATACACCAAAATAAACTATCAGAAGAAATCAGAAAATCAATCCCTTTACAATTGCTTCTAAAACAATAAAATATCTAGGAATAAATTTAACCAAAGAAGTAAAAGACCTGTACTCAGAAAATTGTAAGAACTGAAAAGAGAAATCAAAGAAGACACAAATAAATGGAAATACATACCATGTTCATGGATAGGAGAAATTAATATAGTTAAAATGTTAATACTACCTAAGGCAATATATAGATTCAATGCAATTCCATTGAAACTACCAAGGACATTTTTCTCAGAAATAGAATATAGAATCCTAAAATTTATATGGAACCATAAAAGACCCCAAATAGCCATGGTGATCTTGAGAAATAAGAACAAAGTGGGAGGCATCACGCTACCTGACATCAAAACATACTACAAGGCTGCAGTAATCAAAACAGTATGGTACTGGCATAGAATCAGACACATAGACCAATGGAACAGAATAGAGAGCCCAGGAATAAACACATCCATATTCGGTCATTTAATCTATGACTATGGAAGCAAGAATTTATATTGCAGTAAAGATAGTCTATTTGATAAATGGTGCTGGGAAAATTGGACTGACACGTGCAAAAAAATGAAAATGGAACATCTACTTTCACCATGTTTAAGAACAAAATCAAAATGGATTAAGGACTTAAATGTAAGATCTGAAACCATAAAACTCCTAGAAGAAAACATAGGGAGTAAGTTTACGGACATTACCCTGACCAATATTTTTACTCATATATCCCCTCGGACTAGGGAAATAAAAGAAAAAATTAACATATGGCAATACATCAAACTTAAGTTTTTTCACAGCAAAGGAAATCATCAATAAAACTAAAAGGCAGCCTACAGAATGGGAGAAGATATTTGCCAACGATATATCTGATAAGGCGTTAATATCCAAAATTTATAAAACACTCATGCAACTCAACACCAAAAAAACAAACAACCCAATTAAAAAATGGTCAGAGGATATGAAGAGGCATTTCTCTAAAAAGGACAGACAGATGGCCAACAGGCATATGAAAAAATGTTCAACCTCACTAATCATCAGAGAAATGCAAATAAAAAGCACAATGAGATAACGCTTCACTCCGGTCAGAATGCCTATCATCAATAAATCAACAAACAACAAGTGCTGGCGAGGTTGTGGAGAAAGGGAACCCTGCTGCACTGTTGGTGGGACTGCAGATTGGTGCAGCCATTATGGAAATCAGTATGGAAGTATCTTAAAAAACTGGCAATGGAGATACCATACGACCTAGCAATTCCACTCTTGGGTATGTATCCAGAAGGATCCAAGACGCTAATTTGAAAAAATATATGCACCCCTGTGTTAACTGCAGCGGTATTTACAATAGCCAAGACTTGGCAACAACCGAAATGCCCATCAGTAGACGACTGGATTATGAAACTGTGGTACATTTATACAATGGAATATTACTGTACTATAAAGAAGAATGAAATCGTACCATTTGCAATGATATGGATGGACTTAGAGACTATTATGTTAAGTGAAATAAGTCTGTCGGAGAAAGACAAATACCATATGATCTCACTTATATGTGGAATCTGAAAAACTGAATGAATGAGCAAAGTAAACAGAAACAGTCTCAGATACAGAGGAAAAACGGATGGTTGCTTGTTGGGAATGGGGTGGGGATGAGGGAGAAGGAGAAGGGATTAGACAGCATAGATGAGTATCTGCAACACTGCCACAGGGATATGAAAAACAGTTTGGGGAATATGATAATGTAAAAATTTTGTGGGGTGTCAGATGGTCACATGTCTTGTTAGGGAGACCACTTCATGGATGGAGTAGAGGCTTGATCACTGCACTGTATACCTGAAACTGATGTTGTATAATATTGTATACCAACTGTAATTGAATATATAGATAGTCATGGGATGTGGATTATACTGTGGAAGGGAGTCAAAGGATTTGTAATAGATATATATGATATGGACGGAGAGGGGTGGGGTGGCAAATTGGGGGGTGTTTGTCACTTTGAGGGGTAAAAAGTATAACTATTGCACTGTGTTGTACACCTGAAGCTGATTTTTTTTAAAAATGTTTATTTCAGAATAAAAGAATAAAAAAAATTATAATACATGTTCATTTTAGAAAATCTGAAAAAGTATAAAGAATACAACTAAAATTATCCATAATCCAACTGACCATAGATTACCTGTTATTTGTTTTACTGCACTTTCTTTAAGTGTCTTCCTTTACATATCTCTTTATGTGTAGGTATATATATTTGTGATTATATGCTTTTTAAAGCAAAATTGCCATGTTAACAGGTATATAGTTTCCACCCAGCTGATTCACATAGCAGTATCTTATGTAATATTACACATAACATTATCATGAAAAAACATGAACTTTTAAAGTCTAAATTTGTGCTTTTTAGGGCTATATTTCCTCATCTTATCTGTGCCATTGATTTATTCAACAGATATTTATGGCAGATTTTGGTTTAGGCACTGAGCTAAGCAAAAAATGGTTGCTGCCCTTGAGGAACTTCTCCCTCTAAGACACATGAAGAAAAAATTATTCCAGTGCCACTTTCAGTGCTGCCAGTCACTAAAGCAAGCTTTTTTACCATTTTTAAAAAATAGACACTAAGCTCCTGAATGCACAAAGAACTGGTTTAGGCAGGAAGCTAAAGATCTCAGGCATATATGCCGATAACAGACAGACAGCTCTAAGCCAGTTAGCTGTTCACATCAATCGGAGGTTAACGGCAAGGGCATTTTAGCAGAAGAAAGCAAGGGTCAGTACCTAACTGGGAGGAGAGCTGCAAAAGTGAGCACAGGCACCACACAATCAGTTATATGCCCAGCCAGACCCTAGAGAGGCTTTCAAGCAAGAGTTGTAAAAGAAGGACCGACTAGTGGCACCAGCTGGTGGAACATATTTTATGCAGAATGTTACCTGTTGCTTTAGATTTCAATGTCTGCAACATTTCTTGAAAATAGGATAGTAGCAGAAGTCATTTGCATCCATTCCCTGATTCTAAGCAGCCGTGCTCCTCAGCTGTCACAAGCAGAAATGCTTGACTTGGACTCACCAGCAGTTTGAAAGGAATTTGGGGGTCGAAAATCTGAAAGTCAAGAAAATTGTTGAAATCTTACTGCATTTCTCTATATCTAGTGTTTAAATTCGCTAAACCATAGTGCAAGTGGCTCTCACTGCCATATTATCATGAAATTGCATTGCTCAAAAATACCTTCAAAAGTGTCCTCGACTGGAGGCTTCTATCTGTGAGGAAGAACCATGTGTTCTTTACATGGACCCATTAGGGTACACGATCCAGGTTACATGCCTCTTCATATCTGCTCAGCCTACCTGCGTCCTCTCTCTGTGGGAGTCAGATACTTGCCTGGCTTCCTGCTGTAATGGCCCCAGTGGGGTCTTCTGTTCTTATGCTCTAAAGTTTTTGTGGATTTCCCTCCTCTGGGGACGAAAGCCAGATGGCTGCATGAACCTCATCATGCTCACTATGATAGAAGCCACAATAGTTCCAGTCCCCTGGTGTCTGGACCTACAGATCTCTGGTTTTCCCAGTAGCTGCCCAAGAGGGCTTTGTACCATAACCCAAAGGTACAGGGAAGACAATAAAATGGGGAGAAGTTGGACCAGTGAGTGACAGGAGAGGGAAATGAACCAGCCCATCAACTGTAGCTACTATGGCCCGTGATGGGCTGTTCTTAGTCATAGCTGTCCCATATGGCTTCTGAATGACAGTGATTTCACTGTGTTCTGTTTGGAAACTGAGGCCAGCTTGGTAATACACCACTCAGTGTTGGTTTTCTTTCCTCCTCTGACTTGCTTCCCCCTTTTACTCACTCTTGCTTCCCTAGGATTAAGCACCCCTCCATAAAGTGTGAACAAATTTTTAAAAAGTATATCATATTAATCATAGTTGGATAGTTATAGGTAATTCTCCCTTTTTTGTCAGTAATAATAATAATTAATATTTATTAAGTACTCAGTATATGCAATGTACTGTTTAAATATACTAACTTATCTGACTTTCACAGAAATCCTATGTGGTAAATTATTCTTTTATTCAGATGAAGAACAAAACACAGAGAGTTAAATAACTTGCTAGAAATGTGAGATACAGGAATTTGAATCCAAGACCATGCTCTTTATTGCTACACCACGTCGTGGCCCCAAGCTCTTGATAGGAGCTGGCACTTTCATTTTATTTATGAGCCCCATCTCCAGCAACACTTCTTTCTGGCTATTAAATTTATTTGGCTGTTTAAATTAAGTTAGTTAAAATGTAAAATTCATTTCCTCCATCACACTAGCCACATTTTGCATGCTCAAAGCCAGTGTAGTTAGTGGCGTGCATTGGACAGCTCAGATATAGAACTCCCAATAGCCTCAGAGAGTTCTGTTGGACAGCACTGTCTTAGGACTTGGGCAAATGAATTTCTTTCCCTTAAGAGTTTTCTGATGTCCCTTTATTATTTTTTCAGAGACAAAGGGCCATTTATTACTCACAGCAAGAACAGCAGTCCAAGAATTATCATGTATGCCAGTTTCCCTAGGGCAATGTGAAGAGTGCCAAGTCAGATAGTTCTTAATTTTGAATTTTGATTAACTTAAAAGCTGTAAATAAGAAATTTATAGGCCACTTTCCTGAACATTATTGCAGAAACAACAAATCTACATCAAACCAGCAGTGACACTGTCACAGAACAGTCAGTGGCAGTGGCTTGCCTACGAGGTCACAGTGCCAGTGGGGTGGGAAGGACTGGAATGAACTATCGCTCATCTGTAATTGAAGTCTCTTAGAGAAGTGTGTTATTGGATGCTGGCATTAGGTCAGCCGGCATGACTGCTGGGGATGGACATAAATGTTTATAATGAGAGAGCTCAGTCACCAAAACTTAAGTTATCTGATGAAAGTCGGCTTTGTGCATTCCCAGGTCTTCTGTTGCTGAAAAATGAGTCATGGAAAAAATGAAAATATACCAGGCATCATACTGGTGCATAACAGCTTTTAAACAGCCACCAGGGTTTTTCTATCAAGCTATATGATGTGCCTATTCAACTACATTTTCCAAAAGGGAGATGGCACTGAAAGGAAAAAGTCCTCAGGCATAAACTCATCATACATGTTCAATACTCAATGGGATGCTTTGAAATTAAAATAAGGTACCTGTAGCAGAAACTAACATTTTACTAGGTGAGGTAAATTGAGGATATTGGCTGCAGATAAAGCTTTGAAAGACTTTCTGAGGTATGTAATATCAGCATAATCATATTGCCAATTTTCACTCCTGTTGAATAACTTAAAATGCCTTCCAGAAACAGGAAGTTAAACCCCTAACTCTCATCCCCCCCTAGATTAAGGAAGCAAACCAGACCTCTTATATCCAGGCCACTGTTCCATCTGTTGTGGGCAGACTATTCAGCAGTGATAACTTTTTTAAATTCACTGGTTTAGTCCCAGCCCCAAGATTACCTTACTGTAACTTTTCTTTGGTGGTTTATTTCCTTTCAGTAGTTGTTTGTTAGATAACCAATGATAAATGAGTAACATTTAACATTTTAAAACTACCCTTTTCAACTCCCTCGTTATGGATCACTGTGTTTTTAGGAGCATATGAATCAGTGGAGTGTGTGCAGTATTTATGACTGCATTTCTAATTGATGAGCTCTTAAAGGTATACTAATCATCAGCACACTAACTATTAATATTGTAATCTGAGAATTTTCTCTCCAACTCTTATTCCAGGCAAAAAAAAAAATACTCTGTAATATTCGTTAACATCAATAAACAAACAGGCCAGGTTGGAACATGGGCCACTGGCATTGATGTGTAGATGTTAGTATCATAAGAAGTTATTCACTATATGAAATGCCAAACTTGCCAATTTAAAAATGTTAATAGCTTTATGGTGAAGATGAAATGTTTGTGCACTCCATCAAGGGATTGCAGAATTTTGTAATCTTGGCATGAGAATGGCTTGTGTACCTAATAAGTCATTTTTACTTCTTTTAAAATTATAGGTGTTTATGAACTTTTATAAATTGAAAAGCAAAACTTTCTAGAATTTTATATATAATAATTGAGTCTAAAACTTTTCCTTGTTTGTTCTTTCTTTTTTATTATTATTAGTTTCAGGTGTACAAAATAACAAAGTGATTAGACGTTTATATACTTCAAAAAGTGATAACCCAATAAGTCTGTTACCCATATGACATTGTACATAGTTATTACAATATTGTTGATTATATTCCCTATGCTGTATTTTACATCCCATGTAATGTGTGTGTGTATACACACACACACACACACACACACACACACACACACACACACACACACGTTCTGACAATTAAGTTAGTGAACTTGTTGCAAAGATGTTGCTAACCTTTTTTGATATCAGAGGGATTATTCGCTATGAATTTGTACCAGCTAGACAAAGAGTTAACCAAGTTTACTATTTGGAAGTGCTGAAAAGACTGCTTGAAAAAGACAACCTGAACTTTTTGCCAACAATTTATGTCTCTTGCATCACATCAACTCACAGAGCACTGTCTGTGAAGGAATTTTTAGCCAGTTAACAAATACCATATTGGAATATCCTCCATACTCACCTGATCTGGCCCCTAATTACTTCTTCCTTTACCCAAAGATAAAGAAAATATTGAAAGGAAGACATTTGGATGACATTCAGCACATAAAGTGTAACACAACGACAGCTCTGGAGCTCTGGTGGCCATTCCAAAAAAAGAGTTCCAAAACTGCTTTGAAGGTTAGACTAGGTGCTGGCACTGGTGCATAGCTTCCCAAGGGGAGTGGGAAGATGACTGTAGTGATATGCAGCAATGAGGTATGTAGCACTTTTTTTAGGACGAGTTCATTAACTTAATAGTCCATTAATATATTATATATATTATATATGTATAATATATATGACATATATATATTATAGTTGATATTCAATATTATTTTATATTAGTTCCAGGTATACAGCACAGCAGTTAGGCATTTATATAATTTATGACGTTATCACCCTGATAAGTCTAGGACCCATCTGACTCTATACATAGTTTTTACAATATTATTCACTCTATTCCCCATACTATACTTCACATCCCCATGACTGTTTTGTAACTACCAATTTGCACTTCTTAATCCCTTCACCTTTCTCACATCCTCCCAAGTCCCCCCGCATCTAGCAACCATGAATTTGTTCTCTGTATCCATGAGTTTCTTTTTCGTTTGTTTATTTATTCTGTTCTTTAGATTCCACATATAATTGAGATCCTATGGTATTTGTCTTTCTCAGTCTGAATTATTTCACTTAGCTAATACCATTTAGGTCCATGTTGTCACAAATGGTGAATACTCCATTGTGTGTGTGTATGTGTATATATATATATATATATATATATATATATATATATATATATATCACAGTTTCTTTATCCAATCACCTATTGATGGGCATTTCGATTGTTTCCATATCATGTTTATTGTGAATAGCACCACAATAAACACAGAGGTGCACATATCTGTATGTATTACTGTTCGGATTCCTTCGGATAAATACCCAGAAGTGGAATAAGGTAGTTCTTTTTAAAATTTTTTGAAGAATCTCAGTACTATTATCCATAATGGAAGCACCAATCTGCAATCCCACCAACAATATACAAGCATTCACTTTTCTCTACATTCTCACCAACGTTTGTTTGTTAATTTATTGATGATGGCCATTCTGACAGGAGTGAGGTGATATCTCATTGTGGTTTTCATTTGCATTCCTCTGATGATTAGTGACATTTAGCATTTTTTCATATGTTTATTGGCCATCTGTGTATCCTCTTTGAAGAGATGTCTATTCAAGTCCTCTGCCCATTTTTAAACTGGATTGTTTTTTTGATGCTGAGTTATATGAGTTTTTAAATAAATTTTGGATGTTGTTTTCTTATCAGATGTATCATTGGAAAATATCTTCCCCCATTCAGTAGGTTGTCTTTCCATTTTGTTGGTGGTTCCTTTACTGTGTAAAAACTTTTTAGTTTGAGTAGTCCCGTTTATTTATTTTTTCTTTTGTTTCCCTTGTCTGAGGAGATATATCAGTAAAAATATTACCAAGGGTAATGTCTGAGACTTTACTTCTTATATTTTCTTTTAGGAGTTTTATGATTTCAGGTCTTACATTTAAGTCTTTAATCCATTTTGAGTTTATTTTTGTATATGGCATAAGAAAGGTGTGCACTTTGTTTTTACATGACTCTATCCAGTTTTTCCAGCACCATTTATTAAATAGACTGTCTTTACCTCAATGTAAATTTTTGTTTCCTTTGTCATGGATTAAATGACCATATAGGCATGGATTTATTTCTGTGCTCTCTATTCTGTTCCATTGATCTATGTGTCTGTTTTTATGCCAATACCATGCTGTTTTGATTATTATGGCCTTGTAGTATAATTTGATATTAGGTAGTGTGGTACTCCAGCTTGGTTCTTCATTCTCAGGATTGCTGTGGGTATTTGGGGACTTCTATGGTTCCATATATATTTTAGGATTATTTTTCTAGTTCTGTAGAAAATGCCATTGAAATTTTGATTTAACACCTATCTTTCTCAACCTATTCCAAAAATTTCAAGAAAAAAGAAGTCTCCCAAACTCATTCTATGAGGCCACCATTACCCTGATTCCAAAACAGACAAAGAAATTACAAAAAAGAAAACTAAAGGCCAATTTCCCTGATGAACATAGATGCAGAAATCCTCAACAAAGTATTAGCAAATCTAATTCAGCAATATATTAAAAAGACCATACACCATGATGAAGTAGAATTTATTCCTGATATGTTAGGTTGGTTCAATATTTGCAAATAAATTAACATGATACACCACGTAAACAGAATGAAAGATAAAAATTATATGATCATATAGTAGATGCAGAAAAAAGCATTTGACAAAATCCTGCATCCATTTATAGTGAAAACTCTCAGCAAAGTGGGAATAGAAGAATTAATTAAATAATATTATGTTTATTATCTTAACATAATAAAGGTTATATGCAACAAATCCACAGCTAACATCATACTCAATTTTGGAAAAGCTAAAAGCATTCTTCATAAGATCAGGAATAAGATGAAGATGTCCACCTTCACCACTTTTATTTAACATAGTATTGGAAATTCTAGCCATGGCAGCCAAACAAGAAAAAAAAAAGTCATCTAAATTGGAAAGAAAGAAGTTAAACTGTCATTATTTGCAATAACATGATACTACATAGAGAGGACCCTAATGAATCCACAAAAAGACTAGCAGGATACAGAATTAATATTCAGAAATCAGTTGCATTTTAATATAGCAATAATGAACTATCAGAACAAGAAATTAAGAAAACAATCCCATTTATAGTTGCATTACAAAAAAATATCCAGGAATAAATTTAACAAAGGAGGTAAAAGACCTGTACCCACAAAACTATAACCCACTGAAGAAAGATTCTGAAAGTGATAAAAATTGGTGGAAGCATATACTATGTTAATGGATAGCATAAGGCATCTTTATGGTGATGGAGCTATTGAAGATCTTGACCGTGGTAGTGGACACACCAACATATACATGTGATTAAAATTTTATAGCATGAAATATACACACACATGAATACAAGTAAAACTGAGGAAATGTGAATAAAACCAGGGTAATGTATCAGTGGCAATACATGTTTTCCCTGAGGCGGGAAAATACAGCATTCCTATAAAATCTTTTGTAAGTCAAAATAGTATTAAAGCAAAGAAACAGTTACCTGAGGACTCATGTTGCTAGTGATTGCACAAAAACATTGAGATAAAACACAGTTGCTCATAGACACAGTTCAAAGCAATGGCAGCTTGATACTGATATGCTGAGTATTGTTCCCAGGGAAGGAGCTTGGTGATGCCATTTTCTGTGCTCAGACTGAGAACTGCCTCTGTAACAGCTCACTGCAAAACAAATGCTAAATGCTATTTTCACTTTTTAACACCTTCTTTCATAAAAGCAAAAATCCTCTTTGAATTTCTTTCAGCTAGTGAAAACAGGTACTAACCTAGGTCTTTCGTAAAAGTGAAATGGTGTAAAGTGAACTTTTGAAAAGTGTGTGTGTGTGTGTGTGTGTGTGTGTGTGTGTGTGTGGAGTGGACACCAGTATCCTTGTTATGATATCGTGATATCATACTATAGTTTTTAAAAACGTTAGCATTGAGGGAAACTGAGTAATCATGCATAGGATCTCTCTTTATTATTCCTTTCAACTTCATATAAAATACAATTATCTCGATAACACTACCCCAACCTCTTTACCTGTTAGGAGCAGATGATAGAGTTCACAGAACAGAAATATTCAACCCTTAAAAAGGAAATTACGGAAGTGAAAGCTGCAGTACTGGGGTCCAAAATCTGAGTATAAACTCTTCCCAAATCTCTAGCTAAACATAAAACTTCATATGCTTGGAATAAAGGAGCCCAGAAAAAATAAAATAGAAACTAGAGGGTCAGGTGATATTAAAATTCAGAACTGGTACTGCTGAGGTTTGTAAGTTCACTGCATTTTTGACTGAGTGTGCTCTCCAAATCATATCAAGTGGCAGAAAGCAGAATCCTTCCTAATCTTAGGTATCAGAGGTAGGAAGTTAAGGCTGGAGAAACAGTTGGAATTCCATTTAGAGGAAAACTCTCAGGGATAAAAGAACTACAGAGAGAACAAACCTTAAAATCTGAATGTAAAGTATTCCCAAATCTTTGGCTGACAGCTAAACTATTCAGACAGGGGGGACACTCAGGTTTCAAGCCAAGCAAGTAGCAAGCTGAGAGTCAAAGAAAATTGATTATATACCAGCTGCTGAACATAACAGGGAGGAACATTTCATAGTTTTATTCTGGGCAAGTAAATCACCTCCTATAAAACAAGCAAACAAAAAATAAATCAAACAAACCAATAATCCTTAGAATATCTCAGAGCCACTATAAGGTATAATCTACAATATGTAGTTTCAAACCAAAAATTACTAAATATGCAAAGAAGCAAGAAAGTGCTTATTTATCTATGAGTGACACTCAATAGAAACTAACAAGGAGTGGACACCAATGATGTACTGAGTAAATATTTCAAAGAGGCAATTTTAAATACATTCAGATAATTAAATGGAAATATATTAATGTGTAAACAGATAAGAAATCTCAACAGAGAAGTGTAAGCTGTGAAAAAACACCACATGGAAGTTCTAGAACTATATAAATTACAATACTGGATAAGAATACCTCACTATATGAGCCAACAGAAAATCTGAAATAGTGAAAGAAAAAAAAAATCAGTGAAATTAAAGTTATATGAATAGAAATTACCAAATCTGAACATGGAAAATATATTTAGTAAAAATGAACAAAACCACAGGGAGCTCTGAGGCAATATTAAAGTTTCTAATATATGTGCAAACGTGGTCCAACAGGCAAAGAGAGAGAGAAAGGGACAGAAAAATTATTTGGAAAAAAAGGTCAAACCTTCTTATATTTTCTAAAGAAAATCATTAATTTAGAGATCTAAAAAGCTCAATGAAGCTGAAATAAGATACACACACACACACACACACACACACACACACACACACACACACTCCAATTCAATCTCATTGCACCATAGAAAAACAACTGAAAATCAAGAATATAGAGAAAATCTTGAAAACAGCAAGACAAAAAGGACACATTACCTGGAGAGAACTAACAATATGATCAACAGCTGACATCACCCTTACTAATGTAGACCAGAAGACATTGGACTTAAATATTCAGAGTGCTAAATAATTTTTTTAAAAATGGTTCAAAGACTTCCGGTAAAATGGCAGAATAGACAGATGCTGTGCTAACTACCTCCCAGGATCACACCAAAATTACAAACAAATTACGCACCATTCAGCCCCAGAGGTCCCCAGAACCCTAGATGAACAGCACCACTAAACGAAGAACTTAAAGAGGAGGCCACATCAACTCTGGTAGGAGGGGCTGAGACGAGAGAGGGCAAACCCCGTGAGGGAAGCCCCAGCTGTGAGGAGGCTTCTCCGGTTGGGGGAGAGACCCTCCGGCCGCACACCAAGCTCACCAGCCCAGAGCTCCTTTGCCTGGAAGAGGAGTTCCAAGATAGCTGGCAGTAAATTAGTGAGGACTCCCTTTGCTCAGCTCGGTGAGGCTGAGAGTGGCTAAGAATGAGTGGGGCCAGCACACAGGCTTGCTCGCCAGTGAGCACTTACCTGGTTCCTGGTGGAGGGAGTAGCTGTGTTAAGCGGGCCCAGGAGCCTACGAGGACAGACAGAACTGAGCACCTTTGGTGCAAAGGCTGGAGGTTTTTGGACTATTGTTCCCCTGGTGTGGAGCCTGCACACAAGTGGTGTACAGGAGGGCGCCATTTTGTCAAAGTTGGGCCCTCCCACAGAGGGTCAGGTCCAGGACCTCATTGTTCTGGTGGAATTGGCGCAGAAGTGCGCATGTGCACATGCGGCCTTGGATCTCCAGCCTCCGCCTGGCTTATACTGCGTTGCCAGGGAAACACTGGCAGGTGCCCTCCAGCTACAACAGACTGTTCACTGAGAGCCGGGAGTGCACCAGTCGCCTCGGGTCCCAGCTCTCTGCAATGCGCTTGCAGAGTTACCAGGCTGGTGATTGGTTGTCGGGCTGCTCAGCCTGATCTGTGAGAGGCTGATTGGGACAGGCTGAGACTGGGAGTTTTCCAGGGAATGTTGGGCCGTGAGCTGTGTGCCTGCATGATCCATCCAGGGCACTCCTGGTGATCTATCCAATACATCAAAGCAATCCCAGAGCAACAGCCAGAATGGGGAAACAAAAAAAAACATGTCACAAGTAAAAGTTCAGAAGAAATCTCTAGAAATGGAACTAGATGAAACAGAGGGATCCAACCTTTCAGAGACAGAGTTTAGAACACTGATGATAAGAATGTTTAACAAACTTAGTGAGAACATAAGGAAGGATAGAGAAATCATAAAAAACAACCAGTTAGAACTAAAGAATACAATAACTGAAATGAAGAACACACTCGAAGGAATCACCAGTAGAGAAGATGAAGCAGAGGAGCAGATCAGCAATTTGGAAGACAAAATAGCAGAAATCACCCAGTTAGCACAACAAAAAGACCAAAGAATAAAATACAATGAAAGTAGTTTAAGAGCCCTATGGGACCAGATGAAGCGCAACCACTCTAGACTCATAGGAATACCAGAAGGAGAAGAGAAGAAGCAAGGGGTCGAGATTGTATTTGAAAAAATAATGACTGAAAACTTCCCTACCCTGGCGAAGGAAATCAACATACATGCTCAGAAAGTGCAGAGGGTTCCAAACAACTGAACCCAAACAGGTCCACACCAAGACACATCATAGTTAAAATGGCAAAGGTTAAAGACAGAGACAGAATCCTAAAAGCAGCAAGAGAAAGACAGCTGGTCACATACAAAGGAACTCATATTAGACTAACAGCTGACTTTTCTACAGAAACTCTGCAGGCCAGCAGGGAGTGGCAGGAGATACTCAAAGTGAGACAAATTAAAGGTCTACAACCAAGATTGCTCTACCCAGCAGGGCTATCACTTAAAATTGAAGGAGAATAAAGAGCTTCTCAGAAAAGAATAAACTTAAGGAATTCATTACCACCAAGCCAGCATTGCAAGAAATGTTAAAAGGGCTTTTTGAAACAAAAGAAAGGGGTAAACAAGCTAACCCAGGAAGACCACAAATAACAAAATGGCAATGCATATGCACCTATCAATAATCATTTTAAATGTGAATGGGCTAAATGCTCCAATCAAAAGACAGAGAGTGGCTGAGTGGATAAGAAAATAGTACACATCTATGTGCTGTTTACAGATGGAATAAGGTATTTCATGCAAATGGAAATGAGAAAAAAAAAAGCTGGAGTAGCAGTACTTATTTTGGACAAAATAGACTTTAAAATGACTACAATAAAAGACAAGGAGGGGCACTATGATCCTAATAAACATCTATGCACCCAACATAGGAACTCCTAATTACATATAACAGATTTTGACAGACATAAAGACAGAGATCAACAGTAACACTATCATAGTAGGGGACTTCAACGCCCCATTGTCACCAATGGAAAGACCCTTTAGACAGAAAATCAACGCAGAAAGAGGGGCCTTAAATGACCCTTTAGACCAGTTGATATTTTTAGAGCATTTCACCCTGAAAAAACAGAATATACATTCTTCTCAAGTACACATGGGACATTTTCCAACATAGACCACGTTAGGCCACAAAACAAGTCTCAGTAAATTTAAGAAGATTGAAGTCATATCAAGCAGATATAAAGGAAAAACTGATGGTTGCTGGCTGGGAGAGAGTGGGGATGAGGGAGAGGGGGAAGGTTTTGGACACCATAGGTGGGACTACAATTTTGCTGCAGGGATATGGGGGCAGTTCTGGGAATGTAATTGACAATGTTGTGAAGAGACTATTATGTTACATGAAATAAGTCAGCAAGTCAGCCGGAGAAAGACAAGTACCATATGATCTCACTTATATGTGGAATCTGAAAAACTGAATGAACAATCAAAATAAACAGACTCATAGATATAGAGGAAAAACTGAGGGTTGCTAGCTGGGAGTGGGGTGGGGATAAGGGGGAAGGGGAAGGGATTAGACAGCATAAATAGACAACTACAATATTGCCACAGGGATATGAAACACATTTCGGGGAATACAATAATGTTGTAAAAATTTTGCGGCATGTCAGATAGTCACATGTCTTGTTAGGGAGACCACTTCATGGATGGAGTAGAGGCTTGATCACTGCACTATACACCTGAAGCTGATGTTGTATAATATTGTATGCCAACTGTAACTGAATATATAGATAGTCACGGTACGTGGAGTATACTGTGGAAGAGGGTCAAAGGAATTGTAGTAGATATGTATGGTATGGGGGGGAGGAGTGGGTTGGTGAACTGGGGGAGGGGAGTTGTCACTTTGGGGGGTAAAAAGTATAACTATTGCATTGTGTTGTACAACTAAAACTAATTTAAAAAAAAAAAGTAGGAATAAGAAGAAGATTCTGAAGGACTGGAATGGATCAATCAGAATGGAAAGGAACCAGTAGAAAGGAGAGGAAAGAACTACAGTGGAGTGGGGGGCGCAGAAGGTAGGAGCAGAATTGGCCTTGAACCAGAAGCTCTGTTCTGAGTGTGGAGGGGAAGGAACAAGGATGGTAAACGAAAGTTAATTTGTTTTGCTTTCCATTAGTGGAAGATGCATTGTTAGCTCCTCTCAGGATTAACTACTGGCACTATTTGTGATGTGGGTGATTTTTATTTAGTAACCTTCCCAGATTATTTTCTCTTTGGGGGCGTTCTTCCTTTCCTCCTTGCTTTCATAAGAGAAGCAACATTCTCTGCCTGGAGACAGCAACTGCAGTGTTCTGTGTGTGCCCGGAGGGAGGCCAAACACAGGCTCCCATCAAAACCGCAGTGGACTTTTTCCTCTTCTCTCCAGTTCCTGCCCTGTGATGAACAAAGTATCCCTCACTGTACTGCATTACTGTACTTAATTAAAACAGAATAACAGCTTTATTGATGTATAATTCATGTATCATGTACTTCACCTATGGAAAAAGTACAAATCAGTGGTTTTTAATATATTCACAAATATGTAAAACCATCACCACAGCAAACTTACAAACACTTTTTTATCACCTCTAAAAGAAAACCTGTACCTTTTTGCAACCGCCTCTCTATCTCCCAGTTATGGATGGAATTGTGTCCCCCCAAAAATTTATATAGAAGTCCTAACCCCCGAAATTCATGTTGAAATCTTAACTCAAAATATAACTGTATTTTCAGAGAGGGTGTTATAAAGGTGCTTAAGTTAAAAAAAGTTCATTAGAAAGGGCCCTAACTCAATATGACTAGTGTCCTTATAAAAGGAAGAAATCTGGACACAGACACATAGGGAAGACAAAGTGAAGACACAGAGAATACAGCCGTCTGTAAGCCAAGGAGAGGCGCCTGGAACAGATCTTCCCCTGATGGGCCTCACAAGGAACCAACCCCACAGACACCTTGATCTCAGACTTTTGGCTCTCAGAAATGTGAGAAGATAAATTTTTAGTGTTTAAGCTAAAAAAAAAATGGTTCAAAGAAGTATATAGCCAGTGCAAGTACTCTACAAATATGAAACTATGATAGAATTTCTTGACAACAAGCTAGAAAATGCATTGCTACTAGACTGACACTAAAAGAAATAACAAAGGAACTTCTTTAGGCTCAAGGGAAATGACACTAGAGGTAACATGGATATTCAGAAAGAAACAAGAAGCATTGGAAAAGATACATATGTAATGAAATATAAAAAATTATACAAGTAATTTTTTTCTCTTCATATATTTTTTTAAGGCAGTGTAGGGTTAAAATGGTACATTGATATATATGAAAACAAAAGCACAAAAGAGGTAGGACAAACAGAATTATACTGTTTCCAGATTCTGGTATTTTAATAAAATTAATAATGTTAAATATAAGTAGGTTGTCATAAGTTAACAATGCATGTTGTTATTCCTAAGCAATCACTAAAACTAATGCAAAGAAATATAGGAAAAAGCTAATAAAGATTTAAATTACATCCTAAAATATTTTTATAAAGCCAAAAAATAATAGAAAAAGAAGAAACAAAAAGAGGTGAGACAAATAGGAAATAAATAGCACAATGACAGACTAAAATTCTGTTATATAATAATCACATTAACTATAAATCAATGAACTATTCTAATTAAAAGGCAAAGCTTGTTGAATTGGATTTAAAAACAAGGCCCAGCTCTATGCTGTCTACAAGAGATACATTTTAAATATAGAGATACAAATAAATTGGGTAAAAGGGTAGAAAATTATACAATATTCAAATACTAAGCATAACAAGAAGGAATGAATATTTAATATAATATAAATTAAATTTGAAGACTAATATTATTGAAGATAAGGAGATATTTTATCAAAGAAAACCCAATACAACTGGAAGATAAAACAATTATAGGAGTGTATGTAATAAAATAGTTCCACAATACATGAAGCAAAAACTGACAGAATTTTAAAAAATAGATAATTAAACAATTGTTAGCAAGTACAATCAGAAATTTCAATACTGCTCTCTCAGTAATTGATAGGACAAATAAAACATCAGTAAGGATATAATAGACTTGAACAACTATATGAACCAACTTGACCAAACTGACATTTATAAGATAGTAATCCCTGAACAGCAGACTGTACATTCTTTTCATGACTACATAAAACATTCATCAAGCCACACAAAATGCAGGATAATTAAATAAGTCTCAATAAATTAAAAAATATGAAATTACACAAAGGATGGTCTCTAACTATAACATAACACTCAGAAAAGGACAAATACTGTATGATTCCACTTAGATGAGGTATCTAGGGTAGTCATATTTATAGACACAGAGAGTAGAATGATGGTCTCCAGGTTCTGGGGGCAGGGGCAGAGGTGGGGGAGAAGTAATAGAGAGTTATTGTATAGTGAGTACAGAGTGTCAGTTACGGACAGTAAAAAAAGTGTTCTAAAGATGGATGGTAATGATAGTTGCATAACAATGTGAATGCCAGTAAGATGTACATTTAAAAATGGTTAAAATGGCAAGTTTTATTTTATTTATGATTTACCACAGGTAAAAAAAAAAATAGAAAAGAAATTATAAGAAAAATTAAAAAATATTTAGAATGGAATAAATATGAAAATAAACATTAAATTTTGTGGAATGCGACTAAAGCAGTGCTCAACAGCACTTTTATAGGTTTAAATGATTGTATTTAAAAGAATAAAAATCTTGGACCGGCCGAGTGGCGCGGTGGTTAAGCGCTGGCTTGGGAAGCCAGCAGACCCGGTTCGGTCCCACATGTGAGGGCCAGTGACACTGCCCTCAAAAAAAAAAAAAAAAAAAAAAGAATAAAAATCTTAAATCAAGATCTCTAATTGTACCATAAGAAGCTAGCCAAAACCAAGTTAAATTCAGCAAGAAGTGATGAAATAATAAAAATAAGAGCAGAAATCAATAAAAAGCATTATTAGGGACAATTTTATGCCAATAAGTTTGAAACTTCAGATGAAATACACATATAATGTTGAAGAAAACTATTTTTCAAAACAGTCTCGGGCCGGCTGAGTGGCGCAGTGGTTAAGCGCTGGCTTGAGACATCAGTGGCCCGGGTTTACATCCCACATATGAGGGACAGTGACACTGCCGTCAAAAAAAAAAAAAAAAAAGCAGTCAAACAGCCTCAAGAAGAAATAGAATATTAAGATAACCCTACGTCCATTAAAGACATTGACTTAATAATTTAAAAACGTTCCAAGAAGGAAACCTATATGTTATGTGGCTTCACTAGTGAAGTCTATCAAACATGTAATGAAGAAAGTATACCAATGTTTCACGGAATCTTTCAGAAAATAGAAGAGTCCATATCATAACACATGTTATTGGGCCAATTATATGCTGTTACCAAAAACCAAGAAAAGATGATAAACCAATATCTCTCATGAACATAGATACAAAAATTGTTAACATGATATTAGCAAGTCAAATTCAGCATTATATAAAAACAATAATTCATCACAAAAGGGGCTAGTACCAAGAATTTAAGATTTGTCTAACATTTAAATTTCAATCAGTGTAATTTATCATATTAATAGAATAAAGGAGAAAAACTATATGATTTTCTCAGTAGTAGAAAAAATTTTGAAAAAAAATTGAACACCCGTTCATGATAACTCTCATGAAGCCAACTTTAGAAAAAAATACTTTTCAACTTGGTAAAAAGCATCTGCAAAAAATTCACAGTAAACATCATACCTAGTAAAAGATTAAGCATGTTTTGCCTAGAATGTGGAATGAGTCAAGAATATCTTCTTTCACTACTTTTATTCAATATTTTATTGGATGTCCAAATCAGTGTAATAAGACAAGAAAAAGAAATGAGACACCCATAATGGAAAGGAAGAAAGAAAATTATTTTTATTGGCAGATGACATTACCATGTATATAAATTCCTAATGAATATATTTAAAAATATATTAGAACAGGTAAATTTAGTAACTTCATGGGGCATGAAATCAATATACAGAAAACCCTGCATTTCTAATACTAGCAATAAACAATTGAAAAATGAAATTAAAAGCATGATTGCATTTACAATGGCACTGAAAATAAGTACAGTACTTAGGAATAAATTTAACAAAGACTGATGTGTAAGACATGCATACTAAGTATTATCAAAAATTGCTGAAATAAATTAAAGACCTAAATACATGGAGAAAGATACCATGTTCATGGATTGAAAACTAAATATTGTTCAGATATCAATTCTCCAATTGATATTTAGATCCAATGCAATTCCCACCCAAAATCCTTTAGGAGTTTTGTAGAAAATAACAAGGTGTTTCTAAATTTATAAGGAAACAAAAAGGACCTGGAATTGCCAAAATAATTTTGAAAAAGAACAAAGTTGAAAGACTTACATAACTTGATTTTAAGACTTAGCATAAATCCCAATATAAATCTGTAGTGAATAAGACAGTATGGTCATGTTTAAAAGATAGACAAATAGATCAGAGGGACAGAACAGAGACCAGAAATAGGTCCACACTTAGATGATTTTCAACAAAGGTTCCAAGTTAATTCAGTGGGGGAAAAGAGAGTGTTTTCAACAAGTGGTCCTGGAACAGTTCATGTGGTAGGTAAAACAATGATACTCCACCCCCCACCTAAAATGTCCACATCCTAATCCCCAGAACCTGTGAATATATTTGGCTATGACAAAAATGAATTAAGATTGCAGGTAGAATTAAGTTTGTTAAGCAGCTGACCTTAACATAGGTAGATTATACTGAGTTATCCAGGTGGGCCCAATATAATCACAGAGAGCTTTAAAAGAGAAAGAGGGAGGGCGAAGAGAACCATAGAGATGGCAGGGTGAGAAATGCTAGGCCAATGTTGCTGGTTTTAAATATGGAGGAAGGAGCCATGAGCCAAGAAATGTGGGCAGCCTCTTTAAGCTAGAAAGGGCAAGGAAGTGAATTCTCCTCCAAGCCCCCAGTAAGGAAGGCATCCCTGTCAACAACTTGATTTTGACTCAGTGAGAGCCATGTTGGACTTCTAACCTTCAGAACTGTCAGATAACAAATTTGTGTTGTTTTAAACCAGTACATTTGTGTTCATTTGCTACAACCATGAAAAAGTAATGTAACAATATCTGTACGGGGGGGTGATGTATGGAATCTCAACCCTTATTTTATACCATTTACAAATTAAAAGGAAATGAATCATAAACTTAAATTTAAGACTGCAAACCATAAAACTACTGGAAGAAAATAGGAAAATCTCTGTGTTCTTGGTTTAATCAAAGGTTTCTAAATTATCATACAAAATGCATGAACCACAAAAGAAAAATCTAATAAATTGGACTTTATCAAAATTTAAAAACAATTTTTTGAAAGGTCTTTAAGACAATAGAAAGATTATTGACAGATTGGTAGAAAATATTTCCCAAACTATATATTTGACAAAGGACTTGTATCTAGAATATGTAGAAAATTTAGGAAACATTGAACCCAATAATTAATGGGCAAAAAATTTTAAGATACTTCACTGAACAAGATACGAGGAATTATCAAACCATACAGTGAATGTTTAAATTAAAAAACCTTATTACAGTAGAAGACACATTGCCATTAACCCTCCTCAAAATACTCCCCTTTGCTTTGAACACACTTACCCCATCATTCTTGCCAGTTTCTGAAGCAGTTCTGGAAGTCTTCTTTTGTGAGTGTCTTTGGTTGCGCTGTCATGGCTACCTTGATGTCCTGAATCATTTTGACTTCGGAGAAGAGCCAGAAGTCGCACAGTGCCAGGCCTAGTGAATAAGGTGGACGAGGACACATCGTAATGTTTTTATTTGACAGAAATTGCAGTATACTAGAAGCGATGTGTGATGTTATGATGGAGGATGATTTATGGCACACTTTAAAACACACCTTCTCTCAACCATAGCTCACACTCAACTGACTGCACTGAACAAGCTGATACTTGTCACATACTCTTACTAAGGTTCAATGTGCCACTTCCCTTATTGAAGATCCCTGCCTTTCTGTTGGATGGCATTTGGCAGCAGCATTCACTGTATTTGTTGATCAGAATAGAAAGGCTCTGTGTCACACATCGCTTCTGGTACTGCAATTTCTGTCAAATAAAAACTTTACAGTGTGTCCCAATCCATCTTATTCACCGGATCTGGCACCATGTGACTTTTGGCTCTTCCCCAAAGTCATAATAACCATGAAAGATAAACATTCTGAATTGATTCAGGACATTGAGGCAGCCATGACAGTGCAACTAAAGACACTCATGAAAGAGTACTTCCAAAACTGCTTCAGAAAGTGGCCAGAAAAATGAGATAAATGTTTCTAAGCGAGGGGGAGTATTTTTAGGGTGATTAATGCCAATGTATCTTTTATTGTGATACATTTTTGTTTTAATTTAAACATTCATCATATTTTTTTTAATCACACCTGGTACATGAAACCAGTAAGCATGTTGTATGTGTTCCATTTTGTTTGTCACCAGGGAAATGAAAATTAAATTAACAAAGAACAACCACTGAACACCTACTAGAATGGCTAAAATTAAAAAGACTAAGGATACTGAGCCTTGGCTAGGATGTGAAACCAATGGAACTCTAATTAATTGCTGCTTGAAATGCAAAAAAATTACAGCCACTTTGGAAAACAGGTTGACAGTTCTTATAGAGTTAACTATACACTTGTTTTTATGACCCATCAGTTCCTTACCTAGGTATCTACCCAAGGGGGGAAAAAAAAATAAGTCTACACTTGGATTTGTAGTGCTGCTACAAATATTCATAGTAGCATTGTTTGTAATATCCAGGAAATAGAGTAAATCACAATTTCCATCACTTGGTAAATGGAGAAATAAAAATGTGGTATATTCTAATAATGAAATACTCTTCAGCAACGACAAGGGGCACACTACTGATATATACAATGATATAGATGACTCTCAAAAAGATTATGCTGAGTGATAAAGCTTAGATAGAAAAGATTATATATATGGTTCCATTTGTATGATACTGTAGAAAAGGCAAAGCTATACTGACAAATCATATTGGTGATTGCCAGGGATGAGGGGAAGGGACTGATAGAAATGGAATAAGAGGAAATGTACTGAAATGAGGAAAATGTTCTCTGTCTTAGATGGGTGGTAGTTAAAAGGCTGTGTATTTAGAAACTCATCAGAAAACGCACTTAAAATGGGTGCATTTTAGCATACATAAATTATATGTTAAGCAATTGAAATATAATGACCTTATAGTGTCTGTCGTGTTTATGTTGTGATAAAATTAAAACTAATATGAATAACATTTACTGAGTTTCCGCTACTGGGTTCTTCCTTACTCAGTTTACCTTTTTAAATTATGAGACTGTATGAGCTTTGGTTTTCTAATGGAAATATTGGAAATAACCAACACTGGTCATTCAAAATATATCAGCCTGGGAACAAATCAATTGAAAGAGGCTTAGGGTAACTATAAAGAGTTCTAGTGTAAATATTTTTTTTTTTAAGATTTTTATTGGGGAATTAGGGTAGAGTACAGCATTGGGGAACCGGGGAAGGGGAACAAACAAGTTGCTGTCATTTTGTTCTTCAGTCTAGTTATGGAGGACGGTGCTTCACTGGCCCATGTTGGTATTATCATTGCTTTCTTCCTGGCTGAGGCAGTCACTTGCCGTCCCTTGGGTGGCTGCTCACGGCGACTCACAGCAGCTTACGCCAGGCGCTCACAGTAGCTTACAGCAGCCCATTGCAGCCTACACTGTTGCTGGTGACTCTCGGCAGCCCAGCTCCAGGTGAAGCTGTTGTTCACCATCTTAGCTGTAGAGGATGCAGCGTTCACTGGCATGTGGGATCCGAATCAGCAGCCCTGCTGCTCAGAGCTCATGCTCCCAAGCCAATTCTTAACCAATAAGCCACTCAGCCAGATCCCCAATAAAATCTTTTCTTCTACCACTGTTCCTCAGCAGATTTGGAGATGTACCTTTTAGAGGTGATAGAAGCTGACAAACTATTCATTCCTGGTTCCTGGTGGAGGGAGTGGCTGTGTGAGCTGGACCCGGGAGCCTGCGGGGACGGACTGAGCTGAGCACCTTTGGTGCAAAAGCTGGAGGTTTCCGGACTGTTATTCCCGTGGTGTGGGGCCTGCACACGAGTGGTGCAGGCAGGACGCCATTCTGTCGAGCTTGGGCCCTCCCCTCTAGTGTAAATATTAATAACTGATATAGGTGAATTGGTGCATCATTGCATATCATTCCTGGAAATAATAACGGTAGTGTCTACCTCAAGATAGTCACAAGGATTAAACAAAGTGAGACATGTGAAATGCTTAGTGCAGTTCTGGACACATAATCAGTCCTCAGTACAAAGTAATTGTTACCTTCATGAAATGTGAGCTTCCTCCTGAGGAAGTGTGTGTCAAGCCAGAGGTAGTCAAATATTGTTTCTGCCTGTCCACCATATCTTCCACCATATTTTCTTCCGGTAATGAAATATTCTGTTTATCCTGTGGGCAACTGCCTTTTCCATCAATTGGGTCCTAATGAGTCAATCAATCTCACACAGGACTTAGGAAAGGGATGTTTTGCCTGCTGTGATTAGATCAGGAAGAGACCCTTGGTCCAAGCCAGGCCAATTAGAAACTTACTGAGATTTAGTAACTCTGATGAAGGAGAATGTTGGGTTACTTGTTGCTGTTTGCTGTGCATTCTACAAGTTGCCTTCATTGAGACAGAAGATTTAAAAGCTCAGCACTGCAGAGCTAGGGATGCTGTGTTTCTAGAGTCAGTTGAAACTGTGCCTTTCCAGTTTTATAAGTGAATAAAATATGTCCTTCATACTCACTTTGACTAAATGAGTTTGATTTGGGTTTCTGCCATTTGCAACCAAAAGAATCAAGTGTTTCAAATACTGGTTTTAGCAAGAACCTATTTTCTCATTTCTAAAATACAGGTGATAATTGTCAGTATTTTGGAGGATGGTTGTAAGATTAAACTACTTAATATATATAAAGGGCTTAGAACAGTGCCTGAAACTTAGCTAGTGCTATACAAATGTTTGCTATTATTATTGCCATTCATTTTCCTTGAAACTATGTTTTGACAGAGTGCGAGGAGTATATAAAACATAGGTTTAAAATTTTTGTAACAGCCATTGTCATTAGCGACTGGAATAATGAATAATTAAATTGATGGTAAATTGAACTCATATGTATAATAAGGCCATTTATTCCTAATTAGCCTTCCTTAGCATGTGTCTTGCCAAGGGTAGGGACTCAACATGGATTGAATGAAATCAATTTCTTATAGTGCATAATCAAAGCATACAAAATTACCTTGTTTATTATGAAATTGGAAAGTTTGAGTCCTCATAGGTGACTTACTTAGTTGATTATAGTAATCTCTTCTGTGAGTAAAACTTTACCAACAACAAGAACAAACTTAATCATGAAATAAAAGCCTTTCTATAATGAGTTACAGCTTTCTCTGTCATCTTAAATAGTATTTTGAGTGGTTTTTTGTGTGTTGTGCAAGACACTTTAGGATTATCTTATTTGCTGTATTTGAACCATGTGGACACTAGTGTCTTGAGAGGCCCTTAGTGGTCCTAGAGATGTGTGCCTTCTGAATACTTGTGTTAGATACTATATTATTTCTCTCCTTTCCCTTAGTGTTAGACACTGCATTTTGCTGGAAGTGTGTCTTAACAGCTCCCCTTCTTTTTCTAATTTTTAAATAATAGCTTATATACAGGGAAATGAAATCACTAAAATTGTTCAAACTAAGTCTAAAATGGCAGTAAATAAGTTATTAGTGTATATACTTTTCTAAGGATAAAATAAATACATTAGTTGGTATATTTTACATTAGTTGGTGTGCCTTGTGGTTCTGTTTGGAGTCTTATTTATCCCAACTCCCCACTCCCACCCCTAGTTGAATGCAACATATGTATTTGCTTAAAAAGGTTCTCCATCTGAATGAACTACTGTTTTGTCATAGAGCACTCTGATAACTTTATAAACTCAACTGGTAGGGCTATAGTTAATGTTACTTTTTAAAACAGGTGCGATGAATAATATGACTTTTCTTTGATTATGTAACATATTAACATGAAATCATTAGGATTTAAAGGTAAATTATATATACACTATACCATTTGGATATGCAATGGAGTTTTCATTAATGTAAAAATGTAGTTTTTAATCACAATTGTCTAAGTGTTATGGTCTTTGGTAAACATCCCATAGATGCCCAAATTTGCATTTATATCTTGCTAAATATGTAAAACAGTCTAGATTTACAGTGATTTAAACCCAAGTTAGGATTTGGGGTAAGATCTTCATCAGGCCCTTCTATGAACAACAATAAGAGATAATGAGAAAAATATGAATCTATCACTTGCAGTCAACTATATACTAGCAAAATGAATCTCTTACTATGAAAGACAATGAGCCATTATTTAAAATAAAGGATGAGGAAATTTCAGTGACAATCACATACAGACTTGATATAGAGCTTCTTGAAATTTTTTTCTCACAGTTTGGTCTTCAGGCAACAGTTATGGGGGTGATAATTGCATTTTCATAAATGCTGGTGTGCTTTCAGAGGAGACTTTCAGAGCATGGAGAAGTCACAACTTTCACCATTAGTTTAAACTAAAGGGTCTGATCTTGTCTCCTCTGTCACATAACTCTCATTTTATGTTAATAGGAGTTATGCCTAATTATCAAGGGGAGAGTAGATTTCTAAATTACAGCCTCTTCTAGAAGAATTATGAGAGTAACCTCCATTAACACCGGGGGGTGTAAAGAATGCAACTCTTTGAATGTTGAGATAAAAATATGTCCCTCTAGTGGAGGGTTATATTTTATCCATAACTGAGTAACTTTGACTCAAGTGACCTATATTGAGAAATAGATTTAATAGTGGAAAGATTGTGGGTTGATGGATCCCTGCCAGTCAGGAAGAACGTTAACAGTAACTGGAGGAATATAGGACATGATGTTATTCCAAGAATTATCAGGAAGAGAAAATTAATTGAGGAAATAAATAGTGTGCATTGTTTTCCACTCCCACTTTCCAGATTTTTCCTTGGATGGAAATTTTGCTTCAGAATTCTCTTTTGAAACTTTCAGTGTTTAATAGGTTCTTGTCTAGTGAGAAATAAACCAAAAGCTGTTGTTATTTTTGTAGCAACCACCCTGTACTCAATATATAATTCTCTGAATCCCATTTATTGGTGTTCTAAGAAAATTTGCTCCCTCATCTGTGACAAAACCAGCATACACAATAATCTTCCAATTTCAAGTCTGGATGAGAATGTCTTCCAGTCCTCAGAAGCAAGCTAAGGATCTCTCTAAGAGAGTTGCTTCTTCATGAAATTAGTAGTTTGGGGAGTAAGATATCTTGGTTCTCTTTCTTCCTCCCTCCCTTCCCCTTCCACCCTACCTTCATCCTGCCCCCTTCTTCCTCTCCCCTTTCTTTTTTTCCCTCCTTCTGTCTCCACTTCTGCCTTTTCCTCCATTTCTTCTGCCTCCTTCTCCCCCTCTTCCTCCCACATTAGTTCCTGTAACATTGCTAAAAAAAAACCTGTCCCAGATATCAAGCACTTTGACATTTTTATGATAGAAAATGCTCCCAGAATTTAATCTGATTATTAGAAATAGAATTGAAGATTCAATTTCTTATAATAGTTTGCTACTATTTTATTGACATTAAATTATGTCATCAGGGTTTAGCTAACATCATCTGAGGTAGGTAGTAAAATGGAAACAAACTAAGAAGCAAAAACATACAAACAAACAAACAACCTGTATTTCTTCAATATCTAATACAGACTGAAAATTGTTTCTAAAATTTAAGAACTAAATTACTTATTTTTTTCTGTACTGGGTGCTGAAAGGAATTTAGAGGTATTTGTAGCAAATTAAACCATTTTTTCATTGCACTGTTTTTAAGGCTAATTTCAAGAAGGGCAATCATCAAACTCCAAACATTGCTCTGAAAGACGCAGTGTCCTTAATTGTATGAACTTGGCCTCTCAGTAAGCATGGCCTTTGATCTTTGAACTCAGGACCTGTGCATCATCACCTCCTGCATGATCTATCTATTTCCAGATTTGGGATCTATAACAGATTCTGACACTCAGTAGCACAGCTGAATCCTTAGCATCTAGATGATGATGATGATGATGATGATCATGATGATGATGATTATTTAGGATGTAGATTGATTCCTCACATAGGCATTATTAGAAAATATAAGACTTGCTAACATCATTAAGACAATAAAATGCCTTTACAAAAAGGAATTATACATTTAAGGAACTTGATCTAAATTGAAGCCAATTCTGTGTGCCCTCTTTTGGGGCCAATTTTATTTAAATCAGTGACCATTGGAGGACTAAGCACATAGTATGAGTTAATCAAATGTTAGTTGAAATAGAGGGAGAGAAAATGGTCTCAAATGAAGCTTAACTTTCTGCAATCATACCTTAACCCTTTCTTCAGCGAAGATAATTTTCGTTTCAGGTTCTCTCTTACAACCTGTATATACTGACCTGATAAACTAATGCAAAGGAATGCAAAATGCTCAGGAGCAAGGAAGGGGGAAAACATACACACAAATACACATGCATGTACTTTTGTGTGTATATATATATTATGTATACAAACATATCCAATATCTCTGAAAGATATGTAAGAAATTGGTTATGAGATTGCCTTTAGAATGAGACAGGGCAAGAATATGAATTTAATTTTCACTATATGTGCCTATTTAAATTTCAAAAGTAGCATCTTCTCTTATGTAAATATTTATAATACTAAGCTGATATTAAAGCTGATCTCAATTAGATGTTTCCTTATACAACGAGTCTGAAATAAGGGGCTTACCCCAAAACATTTAGTAAATAATTGTTTATTTTTATATGTTTTATATATTTAGTAAATAATTTATTTATAATGTAACCAAAAATAACTGGGCCACATTATTAATTAGGGTCTAGATATTGACTTGATTGCTGTATGTCTACAGGAACTCCGTTGAGAAAAAAAGTAGAAAATTCTAATGCAAGTCAATAACAGATATTTTTATAAAACCTACTATAAACATTTGTGTCTACATATGTCTCATTGGAATCTTATGGAATGTCTAAACATGTTACATAATATACAGGAATACTACACTGTATCTGGATCTCAAATCCTAAGTAATATTCCAGGGTTAAAAGAAAAATTTGAAAAACTGATGAGAGAATACATGGTCTGTATCAGTGAATGAAAAAATACCCCCCAAAAATGACTTAAAATAAACATTTAATTTGCTCATGTTCTGCTGGATAATTTGAGTGTGGGTTGATCTCCCTCACATGCCTATGGTCAGTTGGAGGTGACCGTAATGAAGTTGTAGGCTGGCGCTGCTCATTAGTTTGGGGTTCACATGGTCTGGTACCTCAACTAGCACAACTAGGCTGACTGGTCTCTGACCCATTCTGTCTCCCCTTCTCCTGCAGGCTAGCCTGAGGTTGTTCTCATGACTTGTTCAGAGTCTCCATAAACCAAATGACAGCTTACATGGCCACTTGAGGCCCAGGCCTGGAATGGGCAAGCTGCCCCTTTTGCTGCATTCTGTTGGCCAAACATACCACAAGTCAGCGCCGATGCAAGGGGATGGGAAATAGATCCTCCTGTTTTGAAAGGCCCTCAAAGCCATATCACCGGAGGAATGAATCTTGGAAAGGAAACCATTGTAGACACACGGTCCTGAGCTTTAGGAGAAGGATCCTGATTGGGTGAAATGTATATAATTAAAATTTTTATAAATTCCAAATAGAAAAAGAGTAATTAACTTTAAATTAACTTTGTTTTGGGAATGTGTCATCATAATTTCATGTCTTTTTTTTTGTTTTCATGTTTTTCCATCATAATAATAGTTGTTATTTGCTGAGTATGCACAATGTACCAGATACTCCACAATTCATAAGGTATTTTATATACATTTATCTTTCATTTTTAAGATAGATATTATTCCCATTTTTCAGACCAGGAAACTAACATTCATCAGTAAATACTAAGTGGCAGATCCAGCCATCAATTCTAGATCTGTGTGGCTAGAAAATTCAAGGCTTTTCCTAGTAGAGTCATATATCTGGAATTAATTTTTGTGAATTCAACTATGGGTGCATCACATTGGGGTCAGGATGGAGGTTGGAAGACAATGAAAGAGTAAACAATTTAAATAATAAGGATAATCAGCCAGCCATTTCACCCAATAAGTATATGTTTTACAAGAACCCTGAGTTGGGCACTACAGATCTGCTGTTACTTCAGGTAATCACACCTCCCAGGGGTGCCTCAAAGCTGCTGTAATTCTGATATTTTTGTTTCCTTTAATAATATGGCTCCAAATGTAAGCCAGCTCTTTCAACTAATGTTCAATTGGAGAAAGAAAATGATCAATTTGGTAGTAGAAGCAAAAACCATCTATTTTGTATGAACTGTGAGCTTAAATTTAATGTCTGGTGTGCCACATTACTGGGGAATTTTCAAGAATAATTTTGACTCTAACATACTTTTCATTGTAAGGGTAAAGTTCTGACCCTGAACTTCAGTAGGATACAAGTTCAGTTAACTAAGCTGCATTATCTGGAGCAGAGGATTTTTAACGTTTGTGTAATAAAATGCTTTTCTAAAGTGGGTTATAAAATATTTAATCTGCAATCATCAGGTGTGTTGCTCTAGTTAAGTGTATCAGAAAAATAAGTGACATAACTAAGACAGTGCTATTGCAATGCTATGAAACAGTACTCCATCCATTTTTTGTGGAAGACCTAGATTTTATATCATATTTTATGAATGAATCACTAGTTAACTTATAAAATCTCTTCTGAAAGGAAGATGAGAGCTTTGTTATTAAGTATATCTAACTGTTATCAAGTTAACATGAGAAACAGTATATAAAGTAAAGAGAGCAAACAAAATTATCTTACCACAAGCATTTTATTTTATTTTTTAATGCTCATTTCTTGAAATATAACTTACATAGAGAACTGTGCACATGAAAGTGTACAGCTTAACATATCTTCACACATTGTATACACACATGTGAACAGCACCTACAAACAAACACACATAATAGGAAACCCTTCATTCTCCTTTTCAGACACATTTCTCTTACCCCTCAGAGAAACCACTATTCTAACCTTTGACTGTATGGTATAGGTGAATTTTGCCTACATTGTACTTTATTAAATGGAATCACATGGTATGTACTTTTTTGTATGTCTGACTTCTTTTATTCAGCATTGAGTTTATAAGTTGATGAATGAGGCTGGATGCCCTTGCAGATGACTCATTCTCATTGATGATGAGTGAATATACCACTATTAATCCATTCCACTGTAATGCTCATTTGGGTAGCTCCCAGTGTGGGGCTATTGAAAAGAATGCTGCTATGAAGACATGTCTTTTTATGAATATGTGTGCACATTACTATTGTGAATATACCTAGGAGTGGAATTTTTAGGTCATGTTTTTATCTTTGGTAGAAAATATTAGCATTTAAAAGTGGTTGCCAATTCACACTAACATCAGAACTATATGTGGGCTCCTAACACAGTATTTTCTTTTATTAAATCTCTTATTAATTTTATTAAACCTCTTTTATTAAGTCCAGTATGGTTACCTGTTACATAAAAAAGTGTAATGATTGAAGTTTCCTATAATAAGTATATATGATCTCAAGGTTCCAGGTTAGCAATTTCAAGAACATAATTATTTTTAAAAACCCTCTGATTATTAGAGGGAAGATATTGTTCTTCTTAACAGAGTTATACTGAAACTCACCTTCAAGTAAACAACATATAATAATTATAGGTTTAATTGAAAAGTGA
Organism: Aselliscus stoliczkanus; assembly: GCA_033961575.1. Taxonomy (NCBI): domain Eukaryota; kingdom Metazoa; phylum Chordata; class Mammalia; order Chiroptera; family Hipposideridae; genus Aselliscus; species Aselliscus stoliczkanus. Next base: position 130,818,850 of record CM066735.1, read on the forward strand.
TGGTAGCTGATTTGTGCTTATTTTTTGGCCTTCTCCCTTATCTTGTGAAACTGTTAGGAATGATTAACCCATGCTTCATATTCATTTAAAAAAAATTTTAATGCAATTATGATTTTTTTTTCATATTTCAGTGTCTTTTGGTTTTCTTTCTTCAGTATGATTAAGGTCTGATTAAAGTTAGAAAACAATCCTTTCAAAGCAGTCTTGCACATTACTAAGACAATGTTCTATGTAGAAAACAATACCTAAGCTTTCAATTTCTTAGTATATGCTTAAATTAAAGAAACCTTTTTATATATGCTAGTTCCCATTTTGCATCTCAAAAGGTAAGTATTTCTGTAAATAAGATGTCTCTAGAGTACATGCCATTTTTAAAGAATTAAAATTTTTATAAGTATTTGGTTAGGGAGCTATGATTTATAAAGTCAATAATAACATTTTTGGGAGTTACTCAATAAATTATAAAAAAATGAGAAAAATTTAAAATAATATAAATTATAGAAGACAGCATCACTCTACAAAGTCAATGGTGATAGGACTTTAAAAGTTGGTGTTTCTCAATTATAACTTTTTTTGTTTTCAAAGGCTTTATAATTCAAAGATATTTGCAGATGATATTAACTATTTTGACTTGATTATATGAGTTGGTTCATTTCTACTAACCTTAATAGAAAAGTCACAAAAAGTATTGAGCCATGTACAGTTTAATCACTCATTATTTTAGTTGTTCCTTATGTGAAAGGAGGCTATTTATATGCAACTCATGAGTTTTCTGAATAGTGTACTTTAAAACTTATGGGTGAATGACAACTGGTTTAAACAGAGTTCAAATTATTAAACAACGAAAGTGCCATATTTTAACATACCTAGATTAAAATGCAATCAGAGGAACTTAGTGAAGGCAAACTAATCAATGTAAATGAAGAAAGTGCTTGTGATGAAAGTATGAAGATGTCCAAGAGGAAATGATATTAGCAAAACACATTACATTAAAGGAATTCTTGGAGATATTTCATGACACTGAAAGCTCAAGGATAAAATGTTGGAAGGCAATTTATATTTAGAAAGGAGTATGATAATATGCCAAGGTATAGAAAAGATACTGGCTCAGTATCATAGGTTCTATGATGGGAAGAGGAAGGCAAGCACTGTTTAAATTACCCTTTATTTTTTTACAAAGAAATAAAATATATTGTGTTACTCAGTTCAGGCTGCCATAACAAAATACCATAAACTGGGTATTCTAAACAACAGAAATTTATTTTTCACAGTTCTGGAGGCTGGGAGCTCTAAGACCAAGGTGCTGGCAAGGTAGGGTTCCCTTTGGTGCCTCTTTTCCTGTTTTGTAGGTGACCATCATCTCCCTCATATGAGCATATGTATGCTCATATGACCTGTTGTTTGTGTGCCTGCAAGCAGAGAAAAAGATATCTCTCTCTTTATCTTCCTAGATAAAGAGCAGTCAAATATAGACACCTAGTTATCTGATGAAAGAATATCACATACAGGATGTATGTTACTGTATGAACTATTTAAAGAAATAAAAGGTGAAATAAAAAGGAGCAAGTAACTTTTGAAGTTATTAAAAATAATCAGATATTTGACAAGTAAAAGTCTATTTTTACATCCAGTATGGCCAGCTCTCTGACATTAAAAATGTGCTGGAAAACAAAGATGTATGGTTCATGCATATAAATGTATATAGAAAAATATTAATTCAAAAATGATTAGGGATAAAAATTCATGAAATAAGAAGTCCTAACTCACTATGAAGACATAATAATTCTAAACATGTATGCACTTCACAAAATAGCCTCAAAAATCATAAAGCAAAAATTGTTAGAATTACAGAGCAAGAGACAATCTAATCAGGATATTTCCAGAGCATCACTATTTATGAAAGGGCTGGCATGTATCCATCCTATTAGAAATTGCCTATTTTATTACTTTTTTCAGTATTGCTTATTTCTTGAAAGTGGTTGAGTCTTGCTTTTTGGCCTAGAACTTGGTAACATTTTATAAAAGGTCCAAGTTCTCTTAAGAAGAAGCTAGTTGTTAGGCACAAGCTTTAGTATCTATAGATTCAGGTTTATTAATTATATTCTTCAAACTTTATATAAGATAATAAGTTTATTCACATAAAGAAAGCTCCAGACACAGATGGCTTTATAGGACAATTCTACAACACTTTCAAAGAACAAATCATTCCAATTTCATGCAAATTCTTTCGCAGAATAATAAAAAGAAAAGTCTACTCCACACTTTCATTTTGTGGGCCAAAATGGAAACAAGAGCTTCATCTCACTCATAAACATAAATGTAAAGATATTAATAAAAATATTAGCAAAATAAGTTTGACAATCTTTACAAAAGGTAATGCATAAAAACCAAGTTAATCTTATTCCAGGAATTCAGAGGTGAGTTAACATTAAAGGTTTATTCAATGATTTCTTGTAGATGACACCAAAAGCACAGAAAATACAAGCAAAAATAGATAAGTGGGATTACATCAAACTAAAAATCTTTTGAACAACAAAGGAAAAAAAAATGAACAAAGTAAAATGGCAACTCATGGAATAAAAGAAATTGTTTGCAAACTACATATCCAATAAAGGGTTAATATCTAAAACATACAAGGAACTCCTACAACTCAAGAGCTAAAAAACAAATAACCCCAGGCTGGCTGAGTGGCGCAGTGGTTAAGTGCTGGCTTGAGAAGCCAGCGGCCCCGGTTCGGTCCCACATATGAGGGCCAGTGACACTGCCCTCAAAAAACAAACAAACAAACAAACAAACAAAACAAATAACCCCATTAAAATGCACAAAGGAACAGAAAACATATTTCTCCAAAGAAGGCATACAATGGCCAACAGGTACATGAAAAAGGCTCACATCAGTGGTCATCAGGGAAATAAATGCAAATCAAAACCACAATGAGATATCTTGTCACACGTTTTAGGATGGCTATTATTTAAAAAACACAAAAGATAAGTGTTGACAAGGATGTAGAGAAAAGGGAACCATCGTATAGAGTTAGTGGGAATGTAAACTGGTGCAGTCACTGTGGAAAACAGTATGGGGGTTTCTTTAAAAAATCCTGAATAGAATTACCATAGGATACAGCAATGCCACTTCTGGGTATATTCCCAAAACAGTTGAAAATGGGATCTTGAAGAGATGTCTGCTCTCCCATGTTCATTTCCGCACTATTCACAATAGCCAAGACATGAAGCAACCTAAATTTTCATCAGTGAATGAATGGATAAAGAAAATGTGGTGTGTACATACAATGGAATGTTATTTAGCCTTATAAAAGAAGGAAATCCCACATTTTTTTAAAATCATCATAGCTGTGATATTTATTTTTAATTTCATGAGTGAGTGTCAGATGGTTTGTCAGATTAAAACTGTAATGTATAATTGTCACTGTTTCAATGTTATCAATTCAGCTTTTACAGAACTTACTTTGACAATATGGGGCTGTCATCTGGCAATCACAAAGCACTTTAGAAAGCTCACTATGAATGTATCCTAAAGGGAAATGCAATCAAGATGGACATTTTCAAAAGCTTTTTGTTGTGGTAATTATAGGAAATCCTGACACTTGTGACAACATGGATGAAACTGGAAGACAGTATGCTAAGAGAAATAAATCATATGCTGAAGGTCAAGTGTTGCATACTACCACCTACATGGGGAATTTAAAATAGCTAAACTCACAGAAGGAGACAGTAGAGTGGTAGTTCAGCAGGGAGAAAGGGAAATGGGGAGGGATTAGCTAAAGGGTGCAAAGTTTCAGTTCTGCTAAATGAATATGTCCTAGAGACTGTGAGGACAGAATAGTGCCGGTAGTTAATACTGTATTGTTTACTTAAGAATTTGCTAAGAGGGTAGACCGTATGTGTAGTGTTTTTATAACACATGCAAAAAATTATAAATAAGGAGGGTGGGAGAGAACTTTTGGAAGTCATGGATATGTTTATGGCATAGATTGTGGTGATGGTTTCATGGATATATACTTATCTCCAAATTCATCAAGAAGTATACATGAAATATGTATAGCTTTTTGTATGTAAATCATAACTGTGTGAAATTTTTTTTTAAATTTCACATCATATTTCACAATTAATGCTAAAAATAAAAACCACATAATTTCAATAGATGTCAAATAAGCACTTAGTAAATTCCACACTTATTTACGATAAACATTTAGCAAGCTATGAATAGAAAGGAATTTCTTTTATCTCTTAAAGAGTACCCCCAAAACTTATATAAAACGTAATTCTTAACAGTAAAACAGTAGAAGCATTACCTTTAAAACTAGGAACAAGACAGGATGCCCACTTTCACTGCTACCATACAACATTATATTGGAGGTCCCAGCCAGCACAGAGTGTAAAAACTGGAAAGAATGAAACCAAGCTCTCATAATTTTTGATATGTGATTATCCTCATAGAAAACTCAGAGGTATATGTAAATAAGTTAATATAATAAAATTTAGCAAGGTGGGTATAATACCAGTAGTCAAAATTACATTTATATACACCAACCAAACTTTATAAAACATAATTTTGAAAAAATAATATTACATTAGTAACAAAAATGGTACTAAGGAATAAATTCAACAATAATTGTGTAAGACTTATGTGGAGAACATTTTAATACTTTATTACTTTAAAAATATAAACAAATAAAGCTATATAATCATTTTTATGAATAGGAAATTTCAATATTGTAAAAATATTAATTCTTCTAAATTGATCTATAGATTAAATGAAATTCTAATAAAAATCCCAACTATCACCATAAGACTTTTACAAAAAGCTTTACAAGCTGATTTGGAATTTTAATAGGAGAGCAAATGCCCCCAAAGTGACCAAGAGACTCCTGAAGAAAAATAAAGAAATATAGTGAAAGTATTAGTTTTATCAGATAAAAGTGACTATAATAAAGTTCTTATCACAGAATAGTGTGATAGGCAGATTGTCCAAAGAAATAGTCAGGAGCCCCAAAAGAAACATGATCTTAATAAAGCACTTTCATATATGGTGTAGCTTTTGTAAATTAATGGAGAAAAAATTAACCTTTTGATAAATGGTGCTGGGATAATTTATTATCTAAAGAGGAAAAAATAAAGACAATAAAATAGGATCTGTACCTTATGCCCGTAAATAAAATTAGCACTTTAAAAGTGCATTACAAAACTTAATGTGAAGGCACATACTTAAAACTTCAGTAGACAACATATAGGGTATTGTCATAGCTTTAGGAATTAAATTTTTTATAACACAAAAGTTGTTAACCATTAAAGATTTCAAAGATAGTTGCTCCTGTGTCTGCAAAGTTTTTCGCACTCAAGTTGTGCCTAGATATGTTGGATTACTGCCTGAAAACACTGAGACTTTTTCGTTTCTATCTTGAGCAGCTGGCTCAAGAATAAATATCTTACCTCACTGACCTTGTCTCTCATCTAGCTCCAGAACACAGAGGCTTGATTCAGCTTTACTTCAGGACACTGTCATTGTCAAAAGGACCTAAGGTTAGAGAAGAAACACATGCTCTCTAGTTCAGACAACAGTCAGCTTTGTAACTAGCTGTTTGATATCTCTATTATGAATGTCTTTCCTTTGCCATTAGAGCATGGTTCAGTTCAGAAACCACCCAAGTACAAATTGTTGTATTGATTTTCACTACAACCTGTCGGGTAGCCAGGGTCAGGGTTCTGTTCCCTCCTGCGCATTGAAGAGCCCTAATCTCAGAGTGGTTATAGTGACTGGCCCAAGGTCACAAAGCTGGTAAATGGTAAAACTGAACCCCAATCTGCAACTTCTGATACTAAATACTGGCTTTCTTTCACTGTTTCATAAATGCCTTTTAATAACTCCAATTTTCTTGAGATTACACAACAGATTGGGTCACCAACACATTGGGTCAATCTTTTATGTCAAATGGTGCCACAGAAAGTGTGATAACACACAGATGCAGCAGCTTGTCATTCCTGTCAGCCACTGGAACTCAGACAAATAGAACACAGATTCCAAAATGGTAGCTTCTGGACCTAGGTCTTTGTCAATTTCTCAAATTGTGTTTGGTTAGAAGCCCTGGAGATGAAGGGTGCCAACAGGGTAGGAACAAATCTTTACCTAAAGTACCTTGGAAATATCTGAACTTATTAACTATCCTATGCATTAATAAGAGATTGCAGAATCAACACACCAAGGCCTCTTCTCTATGCTTATTTGGATATTAAAGTATCATGTGGAATAAATTGATGAATGAACCTATTGTATTTTCTTTAAAACTTCTGCACAAACTGAAACAAAGTAATGGAGGCTTTCCAAGGGATGGCCTCTGCTTGGAACATTATCAGATATCCTTGTTTGTAAAATTATTTAATTAATGTTGCATGATCTTAAATAATATACCTTATTTTTAACCAAATAAGAGTATAAGAGTTTCTAACATAACTCCTTGTTGTTGAAACAGAGCTGGGTTCTATGATTTAGGGTCAGGAGTGAAGGCCTGGGCCTTTGACTACATAAATTACAATCTCAATTTCACTACTTGCTGGTTTTGTGGCTTTGCAAAAGTTACTTAAGATCTCTAGCCTTCAGGTTTCTCATCTATAAAATGAGAATGGGTTTTTGAGAAGATTAAACAAGGCAATTTATGTATGCGTACAGTGCTCAGAAAATTGCTGGCACTAGTAGGTGCTCAAATGCTAGCAATTTATTACCAGTTGTTTCTCAAACAGACATTAGTGGTTGAGTATGACCTTTGGCAAGTGATTTCATCTTTGTCAGTTGCTTCATCTGAGCATATATGGTATTGATTGCTTTATCTGAGTATTATATGATGGTTAAAAGATTAGACTTGAGACAGATGGCTTAAGTTTCAGATTCCACGGGCAAGCAAGAGAACATCTCTAGGCTCAAATGTCCTTTACAAAAATGCTGAAAATAAGATAATCTATGTCATAGGATTGTTCAGAAGATTAGGTGAGAAAATGAATCCAAAACAGAACAATGCCTTATACATGCCAATACTTAGAAAAGGAGGGAGTTGGAATAAAGACCTCAAGTTCATTATTCTTGTCTTCTTTGGTCTCAAAAAGTTGACTCTGTAAACCTCCAACAAGAATATTTTAGAATCAAGCCATTGACATCTTTGTGCTTTTAGTCTCGTTGGCCTCTGGCTCCTGTTGGGTAGCTCAGCCTGCACTTGGCTTCAGTCCCTCCCTCCCTAAAGGGGTACATTTGGGGCTGAGCCAAAGCCCATACACACAACAGTGGGTCCCCCAGTTCACAGCTGCTGCCAATCTGTTGCCAAACACACACTCTGCTGGAGAGAGCTCCACTGAGATGTCATCCCAGTGGTGGCTGGAGTAGAAGATGTCCCTCAAAAGTCCCTTCTTCCTGCATTAGGTTCTCCATCTCTGAGAATTCTGAAACTCCATTTCTGCCTAGTTCTTGCCCCACCCCAGCCAGGTTTTCTCATCTATGCCCCCTTATCTATACTTGGAATACTTCTGCCTTTCATCCCAGACTATAAAAATCCAGTCCTATCTACCTTTAAAGGTCTAGCTAGAAACATTTTGTTCTTCACAACTAATCAGAAATTATCTCCTTCACTGAAACCTCTCATAATACTTAAAACACACACACACACACACACACACACACACACACAAAAAAAAAAAAAAAAAAAAAACAACCCCCACTAAACTCTTTCCTATGGCCTGTAAGGCTTTATGTGATTTTATGATTTGTTCTTGTCTGCCTTTCTGATACCATCTCTTACTTCTATGCTTTAGTCACACAGGCCTTCTGTCTGTTCCCTTAGGACTCCAAGTTCATTATCACCTTATTGCCTTAGTACTTACATTTCAACTCTGCCTGGAAAGCTTCTACAAAATCATTTCCTGGTTGGCTTTTTTTTTTTTTCATTTTAAAGCCCTCAAAGAGGTCGTTCCTTAACATCCAATAATCACTCCTCCAAAAATAAAATAAATAAAATAAAATAAAATAAAATAAAATAATAAAATAAAATAAAATAAAAATTCTCATTCTGCACAATGTTGTTGGATTAAAATTCATTCAGAAGTGCGCCGGCTGAGTGGCTCCTTGGTTAAGAGTTGGCTTGGGAACGCAAGCTCTGAGCAGCAGAGCAGCGGCTTCAGATCCCACATGGGCCAGTGACGCTGCGCCCTCTACAGCTAAGATGATGAACAACAGCTAGACCTGGAGCTGAGCTGCCATTTGCCAGAGATGGGGTAGGCTGCAGTGCGGCTGCAGTGGGTTGACGTAAGCTACTGTGAGTGGCCGGCAGCCAGCATGAGCTGTGTGAACTGCCGTGAGTGACTGTTCAATGGCTGGTGACTAATCTGCCTCACCCAGGAAGAGCACAATGATAATACCAACATGGGCTAGTGAAGTGACGTCCTCCACAACTAGAATGAAGAACAAAAGGACAGCAACTTGTCTGTTCCCCTTCACCGATTCCCCAATGCTGTTCCCTCTCCCAATTCCCCAATAAAATCTTTAAAATAATGATAATTCAGGAGTGTGCTTGTCCACTCATTTACAACCAGGCAGGTGAGAGCCACCTAAGAGAAATGACAGGGATGTCTCTTTGGCATAGTTCTAAGGGTAGAAGAGCACACAGTGCAGTGATTAGAATGTGTGCAATATGAATTGGCACTATCCTGTTTCAGACAGTTTCAGCAATTATCTTAAGCATGACAGAATATGGAATTGGACTTTACTTATTGTCATGGAATTGGGGCATCCCTTTGTTCTAAAGGGGGTCAGGTAGGTGTATCCATGTGAAGCTTTTAAGAAATGACTGTGCCTCTATCATGCCCACACTTCTGCAGTTTATGTAAGCAGAAGACTGGATGCATTCATGGAAATGGGGAGCTATGCTGTGGGTTTTCCTCCTTCCTCCAGAAAGGAGGGTGAGAAACTCAAGAAGATCATGTAGATATTGGGTATATTACATCAATCTTTCTAATTATGTTGTTTAAATTTTCTATATCCCTAGTAAGTCTTTCTCTGCTTGTACAAAAGGTACATCATCCTTCCACTCTGATGACAAACTTGCCTATTTTTCATCTTGTCATTTTTTTAGTTTATGGATTTTGAAATTATGTTTCTAAAGTTTATACTAGTTTAGGATTAGATAACTTCTTAGTGAATTAAATTGCTACCATGCTTAGTGTTAAACTATTACTATTTGTATGAATTATTTTTGTCTTCAACTCTATTTTGTCTAATATTATTTCTTTACCCATTTTCTTTTAGTTATTCTTTATCTGGAATATCCTTTGTCTTTCAATCCCCCTAAGTCTCTAAGCGTTTATATTTAGATATATCTCCTATAATAGCAGACAGCACTAGAGTTTTAAAAATCAGTAGAGCAATTTTGTAAAACCAGTCAAGAGAGTTTACTGAAGAGTTTAGCCCATTTACTTTTATATGATTTCTAATACATTTGCATTTATTGTTTTATTTATGTGCTGTAGGTCTTGCTTTTTCTTCTTTCTTTCTTTCTTCTCTTATTTCAGATTCATTCGAATTTTTCCTTCATTCTATTTTATCCCCTTATTTGTTTGGAAGTTCTATGTCACATGTCTATTATTTGAGTAAGCTATTATAACTTGTCTGCCTATTTTAATGATATCTGAAGTTAAACATCTTTATCATACTGCAGAATAGTTCAGTATATTACATAAGTTTACTCAGGTCATCTCACTGCCAACTTAAATATTACATTATCCAGTGCTTTAGTTTCACTCCCTTCTAAATTAGACAATACTATATTTTATATTGTTAGTAATATTTTTTTTTAAGATTTTTTTTTTAATTGGGGAATTGGGGGAGGGGAACAGCGTTGGGGAACTGGGGAAGGGGAATAGGCAAGATACTGTCCTTTTCTTCTTCAGTCTAGTTGTGGAGGCTATTGCTTCACTGGCCCATGTTGGTATCATTGCGCTATTCTCTGGTGAGGCAGATCTGTCGCGGGCCTCTGGATGGCCACTCACAGCTGCTCTTGGCAGCTCACACCAGCTGCTCCCAGTGGCTGCCGGCCACTCACTGTAGATTATGGCAGCCCACTGCAGCAGGGGCTGCAGCTATGCCGTCTGGGGGAATCACAGCTGCCCAGCTCCAGGTCTAGCTGTTGTTCACCATTTTAGCTGTAGAGCGCAGTGTCACTGGCCCTCATATGTGGGATCCAAACCGGGGCTGCTGGCGTCCCAAGCCAGCACTTAACCAACACACCACTAGGCCGGCCCTGTTAGTAATTTTTTCACATTAAAAATATTTTATTAAAAATAGAGCTAATATACAATGTTATATGAGTTTCAGGGTACACCATATGCAATATTTATATACCTAAAGAAGTGATCACCATGATAAGTCCAGTAACCATCTGACATCATACCACACTATCACAATATTATTGACTATATTACATATGCTGTACATTATATGCCCATGACTTATTTGTTTTATACCTGGAAATTTGAACCTCTTATTTCCCTTTGCCTCCCCCACTTTCAATTATAGTTGATATTCAATATTATTTCATATTAATTTCAAGGATACATCATAATGGTTAGACATTTATATAATTTAACAAGTGATCCCCCTGACTAGTCTAGTACCCACCTAACACTATACATAGTTATTACCATATTATTAACTATATCCCCTATGCTTTACTTTACATCCCCATAACTATTTTGTAACTACCAATTTGTACATCTTAATACTTTCCCCCCTTTTCCCCCATACTTCCAACACCCTTCCCATCTATCACCCCAACAAATCTAGTACCCATCTGACACCATACATATTTATTACAATGTTACTCACTATATTCCTTATATCATAACCTATATTACCATGACTAGTTTGTAACAACCAATTTGTGCTTCTTAATTGCTTCCCCTTTTTTCATCCCTTTAGTCTTTTCTTTAATGTCTTTAGCTTTTTCTTGTCTGGGAAGCATCTTATCGGTCCTTTTATTTTAAATGATGCTCTTGCTGGGTAGAGAACCGTTGGTTGTAGGTCCTTGGTTTCATCACACTGAATGTTTTCTGCCAATCCCTTTTGGCCTGCAAATTTCTGATGAGAAATCAGTTGACAATCTTATGGGAACTCCCTTATAAGTTATTAGTTGCCTTTCTCTTGCTGCTTTTAAAATTCTTTCTTTGTCTTTATCCTTTGCCATTTTAATTATAATGTGTCTTGGTGCGGGCCTGCTTGGGTTCATCTTGTTTGGGACTCTCTGAGCTTCCTAAGCTTGTATGCCTATGTTTTTTGTCAGGTTAGAAAAGTTTTCAGTCATTATTTCTTCAAATAGGTTTTCAATCCCTTGCCTTCTCTCTTCTTTTTATGGTTCCCCTATGATGAGAATGTTGTTATGTTTCTTGTTGTTCCAGAGGACTCTTAACTATCCTCCTTTTTTTTTTTTTTTGATTCTTTTTTTCTTTTTGCTGTTCCAATTGGATGATTTCTGCTGCCTTGTGTTCCAAATCACTGATTCAAGCCTCTGGTTCATCTAGTCTGCTTGTGATTCCTTCTAGTGTATTCTTTGTTTCAATTATTATATTCTTCATGTCTGACTGGTTCTTTTTTATTGCTTTTATGTCCTTTTTTATGCTTGCTATCTCTCTGTTGAAGTTCTCACTAAGTTCCTTGGGCATCCTTATAACCATTGTTTTGAACTTTGTCTCTGGTTGCTTGTTTGCCTCCATTTCATTTAGTTTTTTTTCTGAAATTTTCTCCTGTTCTTTCATTTGTGATGTACTTCTTTGTTTTCTCATTTTGACTGCCTGTCTTTTTGTTTCTATGCATGAGGTAGATCTGCTATGTCTCCCAGTCTTGGCTAAGTGACCTTATGTAGTAGGTGTGCTGTGGGGCTCTGGCACAGTCTCTCTGGTCACCGGTTCCAGGTGCTCCAAGGGTGTCCCTTGTGTGGGTTGTATGTGCCTCCTGTTATAAGTGAACCTTGATTATTAGCATGTCAGTGGATGGGATTGACCCTCAGGCTGACTGGCTGAGGGGTTTGGCCACATCCACGGCTCATGGGCTGCTGTGCAGAGACTTACCTAAGTGAGTAAGATTTGTACATCATGCTCTGATGCCTTTTCACCTTTTCAGACTGTCCTTGTGTGTGTTGCTTGTGAGCCTAACTGGACAGTACTCTGTTGTGGTCTAAAGCCAATTTCCAAATATGTTGGTTCTGGGCCTTTTGGGAGGGGCTCAGGTAGAGGCCCAGGTCACCCACTGCCTGTGATGAACTGGGGTCTCTCTTGTAAGACATATTAGAGCAATCCATGGTTTTTCACTGTGCTAACCTGGAGGCAGGTGGGAGAGGCCACACTCTGAATCAGAATGACTGCCACCAGTCCCAGGCCTGGAGAAGCTCCTCAAAAAGCCAGGACACCCCAAGTCTTACTGCCACCTGCCAACTTCCTTAAAGTTCAGCCACTGATAAAGCCTCCTGTGGTATGCAAGTTGAGTGAGGCAGGGTCTCAGAGTCACTACAGTGGGAAGTGTTGTGGTCACCAGGTTACTGTAGACTCTTGTTTGGTGCCATTGCTGAGCCTCGAGCTACTTATAAAACATGTCAGAGCACACCAAAGCCAGACATCAAGAGCCTGGGGCCTGTCACCTCTGACAGTTTTTCAAGAAAGAGTTCAATATGGGCAGAGCTGGCTGGCTGCTTTCAGAGAAAGTTGGGGTAGTTGGAAAGGGTGTGGTTCCAGTGCGTCAGCAGGGTGGAGTCCACTGAGATTCAGATTTGGGTATAAGCATAGGGGGAGGACTCAACATATTAAAGATGGCAGCCACTTGCCTGCTACATGGGAGGTCTCCTCACAGGGAAAATGAGACTGTCCTCCAGTCCTCCCTGAAGCTGCAAAACTCAGTCTGCTCTCTGTATGCCTCTGATGCCGCCCAGTCACCGTCCCTCTGCCAGATCCCAAGGTGAGTGCCTGAGAGCAAGTGAGTCAGTTCATGGCCCTTTAAGAGGACATCTGGGTTTCCCATGCAGGCTTCTGTCTCACCAGCTGGTTGGAATCCCAACTGTCTGTCACAGCCAGATGTTGTGGGTCTCCACTTCATGGCACCAGTACTCTGGACTGGGGAGTCTGGTGTTGGGGTGGGGTCCTTCTCTCCTCTGGGGGAAACTCTGCAGCCTATGTATACCTCCCAGTTTTCATCCACCACATGGAGATTTAGGATCAGTTCATTTCACCTCTCCACCCCTCCTATCAGTCTCAAAGTGGCTTCTTCTTTAAATCTTTAGTTATAAAACTACTGTTCAGCAAGACTTCAGATGATTCTCCAGGTTGATTGTTCTATAATGTAGTTGTAATTTTATTGTGTTCACAGAGGGAAGCACACACAGTGTTTAATCTACTCCACCATCTTGGGTATCCTCTGTTAGTGTTTTGTTTTTGTTTTTTTACCTATATATGTGCCAGTATCTTTTCTCACATTTCCTTTTGCAACTCAGCCCTTCTTTGTGGTGATATATATATATCCTGCTTGATATACATCCTTTAGAGGTTTTTTTTTTGTTTAAGTGAGGTCAGAATCTTCAATAAAATACTAAGTTTTAGTTCTATAACTCTTACTTTTATAATAGTAAATGCAAGCAATTCTTGATATTGTTAGTGATTAAAATTTAAAACAAATTTCACCATATTTCTATTTCAATTTTCTGGATGCTGTAAATAAAAAAGAAGGGAAACATCACAGGTGAATATATTTTAAAAACATAAACAAATACAATTATTACTATTAGGCTGAACTACAGGATGTTAGCATTTTTGCTGGTTAAAATTTGTCAATATCAAGTATTTCACATGACTTTTCCTAATATTTATAGCTATTCACATATAAAGTTACAAACACAGAATGAGATGCCAAGATTGGTAATAACCTTATTTTAAATATTTTCATTGATCAACACTGCCTCCTTATTGATAGACAATAAGAAAATAGAAATTTGAACATAAAATTAACTTCCACTAATAAAATATCACTTTAGTTTGGTTTTATTTTGTTCTTAGGTACATTATCCTTTATCTGTTTATTATTATTTGATATGGAATCTTAATACATATTGTTGTTGTTTCTAATATTAAGAGAAAATATTATCTGCTTTACCTTTAGTAATAGACACAAAGCTTTAAAAAAAAACTTCTACAAAAATGTGAGTTAAACCATACTTTTTTCTCATTAATCCATGCTTGATACTTCTCTCACCAAAAGTAAAAGCTAAATGCAATTTACAAGCTTATCTGCATGTTTCCTAAAATTACTTAACTGCTTTCTAGCATACAATCATGTATTCTTACTTAGAAGATTTGATGTTTGTGATAGACCAGTCTAGAATAAATGAATTTTTATCAATCCAGCTAATGAAAGTAATTAACTAAAATGTTTTTTCTTAAAATTTCCTGCTTCTTGGTAAAAATCTAATCTCTCTCTAGTTTACCTGTTTCATTGGCACAAATGTTGACATAATGATTTATTATGACAATATAGTCAACATAACTTTTCCTTGCCTATAATATTCTTCCATTTTGTATAACTCTTGGTTAAATTACCATTCCCACCATGTTCTTTATGCTTATCTCCTTTATCTCTTGGCACAGTTTTAGAACTACATGTCTTATTTTGGTGAATAAATGAAATAAGGGCAACTGTTATGCAAATTCAATAATTATATAACTGCTTGGTAATTCTATTTTTAATTATTTATAATTTTATGATTTCAGTAAAGCTCTATTTTTAAGAATTTTTTTCCTATAGAAGAATTATTTAATATAGATTATAGTTTAAAAAGGACAACAATACTGAAATCATTATCATCACCAACATTATCTCAACAACAGTCATAGTTATCATTTTCTATATGGTAGTATTCTCTATAAGTTCACTTAACTTATGTCCCTCAAAGTGGTGCAGGGAAGTAGATAGAACTTTTCACAATTTAGTGGTGAGAAAAATGAGTTACATGAATTTTAAGTGACTCACCCAAGCCAAGATGGCCTTTTTTCTCAGCATGGTGTTCTTTCCCTTCTCTCATGCAATCCCAGTGCTTGTAAAACCCAAAACTGTCACCTATAAAAAGCAATGATTTCTATAAAATCTAGAGATACCTCATTAAAACAGGTCTTAGAGCCAGCTGAGTGGCACCGTTGGTTAAGAGCTCGCTCAACTGAGCTCTGAGCAACAGCAGTTCAGTGCCCAGCCCAAGCTGAGGTGCTGCTGAGCTGCCAAGTGGCAGGATGGCTCAGCTTAAAAACAAACAAACAAACAAACAAACAAAACTCTTAAATATCAAAAACAGAAGTAAATATATGATTTTCATAGATTAAGCTATTGTTATACCTTTGACATTAGCCACAGTTTGGATAAATCTAGACCTGTATTGTCCACATGACTTATGTCACGAGTTACATAAAGCTGTTGAGTAGTTGACATGTGGGTAGTCTGAACTGAGATGTTCTATAAGTATCAAAAAACACACAGGAGACTTAGTATGATAAAAATAATGTAAAATATCTCAGTAATAATTAGTTGTTACCAGAGGATAAGAGGAGAGAGCAGTGGTAGAAGAGGGAAAGGGTGTCAAATATATGGTGATGGAAGGAGAGCTGACTCTGGGTGGTGAACACACAATGTGATATATAGATGATGTATTATAGAATGTAAACTTGAAACCCAGTAATTTTGCTAACCAATGTCACCCCAATAAATTTTATTGAAAAATAAAATAATTTTAATATTAATTACATGTTGAAATGAAAATATTTCACATATAATGTGTTTCTAACATATGATTAAAAATTAATTGCACCTGCTTTTACAATTCTTTTAGTGTGGTTACTAGAAAATGTAAAGTAATATATGTGGTCCATTATATTGGACCATTATATATGCCTTACATTATATTTTCATTGGACAATACTGCTCTACAGTTTTCATTTTTCTTAGGCATGGTTCCCTGATTTCACTCTTTATTTAGCATGCTTTCCCTTTTAAAATGATTGACACTTTTATGTCAGTATATAAGCCTAACATTAATAGTTATCTGTTAATCTCCTGTATTTGGGTCTCTACACTTTTATGCTATCCTGTTATGCTATTTAAAAATTTATTAAACCTTCCTGGATATATCACATTACATTTAAATTAGAATTTCATGTGTGTTGTAAAAAAAAAAGTATAAAGGTAGAGATTTAGATCATAAATCAAAATTTTGTCCTACAAGGATAAAATTTAAGGATAAAGTAAAATTTTAAGAAATAATGAGTTTTCTCATTCTCTCTCTATCTCTTTATCTCTCTCTTGCCATATATATATATATATATATATATATATATATATATATATATATATAGTGCCAAAAATGTATACAAGTGGGCACTTTGGTCAACATTGCTCAAGCAGTAGTTTGCCATAATCTTAAGTGCCTGGACACTGATCGTAACCACTTTGAGCACCTTTTGTAACTGTAGAAGTCAAACATGACTTTTATTCATCTTTTGTTATTGGTATATATATTGAGTATTACAATTTTAATACAGTTTTCCTTTCTTAAAATGTGTATACATTTTTTGGCACTCTCTCTTTCTCTCTCTCTCTCCTTCTCTAATATATATATATATATATTAGTTTCTATATCAGGGATCAAGTGAGTTAATACATATAAACCACTTAGAACAGTGCCTGCCATTAACAATAAATACTAGCTTTTCTTTTATTATAAATATTGATTACAGAAATCTCACAGGTCAATAATATATACTCACAAATGATTTATGGCAAAACAGAATTTTTTAGCTAATATGGGAGCAATTATTAGTAGAAGGCAGTTGTAGAAACATATCTATTGTCCTTCCATATTCTTTATAATCTAAATTTTTATTTTTACAAGTATGCAGTTTATATTTCTATTCTTAGAATTGTAAAATTTTACTACTAAAGGAAAAATGATAGATTATTATCTAGCCAAACTCCCTTACTTAATGGATGAAGAAGCTGCCACCCAAAGAAGTTAAGGAATACATCTTGCATTCCATAGTTACTTAAGAAATGCAAGAGTAATACTGGCATTTTATTGAGCAATTGGCCAGAACTAAGTAAAAGCTTTGAAGACAGTATCTCATGTAATCCTCAAAACAAGCAACTAAAATAAATACTTCTCCCTTTGAGAAGGTGAGAAAACAGGAGTGGGAAGAATTGAGTTAGCTCTTTAAGAGTGCACACAGAGAGACTGAGAGCCAATGTATAAACTCCAGTTTGATTCTAAAACTTGTGCCCTCACCCTTGTGGTATGCTGCTTTCCATGTTAGTTTTTTTTTTTTTTTTTTTTTGCTTTGTTTTTAAAGCAAAGTGACAAACTAAGAGCAATACAAACAAATGATCTCTTTTTGGTTAGTCGTGGATGGAGAATTGGAAGCATTTGATAGGTCTAGACTCACTGGCAGCCAGTGCCAACAAGATGACTCAGCTCGCCTCAAGACTATGGATCCCTGGGGCCCTGGAGGCTCCCATCTATTCATCTCAGTGGAAATAAACATACAGGATGAAGAATTAGCTGGGTTAGGATGGACAAAATATATAGACACACTTCCTGAAGGACATATGAATTGATTTAAGGAGCAAAAAGAGACAGAATGTGTCATAGACTGTGAAAATGACTTTTGCTTTTTCTCTGCTTAGAGACCCTAGAGCTTAACTTTGATCTCCCAGCAGAATCATCAAATTATCAAACAAACCTCAGGAACTTTAGGCTGACAAACCCAGTGTAATGGATTAAAATAACTTTAAAATTGAGTAAAAGACAATTGAATTAATTTAATCACTTTATAATTGGATGAAAAAATCAACTTCTCCCTTTATTATTAAACTGTTTTAAAATTTATCTCAAGTAATTTGTCTAAAGTAATATGAGGTCTACTGGGCTTAATGATTTGAAGAGCCAAATTTGATTTGAAGATGACATGGATTTTTTGGATCCTTCTAGCTTGAAAAACAGCCTCCACAAATAAATAAATCACTCAGTCCTAAAAGGGGGTGCTGAAAGGAGTAATGAAAGATGAAGAAAGTTTATTTCATCCAAATATATTTTTCTAGTTTACTGTATCAAAAGAGTATAAAATAAGGTAGTTCTAGGAAATTCACATGAAAAGAGATAACTTCTGGTAAGATAGGGTCCATTGTTTCCTGTTACTATTATAACAAATTACCACAAACTTCATAGCTTAAAACAATAAAGATTTATTATCTTGTAGTTCTGTACATCAGAAGTTCCACTGGGCTGGAAATTAAGGTTTCTGTAGCACTGGAATGCTTCTGGATGCTTTAGAGGAGAATCCATTTTTTTTTGCCTTTGCCAGCTTTTAGAGCATGCCTGCATTTCTTGGCTCATAACCCCCTTCCTCCATCTTGAAGGCAAGCCAGTGAGCATCTTCACTTCTCTCTTTGACTTTCACACACACACGCCCTCCTGCCTCACTTTTTAACTTGTCGGGACCCTGATGCAACCAGCCTCTGCTGCAGAGACACAATCCCCTTGTGTACTCCCTGAATCCCCTGTGACCAGCCTTTCCCCATCTCTCTCTTCCCACTTCTTTTTCTCAAGTCTTGGTAGCCACAGGTCCTGCTTTGAATTAATGGCGTTCTCATTTAGATAACTTAACATTTTATGGCATTCTATCATCACCAGAGAGGCTTTATATGCCAGGAAACAGATTTACTCAAGATGAAGTTTGTTTGGTTGTCTGTCCTCTTGGGACTTTTGGCTAACCCAGAACCTCGCAGCAGTGCCCTTGAATTTGTTTTCTGAAAGATGGTTGTGTTCATTCCATCCTCAGCATATAATTCCTACTGTTCATAGAGTTACCTGGCTTAATCCTAGTTTTCCATCCCATTTTGCCATATGCACAGTTACTTACAATGTCTATGTGTGTACTGACACACTATATATTAATGTCTATACAGATACACATATATAGTTATATATAATTTATGGACATAAATATTTGTCAAAACCACACTCACTTCAGAGGAAAATATTATTTAATGCTTGTGCTATATATTCAGAAAGTTTGAAAGATGAATTATGTGGAATCAGTTATCGTGAAATTATGTAAATAGTTTTCTCTAAAGACATTGGTTGACAGAGGACCATTCTCTCTGCATAAATAGCAAACCTTGGTCTCTGGAACCCAGGCAAGTTTCGCTGACAGAAGATAAATCGTATCACAAGGTCCTAGGAACATTTAATCACCAGCAAGTCAACTCATAGAAGCCATTCAGTCTTATATTAAAATTGATCACTAGTTGTGAATTAATGATAAAAACTAGATGTTATTTTATCATTCATTTTATCACTTCATATAAACCATGTTGTGAAAGAAATAAGCCTATGCATGTTATATTGAAATTAAATAAATGGTAATTTTTGTGTTGTTGAAGTTTGGTAAATAATTTAATAAATCTCCTACCAGAATCCCATGGAATTCCAAATAAATCAGCAGATTTTTGAGTTTAGCTGTTTAGTACTCATAATGAATCCTTAATGTCCAACAGCATCTACTGTTTACAGTTGCCTGGGGTCTCTAAAACAGTAGGAGATGAAATGATTTTTCTGGTCCTTCGTGTATGGCTGTCATAGAATTAAAGTGTTGCATGAATTTCATATTTGAGCAAGTGACTTCCATTCTTCAGTCTCCTGTGGGAAAGGAGAACTAGATGGAGCTGCATTTAATGGCATGCTGTCTTGTCTAGATTGAATTTGTTCTAAATTGCATGGTTCTCAATTGTACTCTCATGCATCCTTAAAACAACCACAAATTCTATGGGACACATATTTTGTGCTTTGCTGAACACTGAGAGTGAATAAATGATGATTTAAGGGCCATGAAATTGAAGTTGGTATAGAGCTACGAACAGTATGTTAATTTTGTTTAGAAACATAAAAGAAAGCTTGTTTTGAATATCCTTAAAAGTTTAATAAGAGTTCCTTTCAAGGCACTCTTAGAAAGGCACTGTAGAAAAGCAGCTCCACAGAAAAATAAATGTGTATCCATTACCTTTTCTAAAATGTACCCAGATTTCCAATTTTAAAATCCTTGTAAAGCCAATGATTTCCTGCTTTTAGATTCACTTAAAACAAGTGGTAAGAATTATATTGTTATTTAAATAGGGAATATTCATGTACATAGAATGAATTTCTGTCTAAGTTTAGGAGATTACAATAATTAAACATGATTCTACTTGAATACTTTGAAGAATTCATCAGGAGAAATCAAAACAGCACAGAAACGTGAGTTAGCTGGCTGGGCTCTGGGGAATAATTGATCACTAACCTTTTCTATGAGCTCAGATAATTAAGTTCATTCAGCAAATCTCCACTGAAGTCCTATTAAGTCTATACTTTGTTCTAGGCACTACATATTAGGAGATGTCCCTGCCTTGGTGGCATTTATTTTCTACTGGGCTGACAGACAAAACTCATAAATTGACATACAATATGCTGTCAGGTAGTTATTTACAAGTACTATGAGATAAAATAAAGCAAGGTCGGGAACAAAAATGAGAGGAGTGTGATCTGATTGTCCCAGGTTTAACTTTTCTCATGAGGAACTTTACCTTATGATTTTGATTTGCACAGGAATTTAAAGCAACTTATAAAAATACACAAGGCACAGAATAATTACATAAATATTCCAGGAAGTTGGCCATAAGGTTAGGAAAACTACTACATTGCAGGGTCAAATTAGATCACAGAAAGTAGATTTTATAGCCTGGTATAATTGCTTCACATTCCCACAAACTTGGCACTAAACCTATTGGCCAAAGCCAAGGGGAACATTCAAACATTTCATAAGACATGCTATATCCAAAACATGAATATTGCCCAGGGCTTCTTGAGAAGACCATTCTGCTGAAATAGAGATCCAGAAAGATTTTCTGGTATGGAACAGGTACCATACCATAGAGTAGGTGGCTCTTTGATATTCCTCAGTGAATGCCGGTAGTCATCACATAGGACCAGTTTGACAAAAGTAATTAAAGACCAAATTACAGTAAAACCTGGGATTGCGAGTAACTTGGTTTGCCAGTGTTCCACAAGACAAGCAAACATTTCTAATACATTTTAATGTGGTAAAAAAGTGATATCTTGCAATACGAGTAGTTGTTTCCGGAATGAATTATGCTAACAAAACAAGGTATTACTGTATTTCAGCATGATTGCTCATTTTCCCTTCATCTTTTTTGTTTGTTTGGTGTGTGTGTGTGTGTGTGTGTGTGTGTGTGTGTGTGTGTACATGTACACTGTGGGAAAATGTCACGTACTCCTTTGAGATCTTAATGAAAACTATGGAGCCTGTCCTCAGATTATGTCCATCCAAAATTTGGCTCACAATATGAGGGTGTCAAGAAGGTTTTGAAGACCAAGAAAAAATTGCAGGATGTCCATTTCACCCTTATAATATCATAAAAAAGGGAGAAAAATGCTAATTTATTTTTAAATTTATGGAAGAGTTTAAATTAATTACAGTTCACATATAAAATTATATTTTTTCAAATGTACAACATAGTGATTAGACATTTGTATAACCAAACAAAGTGATCACCCTAATAAGTCTAGTACCCATCTGACACCACATATAGTTATTACAATATTATCGTTGATTTATCTAAACTGTACTTTACATCCCTGTAACTAGTTTTATAACTGGCAATTTGTATTTCTTAATGCGTTTCACCTTATTAACCCGTCTCTCCAACCTCCCTTCCATCTGATGACTATCAATTTGTTCTCTGTGTCTTTTAGTTTACTTCTGTTTTGTTTGTTCTTTTATTATGTTTTTTAGATTCACAAATAAGTGAAACCGTATGGTACATGTCTTTCTGTGTCTGACTTATTTTACTTAGCATAATAACCTCTAGATCCATTGATATTGTCACAAATGGTAAAATTTCATTTTTTTTTATGGCTGAGTAATATTCTATTGTATATATGTACTACCTCTTCTTTATCCATTTGTCTAAAATGGACACTTAGGTTGCTTTCATATCTTGGCTATTGTTAATAATGCTACAATGAACATAGGGGTGCATATATCTTTTCAAATGTTTTGGGTTTCTTTGGATAGCTACCCAGAAATGGAATTGCTAGTCATATGGTAGTTCTATTTTTAATTTTTGTTTTCCATAATTGCTGCACAAATTTACAAACACACCAACAGTTCATGAGGGTTCCAATTTTCTCCACATCCTTGTCAACACTTGTTGTTTTTTTATTTATTGATGATAGACATTCTGACAGGTGGAAGGTGATATCTCATTGTGGTTTTAGTTTGCATTTCCCTGATGATGAGTGATGTTGAGCAGCTTTTCATATGCCTATTGGCCATTTGTATGTCCTCTTTGGAGAAATGTCTACTCATGTCCTTTGCCCTTTTTAAAATCAGATTGTTTGTTTTTTTGGTGTGAAGTTGCATGAGATCCTTGTATATTTTGGATATTAACCTCTTATTAGATGTATCATTGGCAAATATCTTCTCCCATTCAGTAAAATGCCTTTTTTGTTTTGTTGATGGTTTTCTTTACTGTGCAAAAACTTTTTAGTTTGAGGTAGTCTGATTTGTTGATTTTTTTTTTTTTCTGTTTCCCTTGCCCAGGGAGACATACCCAAAAAAAGATTGCTAAGAGCAATGTCAATGTTTTTACTTAGGAGTTTTCTGGTTTCAGGTCTTACATTTAAGTCTTTAATCCATTTTGAGTTTATTCTTGAATATGGAGTAAGAAGGTGATCCAGCTTCATTTATTTTTGCATGTATCTCTCCAGTTTTCCTAGCACCATTTATTGAATAAACTGTCTTTACCCCATTGTACATTCTTGCCTCTTTTCTCATAGATTAAATGGCCATATAGGTGTGGGTTTATTTCTGGGCTTTCTATTCTGTTCCATTGAACTATGTGTCTGGAAACACCATGCTGTTTTGATTACTATAATCTTGTAATATAGTTTTCTAGCAGAGAGCCTGATACTCCGACTTTGTTCTTCTTTCTCTCTATGGCTTGGGTTATTAAAAATCTTTTGTGGTTTCATATAAATTTTAGGATTATGTGTTCTAGTTCTGTGAAAAATGCCATTGGTATTTTGATAGAGAGTGCATTGAATCTGTGGATTGTTTTGTGCAGTGTGAACATTTTAATGATGTTAATGCTTCCTATCCATGAGCACGGTATATTTTTCCATTAATTTGTATCACCTTCAATGTCTTTCTTCAATGTGTTATAGTTTTATGAGTACAGGTCTTTTACCTCCTTGGTTAAATGTATTTCTAGGTATTTTTGTTGTGGTTTTTTTTTTTTTTTTTTGAGAGGGCAGTGTCACTGGCCCTCATATGTGGGATCCGAACCGGGGCCGCTGGCATCCCAGGCCAGCTCTTAACCACTGTGCCACTCGGCCGGCCCTATTTCTAGGTATTTTTGATGCAGCTGTAAATAGGATTGTTTTCTTAATTTTTCTTTCTGATAGTTTGTTATTGTCATATAAACATGTAACCAATTTCTGAATATTATTTATGTTTCCTGCTGCTTTACTCAACTCATTTATTAGTTCTAATAGGTTTCTGGTGAAATCTTTAGGATTCTCTGTATGTAGTATAATATCTGTAAATAATGAAAGTTATACTTCTTCCTTTCCAATTTGGATGCCTTTTATTTCTTTTTCTGTCTGATTGATGTGGCAAGGACTTTCAATAATATGTTGAACAAAAATTGACAAAAGTGAACATCCTTGTCCACTGATCTTAAAGATAAAACTTTCAGCTTTTCCCCATTGAGTATGGTTAGCTGTGCATTTTTCACATAGGGCCTTTATTAGTTTGAGGTATATTCTATCTATCTCCACTTTATCATAAGGGGATGTTGGATGTTCTAAAATGCTTTTTCTGCATCTATTGATATGCTCATATGATTTTCATCCTTTATTTTGTTTATATACTGTATCACATTAAATGATTTGTGGATATTGAACTAACCTTGCATGTCAGAAATAAATCCCACTTGATCATGATACATGATCTTTTTAATATATTGCTGAACTCAGTTTGCTAATATTTTGTTGGGGATTTTTGCATTTATGTTCATGAAGGATATCAGCCTATAATTTAATTTTTTTGTAATACCTCTATTTTAGTATCAGGGTAATGTTGGCCTCATAAAATGAGCTTTGGAGCTTCTCTCCTCTTCAGGTTTTTGGAATAGTTTGACAAGAATAGGTATTAATTCTTTGAATGTTTGGAAACATTCATCTGTGAAGCTATCTGATCCAAGACTTTTGTTTCTTGAGAGTTTTTTATTACTGATTCAATTTTATTAATAGTCATTTGTCCTTTCAGTGTTTATGTTTCTTCCTGATTCAATCTTGCTTATTTGTATGTTTCTAAGAGTCTATCCATTTCTTCCAGGTTGTCCCATTTGTTGAGATATAATTGTTCATAGTATAATCCTTATAATTCTTTGTATTTCTGTGGTGTCAGTTGTCAGTTCTCCTCTTTCATTTCTGATTTATTTTTTTCAGTTCTTTCTCTCTTTCTCTCTTTTTTTTTCCCCTAGATGAGTCTGACTAGAAGTTTATGAATTTTATTTATCTTTTCAAAGAATTAGCTCTTGGATTCATTGATCTTTTGCATTGTTTTTATTTTATTTATTTACTTTTAGACTCTATTTTGTTATTTCCATTCTGTTCTTTATTAATTATTTTCTCACTTTGGGCTTTCTTTTCTTTCCTTTCCTTTAGGTGTAAGATCATATTGTTGATTTAAACTTTTTCTTGTTTCTTTAGGTTGACCTGTAGTGCTCTGAATTTCCCTTTTAGAACTGCTTTGGAAATATCCCATATATTTTGGGTCACTGTGTTTTTGTTTTCATTTGTCTCAAATTACCTTTTGATTTTTTCTTTGATCTCATTGTTAACCAATTTTGTTTATTAGCAGGTCATTCAACCTCCATGTACTTGGGTGTTTTTCGTTTTTCTTCCTGTAACTATTTTCTAGTTTCATACCATTGTGATGAGAGAAAATGTTTGATATGATTTCAATCTTCTTAAATTTGTTGAGACTTGTTTTGTGGCCTAACATATAATCTATCTCAAAAAATGCTCCATGCACACTTGAACATAATTTATATTCTGCTGCTTTTGGGTGAAATGTTCTAATAACATCAATTAAGTTAATCTGATCTCACGTTTTATTTAATGTACTGTTTTGTTGTTGATTTGCTGTCTAGATGATCTATACACTGGTGTCAGTGGGATGTTAAAGCCCTGTACTACTATTTTATTACTGTTGAGCTGTCCCCTTTGTCTGTCAATACTTGCTTTATGTTTTCAGGTGCTCCTACATTTAGTTTGTAGATGTTTACAAGTTATATCTTCCTGATGGATTGATCCCTTTATCATCATGAAACACCCTTCTTGTTTCTTGTTATTACTTTTGTTTAAAGTCTGCTTTCATCTCATATAAGTATTGCTACCTCAGTCTTTTTTTTTTATTTGCATTTGTATGAAATATCTTTTTCCATCTTATTTCTTTTAGTTTGTATATGTTTTTGGATCTCAAGGGGGTTTCTTGTAGGCAGCATATATATATGGGTCTTGTTTTATTTTTAAAATTCATTCAGCTATCCTATGGCTTTTTATTAAAGTATTTAGTCCATTTACATTGAAGTATTTACTGATAGGTGTATATTAATAGTTATTGCCAATTAATTAATTGGTTTCTGATTGATTATGTAGTTCTTCTCTGTCCCTTTCTTATTCTCTTGCTGTCTTTTCTTATATGTTGATGACTTTCCATAATGTTATATTTGGATTTATTGCTCTCTATTTCTTGTATATTTCTTATAGATTTTTGGTTCTTAGTTATCATGTGCTTCATATATACCAAGATATGTTTGTAGCAGTCTATTTCATACTGATGGTCTCTTCAACTAAAACACATTCTAAAATCGCTATGAGTTTTGCGTAGCCCCTCCATGTTTATGTTCTTGTCATTATTTTTAACTTCTATTCTGTGTATTTGTTAATTTATTGTTGTAATTACACATGATCTTCTTACTTTTGTCTTTTAACCATTGTATGAGCTTTAGAGTTAATTGAGCCACTGTTTGCTTTTGTCAGTGAGAATTTTTTCTTTCCTGTATTTTCTTATTTTTGATCTTTTCCTTTCTGCTTAAAGAGGTCCCTTTAACATTTCTTGTAATCCAGGTTTAGTGGTGATAAACTCCTTTATCTCTTCCTTGTCTAAGAAGATCTTTATCTCTTCTTCAATTCTAAATGACAGCCTTGCTGGATAGAGTAATCTTGTTTGTAGACCTTTGCCTTTCATCACTGAATATTTTGTGCCATTCAATTCTGGCCTGCAAGGTTTCTGTTGAGAAGTCAGTTGACAGCCTTATAGGAAGTCATTGTACATCGCAACCACTTTTACTAGATTTAAAACTATCCTTTTGTTTTTAAACTTTTACATTTTAATTATGTTTTGATATAAGCCTCCTTATCTTTGGGGCTCTCTTTGCTTCCTGGACTTGTACTTTTCACCTCCTGGACTTGTATGTCTATTTCCTCCTCCAGGTTAGAGAAATTTTCAGTCATTATTTTTTCAAATAGATTTTCAATCCCCTTCTTTCTCTCTTCCCCTTGATATCCATATGATGTGAATGTTGGTACACTTGATATTGTCCCAGAAGTCCCTTAAACTACTCTCATTTTAAAAATTCTATTTTCTTTTTGATGTTCTCATTGGGTATTTTCACTACCTTGTCTTAAAGATTGCTGATTTAATTCTCTGCTTTATTTAATTTGATGTGATTCCCTCTAATGAATTCTTCATTTCAGTTATTGTATTTTTCATTTCTGACTGGCTCTTTTTGTTTTATGTCTTTTATTTTTATTTTTTGAAGTTCTCACTGAGTTCATCTATTTTTTCTGGCTGCTGCTTGTTTGGGGTTTGTGGACCTTTGAGAATTTTTGAAAAGTCTACATCATGAGCTGAGGTAGGCCATTTGTATGGAGGAGCCACTGGAAGAGGTACAGGGTGGTTAAGCAACTTGGTGGGGCAGGGTTTCAAGGCATTAGCAGGACAGGGCAAATGGTGTTAGCCATATTAATGGAGAGCTCAGATTTGATGCCTACCTGTGCTGGGCCATTGAGGGGGAGGGGAGTTCAACAAAAGAACAATGGTGACTGCCAGCTCTTCTGTCCCCAGACAGTGTTGTCCTGACCCTTGCTCCCCCAGCCCTCACCATGAGGTTATTCAATTTAGTTCCTCCCTGTATGTCCCTGGCAGTTTTGAACTGCTGTTCCAGTGCTGGAGCTTAGATTGAATAAATTTGTGAGTGATTAAGTCATTCCATGGGCCATTAAAAGCAATTCTTCAGTCTCTAGTAGCCAATTGTCTTTCTCAGACACAATTGTGGCTAGTTTTCACAGCCAAATGTTATGGGCCCTTTTCTTCCCAACATTGGTGCACCATGGACTGAAGAGCCTGATGTGGGGCTGGGACTCTTTAATCCTCATGTAATAGCTCTTCAGGATGGACCTCTGCAGACAAAATATTCCTCCCATTTCTGTATTGCCACACTGTGGGTATGGAGCCTGCCCATTCAGTGTCTCTGCTCCTTTTACCATTTTTAATGTTTTTTTTCTTTTTTGTATGCCCAATTATAGAAAATCTGTTCAGCTGGTCTTCAGCTGAACCTTAATGATGGTTGCTCTATAATTTAGCTGTAATTTAGATGTGATCATGGGAAGAGGAGAGTGCAGAATTGACCTATTCTGCTATCTTGACCAGAAGACTCTTGTGTGCTCTGATTAAAAATAAAAATCACATGCAAATATTCCTTGGTGAGCTATTAATAGTACCATATATTTTGAACTAGGACCTTCTGTGAAAAATTAAGAAGCCAAGCAAAGTACTGGCATCTAACAGTATGTTAACAGGTTGGACATGAAAATTTTCATATTCCACCAAAGTCCATTGCCATTTATATCTACACTGTCTAGTGTCTACATTTTCTTTTCTTTTTTAAAACTTATTATTATTGTTATTAGTTATAGATGTACAAAACAATGCAATAGTTATCTTTTTCACCCCTTACAAAGTGACTATCCCCTCCCCCCTGCCCACCCCCCCCAATACCATACATATCTATTACAATTCCATTGATTCCATCCCCACACTATATTCCACATACCATGACTGTATATGTGTTAAATTATAGTTGACATATAATATTATTCAGCGGCAGCTTCAGATATACAGTGCAATGGTCAGGCCACTACACCGTCCATGAAGTGGTCTCCCTGACAAGACATGAGTCCTTCTGATTCCCTAAGAAAAATATTTACAACCTTATTGATTATATTCCCTAAACTGTCTCTTCTGTCTCTGTAGTAGTATTGTAGTTATCAGTTTGTGTTGCCTCGTCCCTTCCCCTTCTCCCTCATGCACATTCCTGTCCCATCTAGCCCTCATCAGTTTTCTCTTTGTGTCTCTAAGACTATTTCTGTTTACATTGCTCATTTATTCAGTTCTTCAGATTCTACATATAAGTCAGATCATATGGTATTTGTCTTTCTCTGACTGACTTATTTCACTTAACATAATGTTCTCTAGGTCCATCCATATTATTGCAAATGATACAATTTATTTCTTCTTTATAGCTGAGTAATACTCCATTGTGTAAATGTACCACAGTTCCTTAATCCAGTTGTCTATGGATGGGCATTTCGATTGTTTCCAAGTCTTGGTTACTGTAAATAGCCCTGCAATAAACATAGAGGTACATATATTTTTTCAAATTAGTGTCTTGGATTTTTCAGGATAAATGCCTAGGAGTGGAATTGCTGGGTCAAATGGTAGTTCCATTTCCAGTTTTTTGGGATACCTCCATACTGACTTCCATAGTGGCTGGACCAATCTGCAGTCCCATCAACAGTGCAGCAGGGTTCCCTTTTCCCCACAGCCCCGCCAGCACTTGTTGTTTGTTGATTTATTGATGATAGCCATTCTGACCGGAGTGAGGTGGTATCTCATTGTGGCTTTTATTTGCATTTCCCTAATAATCAGTGAGGTTGAACATTTTTTCATATACCTGTTGGCCATCTGTATGAATAAAAATCATATGGTTATATCAATAGATGCAGAAAAAGCATTCGACAAAATCCAACAGCCATTTATGTTAAAAACCCTTAGCAAAGTGGGAATACAGGGAGCATATATCAACATAATAAAGGCCATATATGATAAGCCTACAGCTAACATCATACTCAATGGGGAAAGGCTAAAACCATTCCCCTTAAGATCAGGAACAAGACAAGGCTGTCCACTTTCTCCTCTTTTATTCAACATAGTTCTGGAAGTTCTAGCCACAATAATCAGACAAGAAAAAGAAATAAAAGGCATCCAAATTGGCAAGGAAGAAGTAAAATTATCATTATATGCAGATGACATGATATATATAGAGAACCCCAAGACTCCATCAAAAAACTATTGGAGCTGATAGATGAATTCAGTAAAGTAGCAGGATACAAAATCAATGTTCAGAAATTAGTTGCATTTGCATTTACCAATAATAAATTAATGGAAGGAGAAATTAAGAAACCTGCCCCATTCACAATTGCTTCAAGAACTATAAAATACCTAGGAATAAATTTAACCAAAGAAGTAAAAGATCAGTACTCAGAAAATGATAAGACACTGAAGAAAGAAATAAAAGAAGTTACAAATAAATGGAAACACCTACCATGTTCATGGATAGGAAGAATTAATATAGTTAAATTGTCCATACTGCCTAAAGCAATGTATAGATTCAATGAAATTCCTATCAAACTACCAAGGACATTTTTCTCAGAAATAGAAAATATAATCCTAAAATTTACATGGAACCATAAAAGACCCTGAATAGCCTCAGCAATCCTGAAAAATAAGAACAAAGTCAGGAGTATCACAATACCAAACTTCAAAACATACTACAAGGCTACAGTAATCCAAACAGTATGGTACTGGCATAAAACCAGGCACATAGACCAATGGAACAGAACAGAGACCCCAGAAATAAATCCATGTATATATGGACAGTTAATCTATGACAATGGAAGCAAGAATTTACAGCCTATTTAATAAATGGTGCTGGGAAAATTGGACTGACATGTGCAAAAAAATGAAACTGGACCACCTCCTTATGCCATATACAAGAACAAATTCAAAATGGATTAAAGACTTAAATGTAAGACATGAAACCATAAAACTCCTAGAAGAAAATATAGGGAGTAAATTTGCAGACATTACCCTGAGCAATTTTTTACTCATACATCCCACGGGCAAGGGAAGTAAAAGAAAAAATGAACTTATGGGATTATATCAAACTTAAAAGTTTTTTCACAACAAAGGAAACCATCAATAAAACAAAAAGGCAGCCTATTGAATGGGAGAAGATATTTGTCAATGATATATCTGAGAAGGGGTTAATATCTAAAATTTATAAAACACTCATGCAACTCAACACCAAAATAACAAACAACCCAATTTAAAAATGGGCAGAGGAAATGAAGAGACATTTCTCTAAAGAGGACATACATTTTCTATTTTATTTACTTTTACAGTTTTAAGAAAGATAGAAAGGGCTTCTGTGGTATCTGCTTGCATTATGATTTCATAGCTTGATATATGTGAATTAATCTAACTAATAGGATAAAATTGAATATAGTTTAACAAAATCCCTCCAGTTGAGATCAAAACTGAGTCTCAAATCACAGAAAGGTCTATCATGAACACCAAAGCAAATTGTACCAAAGTAGGTTGATAAATGTTTTAATTGCCAAGCATCACTTTTTAACAGTTTGATTTGGCATCATTAAGAGGATTTCATATTATTTCATCTACTAGGACTCATTCAACTAAGCCCACAACATTTACCCACCTGACCTGCCCAAACAAAATTAAGTAAATCAGAATAAAAATGCTCATTGTAACATAATATAACTTTACCCAT
Source organism: Aselliscus stoliczkanus (assembly GCA_033961575.1). NCBI lineage: Eukaryota > Metazoa > Chordata > Mammalia > Chiroptera > Hipposideridae > Aselliscus > Aselliscus stoliczkanus. The sequence continues at coordinate 130,849,957 of CM066735.1, forward strand.
TATTTTTGAGCAGCTCATTTTCTATGCTCTCTTGTTTTTCCATTTTCTTCTCCTTGGAATTCAAAACCTGTATTGGAAGCCAAGAAAGCTGAAGGTGGGGGACTCATTAGTTAGTTACCATGAAAGAGAAGTAAAGTCTTTGTGTGAAACACACAAGTCTTCAGTTCTCAGTGGTGGTACTGAGCTAATGAATTATAAATGCTTGCTTCTGTTTTACTGTCTCACAATGATAATACCCAGCAGGAGAGGAAAAATACTTTTTTAAAGAACATAATTCTTTTTAGTGAAAATTTCTCTTCAGGTACACTTGCATAAACACTTGTTTTATATGAGTGGATATTTTGTTATATAATAAGTGTGCTTTTTTAAAGTTCAATACCCCTGAGATATTTCTAACTTGAGTTCTGTTTTCCCAGAGAATTTGACTAGATATTCAGAAAACTTTTTATTTATTACTTGCTAGTGTGCTGATCATTGCTTAAGAGAATCAGAAACCATAATTAAATAATCATATCCTTACAGCTGCTCATTTGGGAACGTTCTCTAGGGTTGGTCAGATGAAAAGCAATTCGCAGTAAATCAGTGCCTGAGATTCAGTGCCTTATGTCTTTGATTTAGGCATATTTTTGAACTACAGTTAGTGTTCTCTTCCCTTGGTATATTAATATTCTGTGATTTAATTTTTCTCATCATTAGTTTGCTTCTTGTAAAAGGGGATAAAAATGCTAGTACCTGTGGCATAGAATTGTGATAAGGATTAAATGAACTGATAGCTGTAAATTCCATGGAACAGTGCTGCACATAGGAAGCACCTGACAGAGCTGGAAATCATAATATAAGGATCATAGCTGTTCTTCCTTGATTTGCAAATTCATAGATTTCTCTTTATACCTCAGCTCAGTTCTAGCTGAGCTGAAGGATGGCAGTCTATCTTTTTTAAAAAAATTATTTATTTTTATTAGTTTCGGGTGTACAAAACAATGCAATAGTTATCCTTTTCAACCCTTACAAAGTGACAACCCCCTCCCCCATCCACTGCCCCCCGGTTACCAATATCATACATATCTATTACAATTCCATTGACTCTATTCCCACACTATACTCCATATCCCATGACTATATATGTAGTAAATTATAGTTGACATATACTATTATTCAGCAGCAGCTTCAGATGTACAGCACAGAGGTCAGGTCTCTACATCATCCATGAAGTTATCTCTCTAACAAGACATGAGTCCATTTGGTCCCCTAGAAAATATTTACAACATTATTGATTATAGTCCCCAAACTGTCTTTTCTATTTCTGCGACAATATTGTAGTTACCAATTTATGTTGTCTCGTCCTTTCCTCTTCTTCCTCAAGCCCACCCCCATCCCATCTGTGTCTTTTTCCTCTTTGTCTCTAAGACTATTTCTGTTTACATTGCTCGTTTATTCAGTTCTTTAGAGTCCACATATAAGTGAGATCACATGGTATTCGACTTTCTCTGACTGACTTATTTCACTTAGTATAATGTTCTCTAGGTCTATCCATATCATTGCAAAGGGTATGATTTCTTTCTTCTTTATAGCTGCGAAATACTCCATTATGTAAATGTACCAGTTTCTTAATCCAGTCCTCTACTGATGGCAGTCTAACGTTTTGATGGGTCCCACTTTTGCAAGTATAACTTAACAGATATCTATCTATCTATCTATCTATCTATCTATCTATCTATCTATCTATTCATCCATCTATCATCGATCTGCAATTACAGTTGCTGATATGATGGATGGCTCATATGAAACTGAGAGCATTCTACCTCAAATGCCTCCAGGATCTCTCCACTGTTTTCCTTTAAGATTTGTCCCAAAACCAGGAACAGTTGTTATATTCAGGGAAGATAATACTCATGGCAAATCTTAATCATTGGAGGATGAGAGCCTATCTGTAAATGTCCCCACCACTCTGGATTTTGTAAGGGCCATTCTGAAACACATTCTACATAGTTCTCAGATGTTCCCTAGTAGTAAGAGCCTAGGTACTTACATCCATGACCAGTTCAGTAATGCAGATTAATTAGTTTTTTCTCCTTCCATCCTTCCTGCTTCCTGGAATCATCTCTCAAATAAATTACCCAAGACTTGAGAAATTCAACTTTAGAAATGCAACTATAGAACATAGCCTATGTTTTCACTCAGGCCATCACAGCTATACTCTCAAAAATTGGTGAAAATTCATCCAGATGTTTTTTGTGTAAAGCAGTGACAAGGAGACAAATGGATGGAAATCTAATTTATATAAAGAAATCCATAAATTTCAGTACCTTTTCTTGAATGTTTTTATAGGCCTCCTTATATTAAATGAATTATCAGTAAATAAACACTTAGGTATCCTAAAGATGCTTATTCCTTAATCCTACTAACCTTTCCATCAAAGAAAAAAAATCCTATTTATAGTGTTCATTATATCTTTACATGTCTACTTTCTAGGTTTAGGTATTTGAGCAGTTCTTATGATTTACAACCAATGAGTAACTTTACTTAGAAGCTGAAAATGAATCAAGTCTTTGGGGGAAATATAAATTGAAGGAAAGGTAAAGAAAAGAAAATTTCAACCTGTGACCAGGTTGATCAGTCCTGACTTCTGCTGTTCACCATTTGGTCAATGGAATTGACCAGTAATAGAGAATATCTTCATTTAGGCCTAGACAGCTCAAACCTCAGTTGACTAAAGCTCTTCTGCAAAACCAGTGTGTGTTGCTCTTTAGACATTTTTGCAGTATCCTGTCTCTGTCTTTCTGTCTGTCTATCTTTGTCTATCATGAAAACTTTATTTAACATTTTCCTTGGAGGGGCATACATGAGGCTAGCAGTTATTTTTCAGAAAGAAAATCAATTATAATAAGGACCCATACAACCTAATCCTACCCATATGAAAACCTAATATGCAACAATAATCCCTGAAGGGATAAATCTTAACCAATATAGCTTTTGTCATGCAAACTAATACTTTGTAAATTGAATTCCCCTGAAAGACATATTGTTTTGGCTTGCACAGTGCTAATGATGTTTTTTATTTGAATTACTTGTCATTTAAATATCTAGGTGTTGTAAACAAAAATGATTATTTCAAGCTTCTGATACATGGGAAGCTCTCACAAACCCAGGTCTCTTACTACAATGCATACATAGGCTAGAGCTCAGTATCAGATGTCTTTCAGCCAGAGGTCACCATGGTCCCTTCATAGGTGGCCACTTCTTATTCTTGTTTGGGGGGTGTTCACTCACTTGGGGCTACATGCCCATCTTTAATTTTTTTAGATTAGATTTATTGGTGTTAGGGCCGGCCAAAAAAAAAAAAAAAGATTTATTGGGGTGACATTGGTTAGTAAAATTATATAGGTTTCAAGTGTACAATTCTGTAATACACCATCTATGTATCACATTGTGTATTCACTACCCAGAATCAGTTATCCTTCCATCACCATATATTTGACTGTCTTTACCCTCTTCTATGATACCCCTCCCTCTTACTCTCTGGTAACCACTAAACTATTATCTGTGTCTATGAGTTTTTGTTTCTGTATTTATTTGTCTTGTTCCTTTGTTGCTTTCAGTTTTGTTTATTTGTTTTTATTTCTTTTTAGCTGAGCCATCCTGCCACCTGTTGGCAGCTCATTGGCAGCTCAGCTCAGGCTGGGCATCGAACTGCTGTTGCTCAGAGCTCAGCTCGCACTCTTGAGCTAGCTCTTAACCAACTGAGCCACTCGGCCGACCCTTATGTTTCTTTCAGTTTTATATCCCACATATCAGTGAAGTCATGTGGTTCTCGACTTTTTCTGTCTGATTTATTTTTCTTAGTATAATAATCTCAATATCTATCTATTTTGTTGCAAATGGCAGTATTTCATCTTTTTTTATGGCAGAGTACTATTACACTGTGTATATATCTCATCTTCTTTATCCAGTCATCTATCGAAGGATACGGTTGTTTCCATGTCTTGGCCACCATAAATAAAGCTGCTTGACTTTGTTTCCCTTGTTCTTCATCTACTTCACTCACTTATCCCATCCGTCTAGTCCCTATAAGATTTGAATATGATCTCAGTTTTAATATTAGAGAAGACACAAATTAAAATAACTTTCTTATTTTAAAGCCAAAATAAACCTAGGATACAATAGTTTATTCAAATCAGGTAACTCTAGAGTTTACTGGAGGCTTCATTATTTGGTCCAGACTCTCTTAATTTACTGATATGGAAACTGAGGAACAGAGAATAATTTCTTAATTAGGGTACAAAAGTTAGCTAATGAGAAAGCATGTCAACACTCAAGTGTTTTCAATAAAACTCAAAAATGCTTCACTTTTCCCCTTAGAGTAGGAAAGTCACAGGTCATGTCTTTCACCAGGATTTTGGTTATTTGAAACAATTATCCTTTTTAAAATCAAGGTATTTATAAAAATCGAATAAAAAAATTCAAAATACCTTTCAAACAGCCAAGAAATAACACCTTTATGTTTTAAAGCAGTCTGGGTAGATGTTATGAGTATGTTGTTAAGAGGATAGATCAATGGTAAGGTAAGAACACACAATGAATGAAAGAGAATGTGCTTTCAAAAGATTAAATGCATTATTCTCTTCCAAATATTACTTTTTTGGTCATGATTAACACTCATATTTTGTTTTACTCTTCACATTTGAAATTTCTTTCGCTATAAGATTTAGGCTTTATATAAAAACATAATATATGTTCTAATATATTTTAGGACCTTCTTAAAGGTCATACTGAGAATGATCTGAGAGCTTTCATAGGACATGCGCACTGGAGTCCTCATTAGCTACTCAAACAGAAACTCTAACAATTCAAAGAATCCTGAGTTGGTGATAGAATGACTAAAGGGACACTTGTCTCTTCCAAAAGCAATCCAAGAAATCAAAACTCATGTGGATGGTCCACAGAGGCCATAAAAATGTCAAGATGTGACATGTGTTTGATTGCCAAATTGGTTATGCATGTAGGAGAGTAGAGGGATAGATGATATGACTCAGAGGTAATATAATTCATATTAAATAAGTGCTGTTCTCTGAGAATGCCAAACTTTCAAGGTACTAATGAACTCAAATCTTTGTTTTTATATGTTTGTTTTCTGTGAATTAACCCAAATGCTCCTCTGCCCTCCAAAGACACACTGGGTCATGTGTAACACATGCTACTTCACATGTAGTTTTAAATAGGTACTTCACCGTATGCACTTTTTCTTTCAATAGTCTCACAACTGGTCTGTTTTCTTTGACCCATCATTCCTTACAATCTATTCTCCACCCAACAGTTACAGTGTTCCACTAAAATGCAAGCCCCATGGGGTCATTCCTCTGCTCTAACTCTCTATCTAGCAGCTTTTAGCTTACTCAGAGCAAACACGTAAGTCATTACTATGCCCTACAACAATGGTTCTCAAAATGTGGTCCTTGGACCAACAGCATAAGCATCAAGAACTTGTTAGACATGCCTATTCTCAGACCTTTCCCTAAATGTACTGAATCAGAAACTCCAATGTTCTGGGTGGACCCAGCATTTGTGTTTTAACAAGTCCCTCAGATAATTGTGATGCCCTGCTAAAGTCTGAGCATTACTGTGACTCTGTGATGCCCAGATCTCATTCCCCTTGGACTTGGCTGACCACCCTCCCTGTCCTCGCCCTCCCCCCCAGGAACCTTGGCCTCCTGGCAGCTGCAAGGATATGCTAGGTCCACTCTGACTTTAGGGCCTTTGTGCTTCCTATTGTCTGTCACCCCAGATAACCACATGGGGGGTCTTGATCACCAACTTTGGCTCTTTACTCAGAAGTCATCCTCACAGTTTATGCCCCCCTGCCCTCTACATTAGTTTCCTAGGGCTACCATTGCAATGTGCCACAAACTAAATGGCTTAAAACAACAGATACTTATTCTCCCACAGTTCTGGAAGCCAGAAGTCACAAAGTCAAGGTATCAGCAGGGCCACATCCCTTCCAGATCTCTGGGTAGAATTCTTCTTTGCCTCTTCCTAGCTTCTGGTCATGGTCAGAAATCCTTGGTGCCCCTTGGCTTGTAACTGTATCACTTGTCTTTGTCTCTGTCATTACATAGCACTATCCCTGTGTCTTCACACTATCTTCTTATAGGCACACCAGTCATATTGGATTAAAAGCCCACCCAGTCCTGTATATTGTCTTAATTAATTACATCTGCAAAGTCTCTATTTCTAAATAAGGTCACATTCTCAGGTATCAGGGGTTAGGACTTCAGTGTACTTTTTGAGGGAAATACAATTCAACCCATGACACTCACCTTTTTAAATTGTTCCTTGCCCTCATCACTCCCTATCTCACTTCTGTTCTTTTTTTCTCTTTTTTGTTGTTTATCACATTCTTACACATCCAGTATCTTACTTATTATTTGGTTCACTGTCTAGATCTGCTTTCTGGAATCTAAGTTCCATAAGATCAAGAATTGTTGTCTGCTTTGTTTTCATCCTCACAGTATCACAGCTTTTACAACATACCTGGTACATTATGGGAACTCAATAAATATTTTTATGCATCTTTCTTTTTTTTTTTTTTGAGGGCAGTATCACCGGCCCTCATATGTGGGACCGAACTGGGGCCACTGTCTTCCCAAGCCAGTGCTTAACCACCGCGCCACTCGGTCGGCCCTCAATAAATATTTTTGAATGAATAAAAATGATAGACCAGTCACAACATCATTTCATTGTTAAAAAGTTTAATTACTCACCTTTAATTCAAAGCACAAAAAATAATTTCTACTTTTTTTTTCATGCCTTGGAGGCTAGGTATAGAGAGGATATAGGAAAATACCCCCAGAGAAAAGATAAGCTTATTCTGAAACTAATGGTAAGCTTATAGGTGGAGAGGGCTTTCTATTGGGGAAAAGACCCAAGGGAAGCTTTGGAACTTAGGATCATATTGGGTTAATAAATAAGCTGTCAACTAGGAATCAAGGAATGGACAGATAGCAGCAATGTAGTTGGTCAAAACAACTGGGTCATGAAGTCTGTATTCACTCACTCAGTCACTCACTTATTCACTCACTCACTCATTCATTGAACAAATATTTGGATCTAAGTGACAAGCTGTGGGCTTTAAGTGTGAGATATAAAACTAGGTCTCTATGCAATTTATGAACTTGGACTAGTAAGGGGTTAAATATAAGTGAGCGCATTGCTGTCCCACATGGAGGAAGGCCTGCTTACATTACCTTTGTATGCACCCAAAGAAAATCAACTTCCTTGTATCCAGTCCAGGAACAAAACAATACAGATGTTCAGTGGCCAGGTGGAAATTCACCAAAATAGAATCTTGGGTTGGAATTTCAAAGGTAAGGCTGCTGTTGCTCAGGTTTGGTTACTGAAGACCCAGCATCCCCTTGTGTAATGGAATTAAAGAAGGAGCTGATTATTAAAGTAGGTTAAAATGTGGGATTCTTCTACCCAAGTTTTCATTTCTACTCAGCCATTTATGAGCTGTGTAACTTTGGAAAAGGTATACAGCCTGTCTGAGACTGTGTTCATCTTTCAGTTTTGTCACAGTTAAAGGAAATAAGCATTTAGCACACGGTTGGTTCACAGTGAGCACTCAGTAAAATTAGTAAAGGAAAACACAAATCGAGACATGGCATATTCAAGAGCTTGGTGGCTCTTTGCTTCTTTTTAGTGGCATCAGGGGATAAAAAAGATGGAGCCGTGAAAACAATGTGAGCCAGAGATCTGAAAATGCGAAACACAAATCAAGAAGTAGACAGTTGTGTCAGAAACAGCATGGAAAATTACAAAATTCTCTTTTATTTATTTTTTAGGAGAGTGTTTAAATTTGATCAGTTATGAGTTTCAGCTGACAAATTTAAGGCAAGTTTCATAAAAACTATAGGGAAATGACCCATAATATTAAAGCACAAGGTTTCATCCTGGTATTGTTAAAATTAGGCAAAGACACTTTGGAGTCCTCCTCTTTAGCAAGCCACTTAGCCATGTTGCTTATAAAAGAGAGCAGTGAATTGAAACTAAACAGTAAACTGCTCTCACCATCTGCCTTGAAAGAAGTATGACATAGGAGTGGCTATCATTGAGACTGTTTGGGAAGAAACTCCATTTATAAGTTTTTCTGGCCTTGGGCTGAGCAGTCTGTACAGAGATGGAACCAAACAATAAAAAATGCCTCCTAATGTTATTTCCTGGGCCAGCATTTCAATAGGAATGCTTTGACGGTGAGTCAAGTTTAAGTTGTTCATTGATAATTCAAATTACTTTATTAGGCTGGGCTAATTAAAACACTGAAGGTAAGAAATGCTCTTTCATCCTCCCATGGCCTGTTTTTCCTTTAGATTTCTCCCAATTGATCATTGAAATTTGGATAGTATGTTGGGGGCAATTCAAACCATCAGTAATTAACAACCTTGGTCTTTGCTAACCTAGTGGTTTTTAAAAATTCCATCTGTAGCCACAATCAGGTTTGAAGATGTTAGAATAATGGCAATACTTTTAAAAATTCTAGACCTAGACAAACACGTGTTCTTTTGTAGAGCAAGAAAGCCACCTGTGCTTTAGAGACTAGTCATGAAATGACTAAGAATCCAAGTAACCTCCACCCTCTTTTCCTAGATTCTCTAGCCTGCTGTCAAGCTATCAGTTGGCTGGCCCACTTCTGAGTAAACATAAAGATCTTTCCTCACAAGTAAAGTATTGATATACATTTTTCTATCCTGGAAACATGAGCAGTGGCTTTTGTCGGTCAAATATCTAGATCTACATTACGGATGGCACACAGTGCCTGCTTTTATAAACCGATTGCTGTTCTGTCCTTGCTTACCCTAGAACGGAGACGTTCAATCCAAACAGATATCTTTCTGCTAAACGACCTTTGCTCAGTCCTATTCTTGTGATAACTTCACAACTTGGCTACAGCACTGGATTAAACTAGGCTTCTATTTGATAATTCCTTGAGCAGTGGAGTTTTAAAATGTAAAGCAATACAGAAGAACTCTGTTTTGTTGCCAGTACCAAAGGGATAGTTTTATGAGCAGACATAATTTGACTTAGAATGTTCCCACTTCTTATAACAGTGTGCTGCGTTTTAATAAAGTTCCCATATATTATGCAAATGAAATGTTTTACAGACTTATCTCAGATGGCAGTTGGAAGTGACTATTGCATGAGCATTCCATATTTTCTTAAAAACGACAAGCTTGATTTGTGTCCCCATGATCCCTAAATTGAGGAGCATAAGCCATAGAATTAAGAAAAACTTCAAAAGAGTTACACAGGGATGGAAAAATGTCCTCCCCGACCAATTCTGGAGCATCCCCCAAAATGCATGTTTTCTGGAATCCACTTTCTGCTTCAGGTGCCATTCACATCCCTGTGCCAACAGCTCATGGCCATTTGACCTCTATTTCCTGAAAGCAGAGCCTTTCCCCCATTTTTATTTATTAATCCTGTTTCTAAATCTGGTTACCATTAACATCTCCATGGAGTTTAGCTTATTTATTGAATGAGGCACCCTTTGTTTTAGTGAACACAATTTGGTTGAAAGAAATCCAGTTAAGCTAGTTTAAGTAGAAATGGAGGTTGTTGATAGAACACAGAGAAATTTCATAGAAATCATAAATAGGAAATGCTTTAATGATAAGCCTCATGGAAGATGAAACTGGGGAGTGAGCCTGGATCTAAACAGCTCTGGGAGTCTCAACAGTCACAAAGTCCACAGACTTCACTCAAATGCTTTGTTGTCATTATGCTTTGGCAGCTTTTTATATATCCTTAATTTTTGGCACTGCCACGAACCCAGCCATTCTTTCACAATCCCAAATCCAAATTTCTTACAAGCAAACTGGTTGGCCCTGACTCACCTTTTCCCTTTATTTCCCAGGTCCATGGCCAGCCTATGGTTGATCGTTCTTTGAGTTAAGTGTTCACTTCCTGTCCAATCAGATGAAGTTGTATTACAATGCATTAAGAAGAGAATATGGAGGAGTTACATACACATGGAGTATTGGAGGCTATGGGCAGGTAGTTTGAGAGAAGGGTGTAGGTGTATCCTCTAAGATAAGGTAGTCATATTTGTCCCCAGGGAACTTTATGGAATAACTAATGTGATATTTCAACAAAGGTAGAGGTTTTGGGCATGATGGCTTTCGCTAATATTGAATAAGCATTTCCTAATTTGCCCAGAGATTATTCCTAACAACAATTAGAAAATAGAAGAATTTTATATGTTGTGTGCGTGCATGCGTGCTTATATGCACACAAGTAGAAACAGGAGAGGAAGTAGTATAAACTTTTAGTACCAAGAGACCTTAGAGATCCTCTGGCCCAACCCACACATTTCACAGATGAAGAAATCCAGACTTATACAGTTTATATGGCTAGCTTAAGGGCACACAGCTATTAAGTGAAAGAAAGGAGACTCCAAGTCTCCTTTCCAATGAGCTTTATAACCCAGCTCTACTATATTTTTGTCTCCAGAAAGAAAGTCTATATTAATTGAAACAGCCCCAAGTATATATCACACTTTTTTATTTATTTATTTAGGATTTGTCGTCACTTGGCTTATTAGTTTTCAGGTTTTAGCTCAAAGGTACCCATCCCAAAGTGGTTCCTGACTACTCACTGCCTAAACTTGGTCCCACTCTTTGTCCCCAACTTTTCTATTACATCATAATTTTCATAGCTTTATATCTCTTACCCCAATCTTTCATCACTTTATTTGTTTTCTCATTTTTTTCCTCAACTGAAATAGGAGATTCCATAAAGGTAAAAATTGTTTTTCTTCTTCATGTTTGTATCCTCAGCTCCTGTAATCATGCCCAGCACATAATAGGGATACATAAATAATGAATCATACCTGAGCACATTTAATAAGTATAAATATTAAAATAATAAATATTTTAAGTGAACACACAGACTCTTTTCTGGTCATACATACTTTCTAAATATTGAGGTCATGTAAAGTTTAATTTCCCTACAGGATTAACTTTCTCCAAAGGTCTCTACATGTTTTTTTTAATGCCATGTCACAATTTCAGGCTAAAACAAAACCTGGAATTCATAGCAAAGGAAGCCAGCAATGTCTGATTCAGATGTGACTTTACCTGTGTGGGTGTATTCCACGTAAACTTTGTGTTCGTGACACAGAGTTACCTGGTTGGGAGATGCCACACTCAACTCTCCTCTGTTTATAAATGTTCCTGTTACTCGCTGACAGTAAGAACTGTTCATTCTTATTTCTGGCTCTTGGCAGCCTATAGATGCTCCCTGTTAGTGCTCCTGGCAGGTTACTGGGAAGGATTGTTGTTTATGGCCCTATCTATCAAGTCCTATTTATTTTTAAAATAAACTTTAAGTATACTGTAAACTCTCTTTACAAACAGATTGTTTCTCCTCTTTTATACTTGACAAGCCTCTAAAAGAAATAGCAACTGTCTCATAAATATTTGAATCTGAACTTTTAGGAAAGAATTATACTTAATGTATTCAAAACAGGAATGGTCTCAGTCTAAAGCTTCCCTTCAAACTACCCATTCTCACATCTCACTCTCTCTCTCCCCACCTCTCTGTCTCTCTGTCTCCCTCTCTCTTTCTCTCTGTTTTTCTCTCTCTCACCATGCTTTCTTCTTTTTTTAAATTGCATTGTCTCATTCCTGTTTCTATACTGCCTTCCCCTTTCACAAATCATCCTATTCAAGGCTCAGTTCTCTAGTGAAAAGTGCCATCCATATGATTCTTAAATATTCCTTACATAATGTAAATGTCCTTATCAAAAGGTGAAAGCACTTTCTATTTCCAAGCTCATCAAGCCTAAACATTTCACATGTCTTTCTTGGTACTTTATCATGTAAACCCGCTTTTCATTTTATCAATAAACCCTACTATTTTCCAACACAAAGCCAATGAGAAAGTACATTGACAAGGTACAACATAAAAGAGGTCGGAATTTAGAGTCATACTGACTTGGGTTAAATTTAAGTGCTACTTATTAGCTTATGGCCTTGAGGAAGTCTCCTAATTTTCCCCACTGAATTTCCTCATTGGGAAGGTGAAGACTAATAATACCTATTTGGGTAAACATTCCTGGTATTCTCTAAATATCTCTAGCTCTTATCCTTCTGAGCTCATGGTAGTATTACTCTCCACCAGTGCTTTTTAATTTAGGCATGGTTATGAGATTTATTTGGCTAATGAAATATGAGTGGAAGTAATGTGCTTCACTTGTGGACAGAAGCTTTTAGAGACAGTATGTGCTTTGCCATTATCCCTTCTCTCAATGAGGCAATTATGGAAGCATGTGTTGAGAAGGAGATGCCATCATCCTAGAATCTTAGCTGTCTACAATAAGCAGTCTTCTACTGATCCATTATAAATATGTAGCATGAGATATTGGTGTTTGTTACGGCAGCAAAACTTAACCTATTCTGACTGGTATATTTACTTTGCAAGGTTGTTTGGACAATGAGTGGCAATGCATAAAGTAGCAACATAATATGAAATCAGTAATTGGTAGCTGCCATCATCAGAAGCATTATTACCATCATTGGTACCATTGTTATTTTGTTAGGTTTATGTGTTCTTTCTGTTCCATATTAGATTCCCCCCCCCCAACACACACTATCTTATCGTGCTATAAGAATGTATTTGCCTTTCTGGTCCTTCAGTAAAGTATAAGATCTTTGAAAAGCATGAGGCACTTCATGTGTCTTCATTCAGGCATACCCCACTAGGTGTGGTACCTGTTTAAACGAAACTTTACCACTATGGCATGAAAACAGATATAGACAATACATAAACAATGGGTTCATTGGTGTTCCAATAAAACCTAATTTACAAAAACAAGAGGCAGACCATAGTTTGTGGATACCTGATTTAGATTCTAATCTTCCTTTCCTTCCTCCTTCTCCTTTTACATCTTTCAGTTCTGGTTTGTCTTTTTCTTTTCTTGGTGTAACTATATTCCCTTTGGCCACAAGCATTTTTTCCCCCCATAGCTGATAGAAATGGCCACCAGTAACCCCAAGTCTATGCTCTAATGGAAGTAAATCCCTTTCTCCTTAGTGTTCTTTTTGTGTAATATGCCCACACTTGGACAAATCTATGTTGGCAGGTCATGGGAATTCCTGATTGGTCAGGTCTGAGTCATGTGACTATCCATGTGATCACAGAATGGTTGAGACACTGTGATTGATGAGCCTTCAGAACCATCAGGTATGGGGATGGGAGAAGGAGGGATGGTTGGTAGATATAACAGGCTGCTCATTACATGAAAAATGTTGCCTACTTATGCAGAGAAGCAGGGAAGAACCCAGTTCAGAGGGCCACTGCTAAAAACTGTTCATTGTGCGGTAGATGTGATACTTTGTAGCCAGTCTCCCTGGTCATTCCTCAAAGACATCCTGTGGGGTCTGGAAACAAAAATGTTGGCTAAGCTCTGGTTGTATGGTTGTATGTGAGAAGCAAAAAAGACAGCAACTAAGAAAGACTCAAGTTTCTATCCTAAGCACTTGGGTGAGTAGAGTCACCCTGTATTTAGATGGTTAAAAATCATTTCCAAAATTGTAGGGGGAAGCTGCAACATGGACAATCCTCAATTGGCTTGTAAGTATTTTTCTAATCTGAGAAAACTCACAACATTTTACAAAAGGTAATGAACAAAGCAATATGATGGTATATGAGTCAAGACATTCTGGAAGCTATCCCAAATTCCTCTCTGCAACATGGGAAACACCTGCAAATTCCTAATATGAAATATCATAAAAAGCAAAAAAGTTATTCTTGTTATTCCTGGTCACATAATGCTTAAAGGGCATTACTGATACCATGGATATGGGTGGGAAACACAAAAAAATGAGTCAGTTTTCCCCTATTTTTATTTGGCTCAGAAAATTTAATGAAATTATACAAATCCTTGAAACCTAATATTTTTATGTGACAAGATTGTGTAAGAGGAGGAGGTGGAAGTGAAGTTTGGAAAATATGGTGACAGATGGCAAGTGGGCTCAGGCACATAGCGTTCCTATATATAGGGGAGGGGACAATCTGGTTAATCAAGGGGAGGGGGGTGTTTTTAAATTTAGATTGAAGTATTTTATATATTCAGCAACATCATTTACTGAAGCAGCCTATCTGGATAGAACTGTTAATTTTTTTTTTTTTTGGTTGGGGTGGGATGTATGATATATATTTTCAACAGTTTTACATATTCTTTCATGATGTCTACATTTAAAAATCAAGTGGTACCTATAGGCTTTGAGTATGGCTTTTGAGAGAGGGTTCAGAATATCTATTTCTAGAGAAAGTTCTTTCCAAGGAAATTTAATGACATTTTAAAAATTATGTCATCACAGCTTATTTAGCAGTACTGGAAAATGAAAATGAATGTTCACAGTGTAGATGACTACAATTTAGTAGAAGGAACAATGGGCTGGCGATTAAGACACCTGAGATCGAGGCCCAGCTCTAACATAAGGTCAGATGGAAGGTGTTATCTTGCACAAGTCACTTCAGCTATTTGGTCTTAATCTTATTTTAAAAAGAGAGTTTGGACTACTGAATGGGAGGAGATATTTGCCAATGATATATCTGATAAGGGGTTGATATCCAAACTTTATAAAACACTCGTGCAATTCAACACCAAAAAAACAACCCAATTAAAAAATGGGCAAAGGATATGAGAAGGCATTTCTCTAAAGAGGACATACAGATGGCCAACAGGCATATGAAAAAATGTTCAACCTCACTAATCATCAGAGAAATGAAAATAAAAACCACAATGAGATACCACCTCACTCCAGTCAGAATGTCTATCATCAACAAATCAACAAACAACAAGTGCTGCTGAGGGAGTGGAGAAAAGGGAACCCTGGTGTACTGTTGGTGGGACTGCAAATTGGTGCAGCCATTATGGAAATCAGTATGGAGGTATCTCAAAACACTGGAAATGGAACTGCCGTATGACCCAGCAATTCCACTCTTGGGAATCCACCCAGAGGAATCCAAGGCGCTAATTCGAAAAAATATATGCACCCCTATGTTTATTGCAGCACTATTTACAATAGCCAAGACTTGGAAACAACCGAAATGCCCATCAGTAGATGACTGGATTAAGAAACTGTGGTACATTTATACAATGGAGTATTACGCCGCTATAAAGAAGAATGAAATTGTACCATTTGCAACGATATGGATGGACCTAGAGACTATTCTGTTGAGTGAAATAAGTCAGTCAGAGAAAGACAAATACCATATGATCTCACTTATATGTGGAATTTGAAAAATTGAATGAATGAGCAAAAGAAACAGAAACAGTCTCATAGATATAGAGGAAAAACAAGGTTGCTAGTTGGGAGGCGGGTAGGGATGAGGGAGAAGTGGAAAGGATTAGACAGCATAAATAGGTAACTACAGTATTGTCACAGGGATAGGAAAGACAGTTCAGGGAATATAATGTTAAAATTTTGTGGGGTGTCAGATGGTCACATGTTTTGTTAGGGAGACCACCACTTCATGGATGGAGTAGAGGCTTGATCACTGAACTGTATACCTGAAATTGATGTTGTATAATATTGTATGCCAACTGTAATTGAATATATAGATAGTCACGGGATGTGGATTATACTGTGGAAGGGAGTCAAAGGAATTGTAATAGATATATATGATATGGGGGGGAGGCGTGGGAGGGGAAAATTGGGGGAGGGGGTTGTCACTTTGAGGGGTATAAAGTATAACTGTTGCACTTTGTTGTACACCTGAAGCTAATTAAAAATAAATAAATAAATAAATAAATAAATAAATAAATAAAATGAGAGTTTGGGGACCAGCCAAGTGGCACGCTGGTTAAGAGTTGGCTTGGGACACCAGCTCTGAGCAGCAGGGCCCTGGTTTGGATCCCACATGAGGGCCAGTGATGCAGTGCCCTCTACAGCTAAGATGGTGAACAACAGCTTGATCTGGTGTTGGGCTGCCGTGAGTTTCCAGCGACGCCATAGGCTGTAGCAGGGCTGGCCCACAGCTGGCATGATCTTTTGTGAGCTGCTGTGAGCGGCTGTCCAATGGCTGGCCAACAACTGCCTCACCCAGGAAGTGCACAATGATAATACCAACATAGGCCAGTGAAACGACATCCTCCACAACTAGACTGAAGAACAAAAGGACAGCAACTTGTCTGTTCCCCTTCCCAGTTTCCCAGTAAAATCTTTTAAAAAAAAAAAAAAATGGGGGCTTGCCGAGTGGCACGGTGGTTAAGTGCTGGCTTGGCAAGCCAGCAGCCCCGGTTCGGGTCCCACATATGAGGGCCAGTGACACTGCCCTAAAAAAATAAAGAAATAAAATAAAAATTTTAAAAAATTGTAAAAAAAAAAAAAAAGGGAGTTTGGAATAATCTTTAGGATATTTTTAGTTTTATATTTCGATTGTTGTATGCTGTCTCTTAATACTCTGTTAATTGGATGCTTTTTGTTGCAAGTAACAGAAAGCCCAACTCCAGCTGCCTCAGCCTATAAAAGGGAAATTTTAGTGTTGAATGTACTTCAGGGTTCATTTGATTTAGCAAAGGACATTACCCCCACTTGTTCATTCTGCTTTCTATGGTACCAGCCTCATGGTAAAGATGGCATTCCTTCAGGATCTCAAAATGCCTGTTAATGACTCCTAGTCAATATCCTGGTTTCTCGTTCAGTTCTGGATGAAAAGATGAATCATTTCCAGAAGCTGTTTTAAATGAATGAGGAAGTGTCTTTCCCAGAGACCTTTGCAAACCTGTCCTTGGATATCATTGATGCAGATTGGCTTTTGTGCTCATCTCTGATCAAGGCCAGGCCTATTGTGAGCCATAGGAGAGACTGCAAGATCCAGCAGTTCACTCAGCCAAGGGGTGTGTGGCTAATGTACTAAATATCTAGAAGAGGGGCATGTATGGGCAGTACCCATGAAGTCTACTAATCATTACTTTGAACATTAAGTTTCACATAATCTATGCAGTTCAATTAACAAAATAGAGGTTTAATATGTTAGCTATGATCACATCAAGCATATAGTAAGCATTCTCTAAAGAAGCATGCATCGGGCTAACCTTAAATCTGTTAAACACAGAGAAGGTTCCTCCTAGTTGGCAAGCAATTAACAAGAAATCATACGTAGTCCTGGGGTTGCCATAGTGACGAGAGACCTGTGGTAATTATTTGTTGTATTGCAGTGGTTTTCAAACTTGGCTGCAAATTGAGGGAGCTTTGAATAATACTGTTGCCTGAGCTCTACCCCTAGAGATCCTGATTTGATTGATCGGGGGGTGTGGGTCTTTAGAGTTTTAAAACTCCTCAGATTCTTGTAATTCACAGCCAAGATTGAGGACCTCTAGTTTAGGGACTGTTAAGTATGGGCATGCTCAAGTGCATTCTCCCACCTCCTTCAGTCATGTCCCAAGTTTCCATTGACCTCCTTTTTATAATTCTTGTCTCTACTCTAAACTCGTAACTGTTAGTTTCTCCTCTCTAAACTGGTACTCCCAGAAATTACCACATGTTCTCCATTCCCATATGAAAAAACCTGAATATGAGGGTGGAAATCAAGAGTGGAGAAGGCCTACTCTCAATATGGTGTGTTAGGAGAAAGCGACAAAAGGGTAGGTGAGAGAAAACAAGAAGCAATGCAAAAGTCTTTCTCTGGCACTGGGACATGGTTGGAGATGCACATTTAGGCATTCTCAGACTCAAATTCCCACACAAACACCCATACACATACAGACACATCATCTGAAATTCTTCCCAGCCTCCTCCCTGCTCAGCCCACTGCCAGCAGCTCGCTCAGAATATTGCTGCAAATTCATAAAACACCTAAAAATGAATAATTGAGAAATTACTATTTCTGGTTTATTTATTCACTCACACATTCATTTATTCATCTATTCTATAAATATTGATTGAGCACCTACTATGGGCCAGGTACATTGCCAGATGGTCGGTGAACCTCAATGAATAAAACAGGAGCTTATAGCATGTACTAGGCCCTGAATCTGGAAAGTAATTGAAGTGTGTAAGATAAGGCAATGATTTATCTTGTTCACCAGTTCTAGAGTTCTATTCTCTGTACCTTGTTCACTGAATGAATATTTGCTGAATGAAAGAATAACCTGAATGCATTACTGAGGGCAGATTACAGTGACTGGAGCATGTAAGTGTGGGAGTGGGTAGGGAGAAGTGGAATTATATTTAGGTTGCAAATATGGACAGATGGTTATGCTGGGTCTTGAGGTCTATGACTTAAAAAAAATCAAATATTATATTCTGTGCATTGAAATACCACTTCATGTTTTCAGATAAGGAATAAGATCAGGGAAAGTATCTCTGAGACCAGAAGGATAAAAAAGAGCCATTTGGGCAGAGATTAGGATGGAAGAATGTTTCAGAAAGAGGGAACCAGATGTGCAAAAGCTTGTAGTTAAGGAAGGAATGTTTGAAGAACAGAAAGGCACTATGCTTTACTTGGAGATGAGGAGATAAAAGACAGCCTAGTGGAGAGACAAGTAAATAAACCAACATGGCACAGAGCAGTAGATGCAGAATCTTATAGGAGTGTAGCGGAATGATGTCTACCCTAGACTTGGTAGGCCAAGAAAAACTCCACAGAGAATGATGCACCAGAATCCACTCTAGAAAAGTGGGAGTGTCTCATCCAAGTAAGGCCAGACCCTGCTTAGATTTGGAGATCAGACGAGATCAGACGCGTTCAGGGTGGTATGACAGTAGACACAGACAATAGTTTAGTGGTTACCAGAGAGTAAAGGGGGAGGGGAGTGGTAGATGAGGGTAAAGGGGATCAAATATATGGTGATAGAAACATAACTGACTCTCGGTGGTGAACACATAATGTGATAGATAGATGATGTGTTATAGAATTGTACACCTGAAATCTATGTTACTTTGCTAACAATTGTCACTCCAATAAACCTTAATTAAAAATAAAATAAAATAAAAAGTGTATCAATCTCCATAAAAATTTTAAAAAGTGGGAGTGGGTAATTTAGGAGAAAGAAGAGGAAGAGGAAAGGTAAGTGGAAATAGAAATGAAAGCAAGGATGTAGCAAATAGAAAATGTTAAACCTGCAAAAGCATAGAGAGGTAAGAAAGCATTTTAAAATTTAGAGCTAAATTTTCATATAGCATAGAAATCAAATTTAATTTTAAAAGTTTATAGAGACTTACAATATTCCAGGCATGCTAACATGCATCCTAACAATAATCCTTTGAATTAGGTATCAGGGAGGTGACTGGTGAGGTTACTTGAAATCAATCCAATAGTTAGTATGTGGTGTTACTAAAATAAGGACCCAAGCAGTCTGACTCCAGAGTCCATTCTCTTAGCACTTCTACTATTATACTGCCTTCACTGACCAGTCAAAAAAAATAAAGAAATAAAAGGAGGGAGGCCATGCAGATGTGAATTAAAATATATATGTGTTTCTATTTTCCTAGATATTTTTCATTTCTGGAAATCATCTCTTTTCTATAATTAAACTTCAAACAAAATAAGAGAGAAGAGATAATTGACCATACTAACAATAAGACAAAAGCCAGAAGAGAAATTTTTTTGAAGGCAAATCAGATACAAACCTACGGTGTCAAGAAAAGTTAATAGGACTGAAGCCCAAACAGAGAAAGGGGATTTGTTTTTCTGTTGTATCATGTAGGATCCAGTATCATGTAGAATCCTACAGAAAAAGATACATATTCCTGTTGTTAATTTGCTGTCTTGCATAGCAGGAAATTTGCTGTTCCAAAAGTAAGATTAACTACAATTTACAAGCAACAAATAGAAGTGGAATATTTAGAGAAAAGAAAATACTTTAAATTGGTTAAATAGATTAAGGTCACCATTAGAGGAATAGTTACTGACATTGGAATGTGTGATATTTTCATTAAAAAAGCAAATCATAAAACATATTACAGGGCTGGCCGAGTAGCGCGGTGGTTAAGCGCTGGCTTGGGAGGCCAGCAGCTCCGGTTCGGTCCCACATGTGATGGCCAGCGACACTGCCCTCAAAAAACAACCAAACACAAAACAAACAAACAAACAAACGAAACCATATTACACATTAAAGTATAAGTGTTTTAAAAAGTAACAAAACCAAATAGGCATGTTTGTGAACGTGGTAGGGGTATGTATACTTTAATGTGAATACTGGTAATTTTTCTGTGATAGATTATTGATGACTTTAAAATTTTTCCTATTTATATCTTGCATTTCCTACCTTTTAAAATATAAATATATTACTTTAAAATTAAAAAATTATAAAAATATCAAAGTACTTTAGTTTTAAAAGTACATATGAAAACATTACCAGCTTTGGTCAACACTGATCATTTCGTTACTATTCGTTCCCTTTTTCTCATTATTCTCCAAATTTTTTTTTTAAGGAACCACACCTCACTCACTCCATGCATCTCTTTTAGGGGAAGCTAACTTCTCTCTTGATTTAGAAACGGGTATGTGCACAGCTCTTAGTGAAATAATATGATCTTTTCCTCTGATGAAGGTAACTAGCTTAAGTTGTGACCCAAGTTAAGCTAAGGAGACATGAGAAGTACTTTGCTGGAGGAAGCTAGGAAAGAATCTTTGCGTATCTGAGAGCCCTTGCCCCCCAAATCCCTTCTTTTGCCATTATGTGGATGAGGAAGCACTTAGTCCAGAGAGCTGTTGACAGCCATGTTTCATTTTTCATGGGGAAGCAAGCCTTAGAATGGATACCTTGAAGGGCAAAGAGAGAGCTGGGAATGAGCTAGGACTTGATGGCTTAGTGGAGTTGCTGAATCAAACCCACCTGGAAGTGAGCCCCACCTGTGTATTTATTTACTCCAGTTTGAATTGTTTCTCTGTTAATTGTAACTAAGTGCAGTCTATCTCCTTATTTCTATTAATATCCTTATTCTGGAAGGTTACTAACAGGTAATTCAAGATCTTTCTTCTAGCTTTTAAAAATTATTTAATGTCACAGGTTTTATTTTCCTTGATCTAGCTGGTGTATTCTAGAACTGTGCTGTCCATTGCAGTGTGCACTAACTGTATGTGGCTACTTGAATTTAAACTAGTTAAAATTAAATAAAATAAAGAATTCATTTCTTCAGTTGCACTAATCACATTTCAAATGTTTAATAGCCACATGTGGATAATGGCTACCATTTTGGCAAGCAGATATAGAACATTTTCAGCATCACAGAGAGTTCTACTGCATAGGACTGTGAGGGAAAAGCAGAGAGAGGGGGAGGAAGGGAGAAAAGGAGGAGGGAGAGAGAAGGAGAAAGAAAAAAAACATTAAATGAGGAGACATACTCAGTGGGGGAGTGGTCTCTTTTAGGTTCAATATAATGGGATTCTATGTGTTTCATTTGATTTTTATTCTTCAATGTTCAGCTGCGAGCTCTACCGTCAGATCACATTTAGATATCAAATACCGAGAACCAAGGCTAAAAATTCAGAACAGTTTCAATTTTTTTATTCTAGGGAAAAAATCCAACACAAACTTAGTAGCAGGTAGGGTGAGTTTAAACAAATGTATAGATCAATTTCCTATATTAACTGTCATAGCAGTAGATTAACACAGAAGGCAGTCACCCTGAATATATGTCATCACTTCACCAATGCATGCCATTGGCTACAAAAGAACTATCAAAGACTACTATGGGGTGAGGGTGCACAAAAGCCACTATTTCTAGAAAAACTATTCATTATATATGCCACCTTGATAGTGAACTGATATTTTATTTTGATTCATTAATTATTAATTTATTCATGCAAACATTTGAGTGCCTACTATAATATACCAGATACAGCAGTGAATAAGATTCTGGTTCTCTTTGCTCTCATTGTGATTCTAGTAAAATGATAAAGCAGATATTAAACAGATAATTTCAGAAGTAGTTAATTCAATGGTAGTTAATATTATACAGATGATATCCTGGGGGCTATAAGAGTATAAACCACGGTGACTTGATCTGGTTTGGAACATTAGAGAAGGCTACTGGGGAGAATCCCCTGTCCCATTCAAGAACCCAGGAAGAGGGTAGTAGGAACCAAGAGTGGCAATGTTTGTAAGAGATGAGGCTAAAAAGTAAGTAGGTGCCACAGCTCATGCGAAGTCCTGTCAATCACAGTCATGAATTTGGACTTTATTTTAAGCTCAGTAGGAAACCATTGAAAGGTTTTCAAATAACAGGAGTGGCATGACCAACATGCATCTCAAGCACATTCTCTCTGGCTGCAGAGTGAAGAGATAGATGGGAAGCACACATTTGAAGGCAAGTGGACTAATTAGGAAAGTATTGTCCTAATTCAGGTGAAAAATGATGGTAACCTAAGCATTGGTGTTTGAAAGGAAAAGGATAGGATGGAGAGATTTAAGGCATGTACAGGAAGTCAAATTAATAGGAAGTGACTGACTGGATGTGGGAGTTCATGAAAAGGAGGTGGCAAAGAGATTCTTCATTTCTGGCTGAAACCACTGAGTGGGTGAAGGATCGTGAAGGATCATGTCTTAGAGTGACTTTGGAAGGACAGTGATTATGAGTCTAGCTATGGATCTGAGAGTTTCATTAACCAAATAAATCATGTTATTGCTTTTTTTTATAATCAAAGCAGTCATTTTTTGACTTTTATGTGCTTATGATATGTATTTATATTCTTGTAACAAAGAGACCATGTGGTGTCTAACACAGCAATTTATTTATCAATTTGATTAGATAGGAGGTGAAGCTGTTGTGGTTTCAACTTTCTTTTCTAAAGGAGAATAAAAAGATGAGAAGCAGATGAACAAAACAAATGGCCTTTTTTTTTTCCTTCTGCCTAGGAGACAGACAAGATAAGCAATGAGGAATTATAATTGATAATGTAATTGTAGAGATAGCTGCTAGAGGTGAAAAATGAGACTGCTACATGAAGGTTATCTTCTCTTTCAGCCTAAAGAAAACCTTGTCTTCCATTTCCCTTTTCTTACAGTTATTGAAAATTCAGCCTTATATACCCAGATCCAAATTATAGTACTGAGTATCACCAGCTTCTGCTCATTTTCTGTTACTATTAATGATTTTTATTCTTTCTTGAGCAGCAGTTTAGTTTGTTTTTGTTTCCTTTTGTTATGTGTTTTTTACCTTATGGAATCTGTGTATTAAAAAAAAAAATACTGTTTCCTTCTTCACTTATACTGCTGGGAAACTTAGGGTCAAAATAATGTATGACTTGATGGTTCGCATTTCATTTTCAAGCTTCACATCAGGCATGTCTTATTTTGCTTACTTGGCCTTTTATCTTCATCACATACAATTTATTGTTTCCTGCTTGTTTGCCTAGAATTTGGTTGCTTAGAGCTTAGGCTGTAGGAATCAAAGATGAGTCTGATTTATAGTTCTTCAACCTTACTAGAGGTGTCACGTTAGTTCAATCTCTTCTCTGAAATTTGAATTTTCATCCATAAAATAGAGATCGCTGTAATACAACCCTATTGGCACTTCAGGAATATTAAATGAGACACCCTGTGTAGTGGCTCAGTAAGGGCTTGACACATAGAAAGAGTCCCCCAAAAGTAGGTATTAATACATAATCATCATTAGATGATCATCAATTATCATCAATGTTATATAGTACTATTGTAACTCCCATTCTCTGGGAGTTCTATTCATCTGCTTTCTCTTCATCATCCCTTTCCTCTTCTTATCTTAAATATGAGTACACTTTGATGCAATGTAGGATACAGAATAGAGAAGCAAATAAGGCAAGTAAATATACTTTATTTAGGTCCCAAAGTAAGACTGACAATCCAAGGATGTTGCTGTGTATGTGGTATGAGACACAAACTAGGTAGGACCCCATGGTAGATGGGAAAATTTCAGGTGAGTTCTAGAAAAACAGTGATATGAATGATATGCAATTGATCTATGGGGAAAAAAAGGGTAACATTATTACTTAGCCAAGGGAAGATCTATTGTCTTCTCATGATCAGGGATTTAAGATAGACATTGTCAATCAAAT
This sequence comes from Aselliscus stoliczkanus, assembly GCA_033961575.1. Classification (NCBI taxonomy): domain Eukaryota; kingdom Metazoa; phylum Chordata; class Mammalia; order Chiroptera; family Hipposideridae; genus Aselliscus; species Aselliscus stoliczkanus. The sequence continues at coordinate 130,873,999 of CM066735.1, forward strand.
GATGGGTAGCTCCAGTTACTACAGAAAAAGAAAAAAAAACTGGGCTTCAATGATACAGAAGGCATACAGATTAGAGATAAGGTACCATGACAATGGTCCTTTTATCCGTGGCTCCATTAACATTAGTCATTGAAATGGAACAAGAGAAAAAAAGAAACACAAGTGTTGTGAAATCACTTCCAAAATGTGTTATTTTAAGAAATACTTAGAACTGATTTAAACGGTGTATATCTAAACCACTTTAATTTGCATTGGACTGAAAGTTGGCATGTTTCTCAGTCCAGATGTAATTTATTTAAATTCTTTAGTTGTTTTTCAATTTAAAAATATGCAAAGACATAAAATCTTGCATGTCTCAATTTTTTTCTACACATTTGTCAATTAAAATTAGCCAAATTATTACGTGGATTGTTCTTAAACTGAACTAAAGATGGCTTTCATTTCTAATGCCAAGAAATGAAAAGTGTGGTAATCAGAGGAATGAGGGATTTGGGACTGGAAGTAGGATTTAGACCCTCAGTGGTGTCCCCAAGTAACTTAATAAAGTAAAGTAGATGTGAATTTTTTGGTTTTTTTTTCGTTTTTTTTAAGCCTTTCATAATTATTTAGAGAGACACAGGGAGGTGTCATACACCACAGGATATAGTTTTCCACCAAGAAATCCCCACTGAAAATTTCTGTCCTCGATCCTTATCTTTCTGATTCTCTAATGTGTTTCTCTGTACCTCTGCCTCTCTGCCCAGCCCCTCACCATTTCTTTCTTTCCTCCAGTTTTCCACCCTATTACATACTCTATCCCCCATTCCTCTCTCCCCTTGCCTTTTATTACCCAGGGGAATTGGCTGAATATTCTACATTGTTTAAGAATGATGAGTGTTTGGGTCAGCTTAGTGGCACATTGGTTAAGAGCTGGTTTGGGATACCAGCGGCCCCGGTTCGGATACCACATATGAGGGCCAGTGACCCTGCCCTCTAACAGCTAACAACAGCTCCATCTGGAGCTGGGCTGCGAGCCCCGGAATGGCATAGCTGCAGCCCCTGCTGCAGTGGACTGCCATAGGCTACAGTGAGTGGCCGCCAGCCAGTGTGAGCCGCCAATAACCGCGGTGAGTGACCGATCTGCCTCATCCAGGAAGAGCGCAATGACGAAACCAACATGGGCCAGTGAAGCAAAGTCCTCCGCAACTAGGCTGAAGAACAAATAGACAGCAACTTGTCTGTTCCCTTCCCCGATTCCCCAACACTGTTCCCCTCCCCCAATTCCCCAATAAAATCTTTAAAAAAAAAAAAAGAAAAAAAAAAGAATGATGAGTATTACAGCTTTCATTCCCTATTATTTTCACTGGGTCTTTCTTATGAATAAATGTGGATTTCTCCATAGGGAGTCCTGATAAAGAGGATTGTCTTTCTTTTTTGCCTACACAAAAGTGCATATACATAGACACTGTGTTTGAAATGTGTATCTTTAGGGATTTTGCCTGGATTGTGTCTTGAACACCCAACCCAGCTCCTTAGAACCTGGATGGACTGAAGTGATGGTGCTTGGTCTTTTACTTTGAAATACTGTGCTTGCATAACAAAATGGCTGAGCAGAACATGACCATGGGCCTTGTAAATGGTCAGTTTATAATTCCTAGCTTATCAGAACTGTAAGGGATTCCAGTTGCAATAATCAATGCTTTAAATTTATCACTGCTCTGATCAAAAATCTACAATTGATTTCTATTGCAGAGGGCTCTGTGAAGGTAGGAATTTGGTCTGATGTTTATACTGCTGTCTCCTCAGGTCTAAGGATATTGGATGGAACATAAAAATTTGTTTAACATATGAATAGTGCTGGCTAAAATCTTCATCAGTCAGGGTAGGCTGGGTTATGCTGCAATAACAAATAATCCCCAAGTCTCAATTGCTTAAAGAAAAAACTATTTCTTATTCATTATGTACATTTATTATAGGTGGGTAGGAGAAGTGGGTGGGGGGGGCCCTCTGCTCTTTGCAGTTATTTGAGGATCCAGCCTGACATGCAGCTAGTCCCTGTTTCAGAGGCAAAAAGAGATCTGAAGGTGTCACTTCAACAGTTAAGTGCTCCAGCCTCAAAGCAATGCCATCAGTTCTGTTGACACCTCAATGGCCAGAAGTTTCTGGCTCACCCAACCACAAAGTGATCAGGAGGTACAATCCTACTGTACCAGAAGGTAGAAGGCCCAAACTTCTTTGAAAGCTGTGAGAGTAGTTGCACTTTCAGTGGGGAGAATTGACTGAATTGCTTTAATATCAATATCTGTTGGTACTTACATATTAAGACAAATCATCATGGGCAGCAACACAATGGACTACAAGGTATTTAACAGAAAAAAAGCAGAACACTGTTGATATTCTTGTTCCATCACATACATATATAGAAAGTTAGTTAAACCTGAAAGGGCAAGTCTTTCTTCCATTTTCTTTTCTTTTTTAAAAAATTTCCAACAATTCCTAATCCATAGTACATGTTTCAAACTTATTAAATTGAGTTGAATTTTAGATAAGTAACTATGTTGAGCCTTAATTAAATTGCTAGAAATAAAGAACATGATGGTTATAGTTTTTCAAAATGGTAACCTTTATTAGCAAATGTGAATTTCCTTTTAATTATAATACATTAGCATAGCAAAAACAAAACAAAACAAAAACAATCATGGGACAAAAATTATGTTTCACAGTACTGTTTTTCAAATGCCTGGAATGTACTCAATATATGCCTCTGAAATGAGTGAATAATAATTTTTGAGACTGTTTTAATGTTAAAAAATAAGAAAATGAAATGGTTAATTTTCCCCCCTGAATTGTTTTATCCCTGTATTTAAGAGATAGGCTGTTGAACCAGATCATTGGGGTTTGAAACCTGCACTATCATTAAATATATCACCTTGAACAAATCTCTTAATCTCCTTGACCTCCTTCATGAAATGGAGATTCCCCATTCATGAAATGGCGATAATAATAATACTTTTCTGGGGTTAGTAAATAGGATTAATAATGGGGTTAGTAAAAAGGATTGAGTTATACCTTACAAAGCAACACACTATATAGAGTAGTGCTAGCACATGGTAGGGGTTTAATGAACATTAGCTGCTGCTACTGCTGCTATTATTTTTGTTGATATTGCATAGTCCATGCAAATACTCTGTATATATTCATCAATACAACAATAATGAACCACAGAAAGAAATATGCAATTCCAACAACAACTTTGGTGTTTTTGATTTACGTTTAACTGTAAGACTAGTATTTACTGTTACCTTTGAAATCTGTTTATTGGTAAGATTTAATAAAGTTGTTGTATTACAAAGAGCTATTATGTGTGCATTGTGCAATGTTAAAGACCATTGGAAAAGATTGATGAGTCTGAAGGGCACCTCACTCTCTCATTCTGTATAACATGAAGGAAGATGCATTGCAGCATCAGACCTTCTTCATAATGCCTGGAAAAGGCAAAAGAGTATTCTGAGCATTTCAAAAGGTTTCCAAGGAAGGAAAATTATAAGAACTATCTTGATTTTGAAAACAATATTAAAGAATAGACAGTATGATCTATGACACTGGAAATTGCATTGATCTTGTTCTCTGTCTTGTCCCCATGCATCTAACACATAGTAGGTGCTTTATTAGTGATTTGTGAAATGACTGAATGAGTATGTCTAAGAATCGTTGCTAGTGCATCTATAATTGAAAACTAGGTCACCTTACATGCATCACTGATGTTTAGGTACAATCACACTATATTTCTGAAGAAGAAAGTGTTCAAACCATAGTACTAGAAATAAAATATTGTACTTCTGAGTGTTTCCTCTTTCCATCCCAGCATGCTATTTGAGGGAGAGGAAAATTAAAAAAAAAAAAGAAATGCTTTGAGCATATTTTTTTGTTAAAATGACACATTTCTATTTATTAAACATGTTAAAAATCTCAGGTTTTTATTTGGCTTATGCATATAAACATTATATTGTATTTTAGATATACCATATATCCAGATTTAACTGCCCAAGCAATCAAGACTTAAATTTATATAAACCTAACAATATTTTTGGTTAACTTACTGGTTATAAGAACATTAAGAGGTAAGAAATGGCTTATATTTCACTTTCTCGTTTACTATTAGAAGTCTAACACCCATTAACACTATCAGTATTTTATAGAATGCTTCTTTTTCTTTGGTTTCTCCTTCCCTCTTTATTCTTTTGGCAAATGAGTATTACCAGTAAAACCTCTAACATAACATATCAGGCAATATAGTGTTACAGTGCTGCCTGAGTTGTTGAAGAGTTAGTGGGCAGGTATTACAATTCATTGTAGCTATAATAGAGGGTAATGTCACTTTAAGACATGTGATACTTTACAGAGGAGGGATGTATTGAAACAGACTACTGCTACTTACAGCACCGTATAGCAACCCAGCTCCTGCATTTTGCTGCCTTACTCTGCCCCGAATGCACTGAAGTGGGGATGGTCTGTCATTAACTATAAACTGATCCTCATCAGGAAACTGCACATTATCTCATCATCACTTCAAAGGTCTCGTCAGGCAGAGGTGACGCCAGGAGATGATTTAAAGGTGAAAATGACAAGGTTTCCACCCCTCAAACCTTGGCTTCTTTTCTGACAATACAGTCTGCATGAACCTGATGTCTCCTTTATTGTGGAAATAGCATTGGAAGAGAAAAACGTATTTTTTTAAAAATCCTGATGAAGAAGATTATTGGGAAGCTCTTTTTAAAAAAATCTCGAATTGTGGCACAGATGGATTTTAGAAAGTGTTAGAGCTTTCCAATGAACACTAATAGAGTACTCTGCTCTTGGCTCGATTTTTCAGGTAAGAAGCCTCTTTTAAGGACTTAAGATTCAGAAAGCCGATTTGTAACCTATTCAGTCATCTCTAGAAAACAGTGTAAAGCTGGATGTATGATTTGGGGGAAAAACACTCATTAACATAAAGACAACCTCTTGGTAAGAGAGTGAGCAATGAGAACGATATGCATGAACCTTGGAAGTAGTGCTGAGAATTAAAGAAAGTAAATTTTAAAAAGAAAAAGAAGGAAAATACTGCAAAGGTCAAGTCACGGTGATCTTTTTGAGTGTTAAGATCAATATGGGTAAAGGAATGAGCAAGAGAAAGCAGACATTGAAAAACTGTTAAGTTTGGACTGTGGTAGGCTTTTTTCAAGCTTAGATAAATTCCTAGTGCATTTTAACTGAAATTCACAAGCAGTCAATGCATGCCACAGTCACCTCTGTTTTTGTCTTTCTATAATTTTCAGGGTATTTTGAAAAGGCCCTGAAATGCATTCATTTCAGGAATCACGGGACAGGGGGCATTGCTACTTATCTCTGCTGAGCAGAATGTATCTATCTATGCTTCCCTGATAGTTCTGAAGACAATGAGGCTAGATCTGTTGTATAAAAAGTAAACAGTGGGCACTGAAACTAATAATAAAGTGAATGGTCCATCTGAATCACAGACTAGGGCATGAAAGGCACCATGCTGTTGAAAATGTTTTCCTACTTTGCACTTAATTATGGTTGTCACCATTTGTCTATTACAGCCCTAAAACCTTTCTTAAAGACTACATCTCTCTCCTAAAACCCATAAATTATCTTGTTCCTATTATGTCTGTGCACACGCATGCACACACACACACACACACAATGTATATTTTTGCTTTCTGAACATGACAGTTTTTGAGAGTACCAATTTTTATGACTAAAGAAGTCAAACTGTGAGGTCACTAGCAGGTAGTAAATGTGTAGTTGAAATACTTAAAGTGTATGATTTGACAGTGAAAAATTTTAAAAAGAAATAATATTGGTTCCAAAGCTCTCTCTATTCAAAAAAGATAAGCATATACTTAACTAGGTTCTTGTATAGAAAATGCTTCCCTATCACTGGCTGAGTAAGGGTGATATCTCAAGTTTGATTAATTTGGCAATATGAAATGCAGCATAGGTGTCATTTGAGGAACTGGACAAATATGTAGCGCAGCTGAGTCTCTGTAGTGCCTGATCCTTACAGGTGCAGATAAGACTGCCAAAGTTTCAGCACCTGTGAAAAGGTGTATGCTCATCCATAAATACATAGACCACCTATATACGCATATTCACCAACACTATAAGACAAATGCCACAATGGGATCTTAGGAGGCAAAGCAATATTGTAAATTATGGCTCGCTCTATGATAGAAGCACAGATCTTGCATCTGAAACTCACTCTGGCTGAAGATAATTTCTTCTGATTTTAAAGTCCAGCCAACAAGACTGGTCCTATCAGAAGATTACAACATGCCTCTGAGAAATGATTACTTAGTTTAGAAGACATCATAGTGATAAAAAATTCAGGGCTGTAGAATTAAAAAAAGAAAACGAATCCACTCTTTCAGGCTTATGTCAGACTTGCAATCAAGTTAAAATGAACAGGAGTATGCACCTTTCAATGCCTGGAATAACTATAATTTGAAGATCACTGTGTGAAATGGTATGTTGAGTTAGAATACTATGTTTCAAATTGCCTAACTGATAGTCCAACTTTAATTTATTTTTGTATTTTGGCAATCCTTGGAGTTGGGTTTTGCAGAATTTCAAATATGAATTCATGATCTCCTGGAGAGTGCTTTCCTTCAATCCCACTTCGTGGTGTGACCTCTGTTGGGCCATGTTTTCTAGTAGCAAAGGGACATGACGTCTGAGACCCCTCTTTACGCCTCCCCTCTCCCCACTTCTCTCATCAGTAGAACTGACAGCTGGGGTATTGAAGCTGGGGCTAAGCCTTCCTGTCTAATGTTCTCTTTAGAAAATGGCTATGGTCTCTGCGATGTCCTGGGTCCTGTATTTGTGGATAAGTGCTTGTGCAATGCTGCTCTGCCATGGATCTTTTCAGCACACTTTTCAGCAACACCACCTGCACAGACCAGGTAAGCTAGGCGCTGACTCTACTGCAGCCTCCAGTCTCACCACTGTCTCCTTAACAGATGGTTGAAGGCAAGTGACAAAAAGTGCTTTAGTGTGAGCAGCTCTGAATTCCAAGACTTATTGTTGGTGGGATGCTTTGGGGATGGGGGGTGGGGTTTACTAAAATGATTTGGTGGTATTTCTATTAACTTCTCATCTAAGAGGGTTTTCTCTAAGAATGCCCCCCCCCACCCCTTTCCACATTTAAAAAGTAAAATTCATTTGTTTTTGGATACTTTGGCACAAAGATAAATATTCTGTAAAAGGTGGGATAATTTTTAAGACTCAAGGATTTTGGGGGGATGCAAACTATGATCTTTGCAACTGATTAAATAATGTGTGTATATTCTTCGGATGCATTTTAATCTAGTACTGATACTATAATCTCAGTGTGTACCTGGCTAAGGATTTTGTGGGAATATTAGTGCCAAAACTGACTTTGGAAGTAGTTTGTCAATGACAAAGAAATTAAAAAGTAACTTACTATTTCTTGTCTGGTTTAACTTGTCACCTTTCCTTTACTGCCTTTCTTCACTTTCTGTTCCTCCAGTATGCTCCGTGGGATTTTTTTTTTTTTTCTCTCTCGTCAGTTTCAGGGACAAGTTCCCTTTAGCCTGTTTTTGTTGTTTTTCTTTTTCTTTCTTTTTTTCCTATATTGAATTTGAGTTCCAGGCGCACTTTGCTTTCTTGGTCTTTCTGTTCATGGCCTCACTCTTCAATCTGGATTTTTCTCTTTGCTTCTCCAGCGTTTTCATTACTGTTCCCAGCTCGATTGTCCTTACCCGCCCTGGTTCTCGGAAAGATTTCCTTCCATTTTCTGTTTAGCTTCAGCCTTCTCATCCATTTACTTCACCCTCCACCTTCGCTCCGCCGTCCCCATCGGCCTCCCTCCCTGGGTCACCACGTCTGGGCCTTGGGGACCAGTTGCGCGCCCAAGCTCCTGATCCTCAGTTACCAGGTGTTCCCAGCCCTCCACCAACTCTCCAAATCCCTTTCCGGCCTCCTCCCTCCCGCTCGGCTTGCTTCCGCCGCGAGGTCCAGCTTCCATGCCTTTGCCAGTCCCTGGATCAGCAGCCGGCCTGGGCACCGATTCTGGTCTCATCTGCACAGTCCTCCAGCAACGCCTCCTGGGACTCCGCTTCAGGCGGAGGGCAGGACAGAAAGAGAGCGGCTGTAGTCCGGTTGCCTTCCGCGCGCCCGCACCAGGCTGCAGTTGCTCGCCAGCCTGTTCTTTTGCCAGAGCCCAGGTGGCCCCGGGAGGAGGGTTGGGACGCGAACAGAGCTCCCGGCTGGGGCCGGGGGCGCCCTCAGGGCCCCAGCCATCGTTATTGCCCACGCCCTAGCTGGAGGAGGCAAGGCGAGGGGACGCTGGTGCCCCTGCAGGTGGGTATAGAAAGTGCTCTGCCGCTGCTGCGCGCCTGTATTTCTGCCTCGTGTGTCCTGAGCCTGGAATGGACAGCGCCAGACTCCAAGGCTTCAGTGCCCAGATGGAGGGAAAACAAACGTGGGTTTTGGAACCTTCACGTTATCTCCAGTTAGTTAATCACCGACGTGTTCTGGCAGAAATATCTTGGACTTGTTTCATAGCTACACGAGTAACACGGGAAATCTGCATTCATTGTAATACTTAAAAATAAGAATACATAACCAAACAACTGTTGTGAATGTTTTAGTCAAGCTCTCAAGGTTAATTCCCATGGTCTGGCTTGATCCGTATACAAGTAGGTGTAGTCCCCCACCACACCCCCACTCCCTCCCCATCCCCACCCCTACCCAAGAGACTGAAGTTCCAAAACCACGGAGCCAATGACTGCCATTGGAGTCCGGTTGGTCTGATTTCACCTCAGAGCCTGTTTTCCATGGAGTGTATATATATATATACATACAGTGATGTCTCCCAGTGCACAGAATAATTATGCCAAGTAGCCTCTTTGAGGAAGTGTCAGCCCTTTGGTATAATTTGTGAAAACTTTCAAGTTATGTCAGTACGTGGAATCGTTTGAACTGAAAACCCAGCCTGAAAGGAGGTAGCCATAGCAGAACTGGTGAGAGGTGGCACGTGGTTACTGATGGCAGAGCTCAAGACTAGCCATCATTTGTCACTTAAGATAATGACAGGACCTTGGACAAGTCACTTCTCTGAGCTCAGTTTCCCCTTTAGGGATGTTGTAGGGGTATAAATTCACATAATCTTGAAAGTGCTTTATAAACTGTAAAGTTCTTTATAAATATCAGGATTTACACCATCCCCACTTTAATAGACTAACAATATTCATGTTAGAGATATTGAGTGAGTGAAGTTTTGCTAGTTTATACTCTTGCTGTTGCTTTTTTAACTATGTGGTACCTGGCTAGAATATACCACCAAATGCTGTGTGTTTTATTTTATTCTCTATGCAGATAGTCATGAAAATCAGTACACTTTGCAATGAGCTTTCACAGATTGTCTCATTCAGATAATACATGAGCTCTTTTTGGTGAGGGGTTATAGCTATGCTACTTGCAATAAGTAAACTCAAGTCTTTATGGTGCTTATTATCAAAATATTATGATTTTAAACTGAGAAACACATCACTGGGTTCTGAATGAAATTAAACACAGTATTTGCTTTTTCCATTGTCTGTACTTAGAAATTGCTTATTATCACCAATGCATAGTCAATTGGTATGTCACACACCCCAAGAAACTGCAGTACGGAAAACCAATTTCAACCCCAAGTGCTTCTGTATTTGAGACTCACTTCAGCTTCATTGATGAAATAAAGAAACTATAAATACTCATTTCTAGATACTGAAAGATTAAAATGATATTAAACTGAAAGTCCAATGTATGTAATACAGTTATTCAACTTTCTTCGGTTTTCAAGAATAGCTGTAAAGATTAAAGCAATAGATCTTGAAAATAGCAATATTCTAGATAATTTCAGTCAGAAATGCAATCTTCTTTGGTACAGACTTCTGTTTTGATTTTAAGAGTAAATATATGCTTTTTGTGATGAGAGTTGGGACGTTTCTTTTTGTGGCTCTTATATCTTTAGGGACACTAATGAAATGTGTATGAAAACAAGAGGGAAATCAGGGCCAGTTGTCTGTGACAACCCACTCCTAAATGCGCAAATAAATAAATAAATAGCTGGATAAATGAGCAAAAAGGAAAAACATAATCTCATTTTCTCAAATCACTTGAAACAAGTGACATGATGAGAAAAAATGAGACACCAGCAGACCCTGAGCTTTGCCACATTTGCCTAAGCTTGAAAAATCGCCTCTTTCATAAAGCAGGAGCAGGCAGACATCCTGTGCATACCAAGTACCCTGGGAACGTGAAAAATGACAGATCTTTCACTCAGAACCCTGCATAGAAGGCCAGTGAAGGCTTTCCAGCTGCCTCCTCACCTGCTTAGGAACAGCTGGCCCCTCTCATCAGCCTCTTCCAGGTAGCTTCCATGCCCTACCCTGTAAGATGGATGGTGCTCTGATCCCAAGCAGCCAATTTCAGCCTCTCAAGAAATAACACACTACGCTGAAAGATGAGTGGAATTTGATGTGTTGTTACCCCGTTCAGATTATGCAGCACCTGGATGGCACCAGCCAGCCAGAGCCCTTGAGGGGAAATGGTTAGAGATTTGGGCCAATTTCTTCTGTCAAAACATGAAACCAGGACAATGTTTTTGTGAGGCCGTGAATTTGAGATGTCTTCTTAGTGTAGTGGGTTTTGTACACAAACAGAATGAGAATATGTTAACTAGAAAACTGATTTTAATGTATTCCTCTGCAGTCCCTAAATACTTCCTATTTTTCATATTTACAGTATTAGGAATGCACCATTTATTTTCAGTTAGTCACTAGTTATGGAAGATTAAAAGTCAATCAAATGAAAGTGAGTTTTAAAATTACACAAATGAGTAAAATGTGCTATAGATTAACAGATTTGCAATTTCAATAATTTAATATTTGGCTAAATCAAGTTTTTATTTTGGGAATGATGTAGAAAATTACTATGACAATTTGAAGAACATTCATGCTTTTTAAAAATATATACAACACAGCTATAAGGAGGGCACTTAATTTAAAAAAGGCAGACTAAACAATGAAAAGTGAAGAGTGGCGTTTCACTGTTTTAGGTAATTAAAATACACAGGTTCAACTCTTTATAAGCACCAGTTGTGTTAACAGGTAAAAAAGGATGAATGGCTTATTAAATATAACTTTCTTATTTAGGATTAAATTTTTACCCGTATGGATATATGAATTATGACAGCAATTTTAATGGTTACTTAATTTCAATTGTGTGGGTGTGTGAGGGTGTGTGTGAGGGGTTGTCCTTGAAACTTAATAAAATATGGATCATTTCAAAATACTTCAGTGAGAAAGATCTTTGAGATTCTCTAGTAATTTGAAGTTACAGAGATAAATTACATGAGACAAGAATCATAAGTGCCTAGTGAATCATTTATTCTAGAATCATTACTATTTTATTGACAGGGGAGTATGAAAATTATATATAAAAAGATTACTCTGAATAGAATCACCTGTATAACTTACACTTGGCCTGATTTAAAGCTGTATTTAAAGATATTCATCCATGACTTAATTATTACATACTGAACATCACCCTCCATTTTAAAGTGTTTTTTTTTTATTAAAATACTAAAAAGCATTTTTGTGTGCTTTATATTTATTTTTACCTTATTGTTCAGTATTACTTTATTGAAAGCTACTGAAGGCATGTGCATCAGAATGCCAAGGTACATTACAATAAAGAATTGTTTCATAATTGTAATATAAAATAAATAGTGAAAACAAAAGTAGTTGCATATTGGCTTTTTAAGAATGCATACTAGCACTAGGTTGCTAAGTATAGTGAATTGGTGTAAGGATTAGAGTAGACAGGTTGTTATTTGGTGTAAACTGATGCTAGTGATAATCCATTGATCATCTGATTGATGTTATTGACCTCATCCCAGAGTCAGAGTGCAGCTATGAACATTTGATAACACTCAGACATTAAAACGAAGTAGAGATGCAAATAAATATTTTCTGTCTATCCCATGGGCTTATAAGAGAATTATTACAATGCTATATAAATACTGTTACTTATGTGAACTCAACATTATAGCCTCAATTTGTAACTAAGTAAAATAGATATTTTACCACAGTATAAACAAATATTTAGAAGTTGCACAAATGAACATTAGCTTTCTCTTGTTCACTTGTTAAAGTTCATTTATGACAACTTGAACTCTTAAAAAAAAACTCTTCCAATTTTAAACTCTGTGCAACAATGATTTTAATAGCAAAAACATAGAGAGGAGGTTCATCTCCATCAAAACAGGATTGGTAAAAATAATTATGGTACATTTACAAAATAGGGTTCAATATAGCTTTTGCAAAGGATGAGATATGTTTGTATGTACTTCTGTGAAAACATGTCCGTGATGCACTGTTGAGTGAAGAAAATGAGGAACAGAATACTCAGCTACAAATAATTTGGGGAGAAAGTATTTGCACATGCATAAAAATGTCAGAAAGGCTATAAACATTCTCTATATAGTGTTAGTGTTTTGGATTTGTTTCTAGTGTGGGTACATATTATGTTTTAATAAAAAGCTTATGATATTACTTACAGGGAGTTTTATGGTAAAAGATATATCAAACAAATGTGTCCAGTTCAAAGAACAAGAAAGAAATATAGATAGGAAAATAACATGAAGCCCTTTTCTTTCTAAGAGCCTTCAATACTCTGATTTCTCTTCAGATCGTATAAATCTTATGCCTTTTACTAAGAGCCTTCAATATTCAAAAAAATGTCTAGGCTAGCATTTCCCAGTTCACAAAACACTGTCCCCTCAAGATACTCCTTGGAAAAAAGCTTTTGGGATATCACTCATTGCATGGTATGTTCTTCTCTTGGAGATTTGCATGTTAAGTGTATGAAAGTTTTGGAAAGATTTGCAGATAGGAATCCCGGTTGTGTTTTACTTAAATTTCCAAACATTTTTTTATTTGGTCAACATTGCCAGTGCCTATTCATATCACATGCATTGAGATGTGATATGGGCCAAGATAATTCTGGAATCCTGTATCATTCACTTTTTTATCTCTCACTTCTAGTAAGGAATTTGACATATAGGCCCTCATAAAATATGTGTGAAATTATTAAGGAAAGAAAGAATGACTGTTCTGGTGAAATCTTAAACTCTCCTTTATTTGTTACTACTTGTGTGTGAGTGCTTGTGTGTATATGGATGGATACATATGTATCTGTTTGTATGTTTATAAATAGGAGATACCTCAAATGGAGAATGATATAAATTTAAATTGTCAGTATAATGTGTGCATTTATGTATGTATCTGTGCAATATCTTTGAGTAGATATTTAACTTTATTCATTATTTGACAGCTATTCCATTAATCAAAATAATCCAAAGAATATACTTACAAATATAGTAAAAAATTAAATGCCTAAGGGTTTCACTCAGGGCATGATTTTTTTTTTTTCTAGAGATTTAGAAGTGTTATGGGGTGGTCTTGAAGGACTGGAGAGAAAATTTACTTAGCAAATAAGGAAAGGACTTTTGCTTTCAAATCTTTTGATATCAAGAGAAAAATTGACTTTATCTTTATAGCAGTGAGAAAATAACACCAGACAAGCGAATTTTCCTTTCTTTGGGGTAAAGAGAAGAAGAATCATTTAAACAATTTGTATAAACTAATTGAATTCTCCAAAGATGATGTCCTCAAAGCACTTAGGGACCCTCTTGGCTCACTGTTTCTATTAATACTTCCCTGTCTTTATATAATAAAGGTTCAGAAAAAGAAAAGAGAAATGATATCATCACAGTGATTTTTCTCTCAGAAGATAAATAGATGTGCTTAAACACCTGCCTATTCGGTAAGTGGATTCTTACTCCCTGCAGGGAAGGAGTTAAACCAATCCTCACCCTGAGTGTAGAAGGAAGGAAGACCTCCTACATCCTTAGCCAATGCTGTTGTTCTGCTAATGTAATTACCTGTATGTACCTTTACTACACCCTTGTTAGACCGAATCTTCTAGGCATACTTCCATTTTACCCAAGAATAAATCCAAGCTAACTGAGTCTGTATATATCCAAGGGATTTTTCTGATTTTTCCTTTGCATAGTAGAAGAATGGCCTGATTGAGTCATATGTTTTGACATGAAGGCAGAATGCAAGCTCCCAAATTTAGATGAGCTACCACACCTACTACACCGTGGGGGACAAAGCAAGTCAACGCTCTTGAAACTGACAGTGTATGTTGGATTAAGGTCAGCAGGCCAGCAGGTTATACTGAACAAATACTGTGTAAGTATTCAATAAATATTTTCTGATCAACTAGCAAGCATTTTATATCCTCTAAAAATGACTACACTAGCAGGAAAGTAGCACATTAAGCCTGTTTTTCTATTTGTTGGTAATGAGGAAAGTAGGAGTAGGACACTGGAACTCTCAGGGTCTCCCTTAAGGTGTCAGCTGCAAGGCTCCAGATGAGAGGGTGGGAAGGAATCAATGATTTTCATAAGGCGCCTGGCAGAGCAAGGAGGGGAGCCATGTATTCCACAAACATAAGGCGTGTTCCTCCAGACAGTGAGGCTGTAAGCTGCCCAAGGAACTGGTTCATTGATTTTATCCATTTGATAGAGCAAGATTCAGTACAAAATCACCTTTGTATATTTGAAAAAGCCTTCCTCTAAAACTATCTGAAAACTTCCTGGATGATGTCACAGATGAACTATGCGAATAACTTCATGGACCAGGCAGTTAACATAACTGATGGACCAGGCAGTTGACATAATTGATGGACCAGCCAGAGGATCAGGCATTACAAAAGACTGAAAACTGTGGCAACTAAAGAGCATATGCACACCTAGAGGGCACAACAAATCCTAGGCTACACCTGAGATGGGCTCAATGTGACCAGAGCATCTAATATTTTAAGGCAAGCCAGAAACCTAGAAGTTTTGTATAATTTCTTTACCTTTGAGATGTTAGGTGGGCCAAGCAAAACTTGACTCAGGGCTGTATCCCACCTGCCAACTGTCTGTGTGTGACCTCAGAGAAGATTATTTCCGGCTCCAACATTTTATGATTCCTGATGAATTTATCAAATCTTTTTAGAAAGCAGGATGTAGAGACATGACAGCAGTGGGGCAATAGGGGATTTCTATACATATCTGCCTTGGTTTGCTTTGAACTTAGGCCCATGGTTTAGTCTTAGTCTGAGTTGGCCCCAACATGCTGAAACACTGTGTCTCTGAGCCTTTTGGATGATGCAAAATGGTAGCACTGGGGGTCTGACAGACAATGTGCATTTATATAATGAAGCCAATGGATTAAATAGAGGTCTCCTTTGAATCTTAACTAAAAATCAATTAATTTTCCTGTAAGTAAGGTTTAGGAGAAATACTAATCTGCAAATGTAATATAAAAGAGGGAAGCATCAGGCAGCATAGTGATGGCTTTATTTAATACTTTATTAACATTCTCAACATCAAGTCTAAAGTCCACTAGTAGGTTGTAAATTTATCTTGGAACCCAAGCATTTTTGTTGCTGTCCTTTTGAGCAAATTATTTAAAATTTCATGTGTATTCATTTTGTATATGGATATAAGCTACTTATTAGTACACCAATTGAGTTATGATTCTACCAGAAATGACATGTAGCTAAGGCTAACCGAGTTTCCTTAATTCAGTATTCTACTAAGAAAACTGCCAGCAGCTCTTGAAAACATTGCAAAGCGCCTGCATGCAAATAATTAGAATTCATGCAATTTGGGGAAGGATAATTTGTTATCAGTTTATCATGAGTGTTGTTTGGGTTGTTAGTGATTTTTCAGCTGCTGTGGTCCTTGCTTTTAAATTATAAATTAGTGTTGGTTTAGTTTTATCATTATCAACTAAGTTTGCTATGGGCTGTTTCATTAACCCTATAGTCTGTAATGATGCATATTTGCATATTTTGAATTTTAAGTTTGGTGAAGACTGGACTTTAAGACACTCAGAAATGAATTATGGTTCAGAAATGGGTCATCTGTGTAAAACATATTCATATAAATCACTCTCAAATTTATTTGTATGTTGACACTTGTATAGTAATATCAATTATATGAGGTGTGATAAAAAAAAAATCCAGTGAATGTTTACATAAAAATAATTATTACAGTAAAAGACACATTGCCATTAATCCCTCTCAAAATACTCCCCGCCACTTCTAATACACATATACCATCGTTCTTGCCACTTTCTGAAGCAGTTCTGGAAGTCTTCTTTTGTGAGTGTCTTTAGTTGTGCCCTTGTGGCTACCTCGATGTCCTGAATCAATTCAAAACATTTACCTTTCATGGTATACTGCCTGTGAACCTATGCAATGTATGTCTCAAGGCAGGTAACATTTTTGGTTTATCTTTATGTCCATAAGGCACATTTTATAAAATATGAGTATGTTAATATGTTCATCTTATTTTATAAAAGTATTAGTCATTTATAAATATACCCTTCCAAATATTTATTACCTAAATACTTTTCTATTGGTAAATGGAAACAGGTAAGAATTGGATATTTTACTTCTTTAATGTGGTATGGTAAAGAATGTTTGAACATAATTGTTTTATGAGGGAATTATAGCAAGAGGCCAGCCCTTCATATAACTCTGAATTAAAACAAAATATATATGAGGGCCGGCCGAGTGGCGCATTGGTTAGGAGTTGGCTTAGGGCGCCATCTCTGAGCAGCAGGACCCCGGGTTGGATCCCACATGAGGGCCAGTGATGCTGCACCCTCTATAGCTAAGATGGTGAACAACAGCTCTACCTGGAGCTGGGCTGCTGTGAGTCACTGATGACGGTATAGGCTGCAATGGGACTGGCTGGCAGCTGGCGTGCTCTTTTGTGAGCTGCCGTGAGCCACCATGAGCGGCCATCCAATGGCCGGGGACTGATTTGCCTCAGCTGGGAAGATCACAATGATAATACCAACATGGGCCAGTGTAGCGATGTCTTCCACAACTAGACTGAAGAACAAAAGGACAGCAACTTGTCTGTTCCCCTTCCCCAAATCCCCAATAAAATCTTAAAAAAAAAAAAAAAAAAAAAAAAAAAAAAAAATATATATATATATATATATATATATATATATATATATATACAGCAAAATGATTTTAAAACAAATAAAGCCATTTTTCTGAAATCAAATGATAAGATATAAAACAGGAGAACATGCTATTTGGAAGCCTCCTAGATAAGGTCTTAAGTTCAATTGTCTTTGTAGCTTCTTATATCTCTTTATCTGATGAAAACGCAAGATGCCACGTACTGGACAAGTGCTTGAGAAACTAGGTCACTGGGTGAACACTTGTAGGACAATATTTTTGACAGCTACTCCCAGAATCCAGGATTGTTTAGAAGTGAAAGCAGATTTATAGTGTATATGCTGCCAATCTCCTGCCTTCTATCAGAGGCCTAGGTAATCAATCACAGTGATTGTTCCTACAGAGCCTAGATATGATTTTATAATCTTTCTCAGTTCTTCTCCAGGCACCACCAATTAACTGATTGATGCTGGCATACAGGTTGAGTGTCTTTAACCGTCCCTGAGGTCATAATTGACTGACTTTCTCCAGAATCTTTCTCCTATCCAAAAACTGCATGCCATAAAACACTTTATTAAAAAAATAAGAAAATGAACCAAATTACAATTAAATGAAATTTAAATAGCAACATATGTTTACTAACTACTATTTAAAATAATGTAGCTTTAGACAGTTCTGTCGACTTCTGAGAATTGCAAAACTTCCTTTTCATTATTTCCAGAAATTTGTAAGTCTTTTCCCTATTCTTCTCTAACTCAGTCTAAGATGCAAAGTGACTTGTGATATGAACTCTAACCCAACAGGGTGCTTTGTGATCATAAAGCATGAAACAATTCATTCTGAACTGAGAAGATTTGGGAACCCCTCATGAAGGTGGTGATCTTGAGTGGGGCTTTGCATACTGGGTAGAAAGTGAGCTAGTAGAAATGATCAAGGGTGGCCTAGTCAACCAAAGGGAAGAAGTAAAGACTTAGAGGCAGGTAAGGGGAATAAGGTGGGTTGGTGGTGGACCTGGATAGCTGTAGGCTCTAAACTAGTTAGAGAAATTTTATATTATTTCATTTAAAGGGAAAGTGAGATTTTTCTTTCCCATGTTACTGTTCTGTAATCTAATGTACACTGATGATGCATGTGGAAGGAAAGAGCCCCAATATATACAATTAGAGTTTCTATGGAAAAAAAGTCAGTTAATTAACAAAAAATGCAGCAACAACAATCTGGTCAGACTCTCTGAGTCCCATGAGGACTTTCTCACCTTTGAATTATTGCTACCCTTGTGTGATAAAGTACAAAATATGTCACTACTGTTTGTTTTATTTTATTTTTTTATTAAATTTATTGGGGTGACATTGGTTAGTAAAATTATACAGATTTAAAGTACACGAGTCAATAATACATAATCTATATATTGCATTGTGTGTTCACCACCCCAGAGTCAGTTCTCCTTCCATCACAATATATTTGACCCCCTTTACTCTACCACCTTTCCCCTCACTTACCCTCTGGTAACCACTAAACTGTTTTTTGTGTCTAAGAGTTTTTGTTTCTTTGTCTTGTTCATTTGTTGCTTTCAATTTTATATCCCACATATAAGTTAAGTCATATGGTTCTTGACATTTTCTGTGTTACTTATTTCACTTAGCATGATAATCTCAAGATCCATCCATATTGTTGCCAATGGCAGTATTTCATCTTTTCTTATGGCCAAGTAGTATTCCATGTGTATATGTACCACAACTTCTTTATCAATCATCTATCAAAGAACCCTGGGTAGTTTCCCTGTCTTGGCCATCTTGAATAATGCTGTACTGAGCATTGGGGTACATATATCTTTATGGATAAATGTTTTCAGATTTTGGAGGTAGATACCCAGACGGGGGATTGCTGGGTCATATGGTAATTCTAGTCTTATTTTTTTTTTGATGAACCTCCATACTGTTTTCTATATGGGCTAAACCAATTTACATTCCCACCAGCAGTGTATGAGGGTTCCTTTTTCTCTGCAACCTCTCCAAAACTTGTTATTATCTTATCGATGATAGCCATTCTAACAGGTGTGAGGTGGTATCTCATTGTACTTTTGATTTGCATTTCCCTAATAGCTAGTAAAACTGAACTGAATAATGCTTTAGTCTTCATTTTGCTATGACCACAGGCTTGGCTGAGAGTATGCTTTTTTTCTTTATTGGATTAACTGCATTTCATTTTCAATTTTTTTTTAATAGGCTAGTGTCTCCCAGTAAATTTTTTTTTTTAGAGTTTGGACACCCTTTTTGTGCTTGGCAGGGAAGTAGCAGCATAGGATAAATCTACATTTATTAGGCTCAGTCTTAGTGTAGATTTTCTGTTTTACTTAAAATGAAGTTATACATCATTCACACCAGAAGAAAATTCTCTGTAACTGCAAGTTTCTGATGAAATTTTTGGCATGTATCATATTGAGACATTATAAATTCTCTGTAAAGTGGGCTGACCTTTTTGGTAAGCGGTTTGATCATTTGCAGCAGGTCTTCTTGCTAAAATATGGAATTTGCTGTCTTTCAAGCAAACTTGCTAGATTAAGCCCAATAACAAAGTAGGTAGAAAGTACTTATATAATCAGACCTGAAGTTTCCCTTTCAAATTCCTCTCGTCATGAGAGTAAATCTCTTCCCCTCTTCCAAAATATCCACATGGCTAGTGATGGCAAATTCCTGACACACACAGTTCACTCTTCTTATGATTATGCCTTTGCAGACATTGCTAATCAATTACAAAACTCTTTGTATTTGAATCCAGATTAAACCTCTGAATTCTTCTAGCAGTGCTTTAATCATTGCGCTGTTAAAGGAGATAGGAATGATTTCAAAAATAACAACAACCACCCTTAGAACCATCATTATCCAGCACCTACTATGTCACATACTATGCAAACTGCTTTGCATGGACTTATTGGTTTAATTTTGAGATGAAACATATTGTCTATTCTTGATCTAGACAGCACCTATGTGTAACAGATTTCCTCTTCAAGGTGGACCATGTTATTCATTTAAAAATAATGATTTAGAGCCGGCCGAGTGGCGCGGTCGTTAAGTGCTGGCTTGGGAAGCCAGCTGCCCCGGATCGGGTCCCACATATGAGGGCCAGTGACACTGCCCTCAAAAATAAAAAATAAAAAATAAAATAAATAAAAATAATGATTTAAATGATTAAGTAAGTTAATACATATAAGGTACTTAGATTCCTGGAACAGGGTAAGTCCACAGCATGGTGTAGCGTCTATGTACATGCTTGGGAATTAGGTAAAGAGTTGACTTGCTTACAAGATTTTTTATCAGACCTAACTCTCTCATCAGTGGCTCTTGGCCAAGTAGCCACAATGATAGGAGCAGGTTGGTGTACTAGGAAAACCAGGAATTCATATTCCAGCTCTATTATTATCACATTGTTAGCCCTAAGTGTGAGCAACTCAGTGTCACTTTCTCTGCTTCATCCATAAAATGGGGGTGCTTGTTTATAAATCCCCACTTTACAGGCTTAAGTAAGAAATAATGATGATGTCTTTCTACATTTGCCATACAGTAGGTATCTAGCACAAGTCCTCTTGTTATTTTGTTAGGTAAATATATCAGTGTCAAAGCAAAGATGGTATAGAAGGACTGCTTAGTACTAATACATCCACACATACTATTTTACTATATAAAAAAGGAAGCACAAAGAGATTTCACAATTAGGACTTACTCACTTTATGATCACATCTGAGTTTTCTGATAATTTTCCATGTACCCAGCACAGACAAGAGATAGAGATTTTATGGCTAATCTCTACTCTGGATTCCGTTAATGGTTGGCCTTGAGTTCGAAGTCAATATTAACAGGTCAATGCTTACAGTATCCTTCCTTTCTACAGCATGTTCTGTTTCTAATTACTGAGGAAGGTGCTCTAATTAATAGTTTTGTGGAGTCTGTATGATCCCAAATAATAGGGAAGTTTGGTTAATTAATTTAAACATCTGGCCAATAACTCATTAATGGCAAACACTCCAAAAGTCAGCATTGGTGGTTTGTGATTCACAGAATGAATTATAAGTCTATTATAACTCCATTAAAAGAGCTACTAGTCAACTGAAATCTTATGCATACTTCCTTAGGTTATTTTTTGTCTTTTCATTAATTGTGTTGTCCTTAAAATTACCTATCACCTCTTCATCATAGGACCCAACTACTGAAGGAAGAAACCCAGGTATATACTGATAAACACATTAGTACCTATATGTAATGGGTTTCATCCAGGGTATCATTTTTGTGTACTTTTATGTGTACCCCATATTTTGTACTCTGAATACAAAATGATGTATTTGTGTATTAAAGAGTTGCCTAAGTATCATTATGTCTAATATTTTGAGCTTTCGTGAAAAAAAAAAAGCCAATGGTAAGTTTCTTATGTTTTCTGTGTCTAGCGAATTTGGGTTAGCACGAGAGAATAGCCTATGCAGTTAGAAGTATGGATTAATGATATTAAATATGATGATAAATTTGTTAGTTAGTGTTTAAGAGTCACTTGAAAACCATACCCAACAGGCAAGAACTCTACTGAAGAGGTCAGAGCTTTATAGAAGCCTTGCCAAGTTATTTGATAAAACTTTATTATCTCTTTTTTAGTGTCCTCATTAAAATACTTCAAAAAATGCTTTTATGTATTTCTGGCAAGCAGAGCATTGGAGTAATTTTACAGTAGTGTAAAGGAGTTATTAATTATAGTCTTTTTATCAATCTGTTTATATTCAGTTGTGACATTAATAGGTTGCCAAATCAAACAAGAGTTAATTGTATTCAGTTAAATTTGTTGAAAACAAGTAAGGGTAGTTTATTGTTATTATAAGCAGAAAAATCTATTGATGTACTTGTTTGTGTGAATAAGATCTGGTATAACATTCTTTTTAGTGGGTATAGTATTGTTCAGAAAGCAATGTAAAACATGCTAATTCAAGAAAGTTGTCATTATAATAGAACATTTGAAGGTGGAAGCTTCAGATTGTATTTGTAATCGTATAGCCAGTGTTAGGTAAATACAGTAGGATTCCTATCAAGACATACACCCTTGTCATTCTATCATGACCCCTGAGGAGCTCCAAGACCATCTGTCCATTGCCTTGCCTTTCTAGGAGGGTTGGTTTTTTGTTGTTGTTGTTTTGTGTGGTTTTTTTTTTTTGGTTGGGGTAATGGTCTAAGATCTGGGTCAAGGAATCCACAAAAATATATTAAATAATACCCAAAGAAGTAGGAAGGGTTAAACAAGGATTAGAGATAGAGTTTGGGCAAAAAGAATTCTAGGCAACATTAACAGAATTATGAAAGTCTAGAGGCAGAAAGGAAGATACATTAGAAAATCTGGAAAAGATCAGAAGAGCAGGGAAAAATGCACTCCCTTGTCACAGCTTAATGCATATACATAAATACTTTGAAGACAGCAGGATACAAAGGGTAGAAGAAAAATTAATTTAGCCCTTCTCCTCCTCGATTGTGTTTAAGATTTATATATACATTACATATAGATTTTTATTAAGTACTTACTATATGCCTGGCATTATGTTAAAAATTCTATATTATTTCATTAATCTTTATACTTACCACTGTGAGGCAGCTACTCTTGTTCTCTTCTTCCCTCTGATGAGGGAAATAAAGTTCAGAAAATTTAAATTACTTGCCCGTAGTGTATAGCTAAAAGAAATGAAGCCAGGATTTGAACTGGGGTAATTTGGTTGCAGATCCCATGCTCTTAAATGACTAAAATATTGAAATTATTTCCCTCTGCCAGCATCAGGAGTTTTAGTTGTGATGGACAGTATTATAAAAAGATGGAAATAAATGTACTTCAGAATAGGCTAGGTGATGCTATGGTAACCAATCAGCTTCAAATCTGAATGGCTTAAGGCAATAAAAGTTATTTCTTGCTCATGCTGCTGTCCACTGAGGTTGACTGGAGGCTGTGCTCGATGATATTTTCAATCCAGAATTGGCAGTAGTGTGTATTTGAAACAGTACTGTTTGTCATGACAACATACACACAAAGGAAAAAAAAAGAGAGAGAGAGGAGAGAGTTTGAAGGTATTGGGGAGAAAAAAAAATTTTCCTCCTATCCTTCTAAGTTCTTCTGGCTGGACTAATAAGCACATTAACATGAGACAGACTAATAGGAGGAAATGACCAAGTTTGTTACATATGTACATATAGGGGTTCCCTAAGAATATGAACCCAAGGACAGATCAGGCAGTTAAGGCTTATGTGGCCTCTTGAGCTAAGGAGAAATGGGGGATAATGGTTTGGGATTTCAAAGAGCAGAAAGGCATTTCACATGGAGACAGCAAAGTAAAAGTGTGATAAAGAAATGTTTTCTTGTCCACTTCAAACAATGGAACACAGAGATGACTTTGACCAAAAAGGACTTGCTAGGTTCCTCCCTATCACATACTAGCTTATATTAAACTAGTTCATATTAAACCGTCGTTATCAATGATGATATCTTTCTTCTTGGAGCAGGCCCTCTAAATTCTTTTAGGCAGTAAGAGGGAAGGTCAAAGGTTTTTCATGAGTCTTTTGTTTCTTGAAAATAACCAGCTGAAATAATCAATATCCAAAAATAGGCATTTTGGGGCTGGCAAATTCTGCTCCCCATCAGTCCCACCTTTGAAACTTAAAATGAGAAGTTTCACAGCCCAAAAGCTAAGTTAGTAGATTTCGCCATATTTCATTGAACCAATTATTCAGTATCAAGAATAAGGGACTGAGTAATTGGTTCAGTTAAACAGTTATGTCTCATTTCAGGAGGTGGTGATGCAATTGGGCACCCCAAATTATGCTTATATTGTATAAGCAAGAAATCAGGTATTTAATAAAAGGCATTTCTTATAATGGAAACAAAAAAAAAATTGGAGCACGTTATAAAACCAGCGTCTGAGTTCTGAGAGATGCAAGTAGAGAAGAGATCCAGATGTCAGATTTTTGCAGTTTGAAATTCCTCTGATGATGTCATTGGTGGTCAGGCAAATTTTTGTTGTAGGCTTATACAGCATCAATTGTGTAAGCATGAGATACTGTGGCAATTTCTCTGAAGTTTATATCAAGTCTAGCTGCAGTTTGCAGTGCTTCAGGAAAAGGGCAGTGTTAGTTTTCAATGATTCCAAGTCAAAAGTGGGAGAATAATGGGAATGTTACGTAGGAAAGTTGCAGCCAAATATTTGTGGAAACTAGAGGTATTTAGGATCCAGTTCAATTTACAGGTAAATAACAAAAACTTCAGGGAGGTTAATAGAACTAGAATTTAATATCTATAATTATATATTAAAGTGTATAATGAAACATAATTTTTCTCTCTAAAATCACCCTTATTTTTACCCAAGATAGAGAAATTAATTAATTGATTTGTAAAATAAGTGTAGTATTAATAAACCTAACTTGTTATTTGTATAAGTAAAACAAGAATAACAATTGATCCTATAGGCTTTTTAAAATCTGCTAGCCACCAGACCTTGACTGCAGTACCTTTAGATTTGAGTAAGTTCTTCTCTTCTCAAGGTTGCTAAAATATCCTGAGGTTCCTGAACCTGGCAGGAGGTGACTTTTCTTACTTACTGACAAGGCTGCTAGGAACACTGTAAACAAGGTACAAAGCTGTTTTTCCAAAGAGACTTTTATTGGCTTTTATAAGTCAATCTTGATTCCTAAAGGTTGTGTGGTCCATCTGAGTCTATGGATGTCTCTCTCAATCATGACATTCCTGTCAATGCCTTGGTAATATAACCAGTTTCCAATTGAGTCCTGTGACAAAGAGAACATATACTGATTAAACTTATGCAAATAACTAAATTGACAGGAAAAATAAGCATACTCGCTAAGAGTTTTCAAATTCTTGAGAGATCAGGTAGGGAGAAAAAGATAAATGTTTCAATTCTGTTTACAAAGGTATAATTTACCAATTGCTCTAAGTCATAGGAAGCATAAGAGAAAATATTTCCTTAAGTCTGGAAAACAAAAGATTTAAAAAATCAGTAATATTTCAAACAAAAGTCATAAAAATTATAATTATCCTAATCAGTTCATTCAGTCCCACATAACTAATTCTTGTTTATCTTCATCTTTTGTTAGCAGCTTTATGAAGCCACCAGTCTTTCTGCTGGAGTTCTGCAATTTTTTTTACCTAGTTCAATAGTATGATCTGAAAATTTATAAGAAACCTGTCTTTAATAGTAAGTGTCAGAGTCTACTCTGTGAATCTCTCTGAAGATGAAACATTTACAAAATCATCAGAGTGAGGCAATGACTCTATAAATGACAAAGGCTTAAAATACCCATGGTTAAAGATAATGCAATTGATAAGGAAATTCGCTTATGACAGACAACATTTAAAAAAAATAACTAGAGGGCCTGCCCACTGGCGCATTCGTTAAGAGCTGGTTTTGGGATGCCAGCAGCCCCAGTTCGGGTCCCACATGTGAGGGCCAGTGACACTGCCCTCTACAGCTAACAATAGCTCCACCTGGAGCTGGGCTGTGTGAGCCCCAGCGATGGTGTAGGCTGTAGCCCCTGCTGCAGTGGGCTGCCATAGGCTACAGTGAGTGGCTGGCAGCCAGCGTGAGCTGCCAATAGCTGCTGTGAGCGACCACCCTATTACTGCCTCATCCGGGAAGAGCGCAATGACGATACCAACATGGGCCAGTGAAGCAACATCCTCCACAACTAGACTGAAGAACAAAAAGACAGCAGCTTGTCTGTTCCCCTTCCCCGAATCTCCAACGTTGTTCCCCTCCCCCAATTCCCCAATAAACTCTTTAAAAAAAAAAAAAAAATAACTAGAATTACATGTGACAGCATTATACCAGGACATATCAGAACTTTAGAAATTTCATACAGTTTTTGACATATTTATATTAATAATATTACCCATATAATATACTCTGGAAGTGTATCATCATTTATTGATAATAAATTCATGAAATTCAATACACCAAATAAGGCTAATTAGTTTAATAATTCTCTTTTATATAGAGAAACAATAAATCTTTTGAGGAGTTCCAGGGACCCTATGGAATAACTCAAAGTTATTTCCAGGTCAAGGAAAGACTCTATTCAAATTTGAATATTGGGAAGTTTGTCAAAAATATGTCAAAAGGTTAGGACACTTGACTAAAAAGATCACAGATCATTATGAAACATTACATAACTATCCATTTAACCAATATAACAATAAAATATTTCAAAGACAAATACAGAAAGTTACATTATTGTTAGCAAAACTAGCTTTTACTGTTGAGAATATTCAGGTGTGTTTTTTTTAAGTAATCAAGGACCTAATTAAGACAACATAAAACACAGAAAATTATTTTGATAAAACAGAGACTATTTGCTTTCTAGGCAGAAAAAATCCACAATATTTTGTTAGGCGCATACTAATAATCTAAGAAAACTTTGTCTTTTTTTAAAAAGGAGGAAAATCATTTTAATTTTGTACCAGTTCGCTTTTGATATTTAAATTCATGAACTTAACTAAATTCATTCCAATCTCATTCAGCTTGACTACACATAAAACTCTGTCACAATTCCCTTTTACAGACCTTCTACAACTTTCCTTGTACAAGTTGGTTTGTCTCTTGTTATCTTGTTCATTCAGTAATAACCAGCTCATTTTAAAACAAACCACTTTTAAATTCCCTCAAAAAATGTATTTCTATACATTATACCGTCTATTATGGAAAACGTATACATTTTTCTTTCATTTTAATTAGAATTTTTAACTCTTACAAAGCTTAATTTCTAATGAGAACTAAAAGTAAATAATTATGAATCAGCATTCTACAGACGGGCAAACCTACGAATATATTTCATAACCTCTAGAAACACAGGCTCTTTTATTGACAAATTTATTTCATAATTTTTAGAAACATGTTCTTCCTCAACAAAAGCACAAGATTTTTTTGTGTTTTTGTTTGTTTGTTTGTTTGGTTTTTTTTTTTGAGGGCAGTGTCACTGGCCCTCATATGTGGGATCCGAACCGGGGCTGCCGGCTTCCCAAGCCAGCGCCCAACCATGGCGCCACTCGGCCAGCCAAGATATTTTTAACAGATGCAAATTTATCTTTTAATTTCTCTGTAATAAGAAGCCAAAAGTAGATAAACTTAGACTTATTTAGCAATTCGTGTTTCAATATTTTATCTTATTTGGAAATGATCTAGATATTCAATAAATTCTCATTTAACTTAGTAAAACTCTTAAGATTTTAAGCTACCAAAAGATTTTGATTACTTTTTTTTTTTTATTGAAGTTTATTGGGGTGACAATTGTTAGTAAAGTTACATAGGTTTCAAGTGTACAACTCTGAAGTACATCATCTGTATATCATGTTGTATGTGTTCACCACCCAGGGTCAATTCTCCTTCCATCACCATGTATTTGATCCCTTTTGTCCTCATCTACCACCCCCCTCCCCCATTACCTTCTGGTAACCACTAAGCTGTTGTCTGTGTCTATAAGTTTTTGTTTCTTCATTTGTTTGTCTTGTTCCTTTGTGGATGGGTTTTGAGATTATTATGGAAACTATTTTTAAGCACATATAACATATAATTATTGCTAAAATATTTTTACCTAAAAAGTACCTTTTTATCCTACTTACATCTTCTTAGTTTATTAATCCTTACCAATTGTCCATGAAAATTCCATGAGATATGAAAGTCATTTATTGTCCCAAGCTATTTTGCCTGCTGACAAATTTTGTAAGAAATAATATGAACTTAGTTTTATAAATCCAAATAAAATAAAAGTATTATATTTAAATCTGATAATTCTAAATACATGTCTATTTTAATTAAACCAACAAACAAAAAGTAGCTTTAATGCTGAATATTTTTCTAAAATCTCACAAACCTGAAAAGCATTTGTGTTAGTTTCTATTATATGTTGGAAAATTTTTATATAAGTGCTTGCTTAAGTCAATTAAATAGTGTTATTTTACAAATTTACAATACCATCCAGAGGTAGAAAAATATCATATCATACATACAGATAAAACAGAGATTACAAACACAAACAGAATTGCTAATATTTGTGAAGAACACTTAACATTTTTTATTTGCCCCTGAAAAACAATTTTTAAGAAGGCTGCCATGGAGGCAGGGCTAGATTTAGGCAAGGAAGACTTTTCAGCCACTTGTGCTTTTAAAGAGTTTTCCTTTCGCATTTTTTTCCTTTGGTTTGCTCAGTCTCAGGCAGTAGCGGGCTGTGTTTACATTCCTGATTACCCACAGGAGTGCCTGAGGAGTTGCTGAGGAGGCTTTAAAAAACTCCTATCAGATTTGGAAATATCAGACAAATTTTGCCAAATTTCTGATCATAGAGTTATTAAATCCTTTAACAATATCTTGTCAAGTTTGTCATTGTAATCTCTGTCTTCCAGTCTTTAAATGTATCCAAATTGGGGTAAATAGAGAGGACTTGTTTGGGGCCCTTTAATGTTAGGGGGACTAATAATGTAGGATATTTCTCTTGTGCCAGGATCCGTAGTCTCATGAAGCCGAAGAATGGAGACACGGACCAGAGAGGTAAAGTTTACAGCAGAGGATAGTTTATTAAGGTAGAAAGTAACAGCTCTCAAAACAAGAGGGGGTCCTGACTGGGTTGCCCCATAGCTAGGGTAAAAGGCTTGAACTTTATACTTTTTTTCTGCCTGGAAGGGGAAATGCTGAAATACTGGTGCCTGTTATTAAGGGGTTTCTCAGGTTTGTTTTGTTGCTAAGCCTTTTTCGTAATCTCCTCCAAAATGGCTTTATTGCTCTGGGGCATGACTGATGTCTGTGTTTCAGTATGAGGGAGTTACCCTATAATCTTGAAAGGAATGGCTAGTTTAAGAAATAACTAGTTTTCTTATCTTTGTTCAGTCTACTAGGGAATTCCTGACTGCCTGATATTATACTAACTAGCCTGTCTTACTAACAGGGGGCTGCTTTGGCCCATCAGCTTCTGGTAGTGATGTATTAAAACTTTGTCTTAATCTTATCGATGTCTTTTTTATTTACTCCATTTTTAAATAACCATCTAAAGACTTTCATCCTGCTGGAATGGGTCCTGTAACTCTCCCTTTCTTGTTTCCTCTTTGTTCCATTTCTATTAACATTTAGTTTATTCACCTTATTTTTTTTCTTCTTAAGTGCCAGATAATTATACTACTTCCAATGTCCTGAATTTTTTTTTTTTTAAACAATATCTGCAAATGTCTGAAGGCCAGTAGGAAGGGGTATGAGTGAACTTTGATTTTTGTTCTAATTTCAGGCCTTCCATCTTGTTCAAAAGTCTTAATGTTTAATCGTTATACCAATATGAGAGCTCTCTATATTTTTTCAGTTTAGAAGTTTCTCCAGTTCAAAGACACCATCATTTGGCCATTGACAATAAGTAGGATTTTAATAGTGACTCAAACAAATAAACCTTTCACAGCATAATCAGGGAAGCAAGAGGTATCCATAAGAGAGTACAAATGATGCAGCCCTCACATGACCCGTCTAAGAAAGATGAAGGGGTCTGTCCTTTCAACAGCTGTTCCAAACACAAGGAATAAGTGGTTTTCCCCCTTTGAACATAATAAGGTATAGGATGAGGATGGAAAAGGAGCCACAGGTTAAACCTGACAAGGTCAGGAGACTGAAAATAGCCACATAAGATGGTGTGAACATAAAAAAATTCATAACTAAGGTGGGCCATAGTGGAAAGTCACATCTTTAGCCTGAAGCTTCCTTCACAAAGTTAATCTTCACCTTAAGTGAACCTGTCTATTTTTTTTTGTACCTAAAATGACATCCTTGGAATGCCAGTAATCCCTTTTTCGGAACCAGAGCAGGAAACTATAGAATCCCTCATCATTATTATTCTTGTCCCTTGATCAACATCTCTATAGGAACTATTAACTATCCTGCACCCACCTATGTAAAAGAAGTACTTGTCCTCCATTTTACTTTTACCCAATCCGAGATTTCTCCACTTTGCTTTCTCCCATCCCCTTAATCTACCATCAATGGATTTTATGTAACCCTCCTTCTTTGATTCTATGTACAGTAAGTCCACGACTTATGAACATTCAAGTTGCAAACTTTCACAAATACAAACGGACCTCGCATTACAAACATTCTTAGATACGAACAAATCATGGAAGTAGCTCAGGTGTCAGCCGGACATGGTCACAGCTGTGCTGCTGTGTGCTTACTGTACAGCGTGATAGTGTACAGTACTACAGTGCTCAATCAGAGCCCAGGGTGTCCAGAAGCAAGAGGAAAAGCAGTAGTGATGTGGAGGGGACTGCTAGGAAGCACAGAGGAGTAACCATGGAAACAAAAGTGAAAATAATTGAGAGATTGGACCGAGGCAAAAAGATGGTAGATGTCGCTCATTCTTATAACATGAATCGTTCAACCATTGGCTTTACATTGTATATTTGTGTCAAAGGTGTATAAGACTCACTTTGTCAGACTTATGAACGAATCCGATTTACGAATGTTCTCCCGGAACGGAACTCGTTGGTAAGTCAGGGATTTACTGTGTAAAATAAGCTGCAAACCACCATTTTGTGGAACGTTGTTTCAGTCCGTTGAGATTTTGCCTCTCGGCAATTGTCGTTAGTTTGGTTCAAATAAACTCTCATAGTGCCGGCTGAGTGGCGCGGTGGTTAAGCTCTGGCTTGGGAAGCCAGCGGCCCCGGTTTGGTCCCACATATGAGGGCCAGTGACACTGCCCTCAAAAAAACAAAAATAAATAAATAAATAAATAAATAAACTCTCATAAGCTTTTTCTTAGGCTAGATGTTTTTTTGTCAGCAGGATTTCCTAAGCTTGGATCCATAGCCTACTCAGCTGCCTATCAAATGCTCATGTGTCTTCTGGCTGACACAGAAAGTAAAATAATAACCATCTCTGGGAGGAAAAGACAACAGAAAACAAGTGTACTCAAATCAAATCTTTACCAGAGCCATAAATTCCCAAGAAACTAGTTTCACTCATATTTTCTCCTGCTAATCTAAATTTAGAAAGGGACAAAAATTTTATCACTTTCTTTTTTTCCCTTTGACAGATAGAGATTCCAGGAGACTAAAAAGGTATGAAAAACCTTACCTGTTGACTGGCTGGATTGTCAGACACCCAGGTTCTCTCAGCTGCATTAGTCTTAGGAAAAGCAGTTTTCCATCTGAGAACTTCTCCTAGATGGCTCACCAAAACTGTGGAAAAGGAAAAATAAATTTTTCTTACCCTTCTAAGTTCTCTGGCTGGTCAAATTAATATGAGGTAGATTAACAGAAGTTTATTATGTATTTATAAAAGCAGTTCCTGGAGAATATGGGACCCAACAACAGATAAAGCATGCCATCTTGAGCTAAGGAGAAGGACAGTAGAGGGTATTGGCTTCGGACTTCAAAGAACAAGAATGCAATTTGTATGGAGATGAAAAGCAAATGTTTGGTAAATAAATGTTTTCTGGGATAACTTTAACAATGAGACACAAAGTGGTCTTTGATCAAATGGGCCTTGTTAGATTCCTCCTTGTCTATCATATTAAACTGTAGTTATCTATGATGATTGCTTCCTTTCAGGAGCAGGTCTTTAATCTAAATTCTTTTAGGCAGTAAGGAGAAAGGTCAAGTTTTTCTAAGTCTTTTGTTTCTTGAAAATAACCAACTTAAAATAATTGATATCTAAAAACAGGCATATTTGGGGGGTGGTAAACTCTTCTCCCCCTCAAAAGTAACATTAGCAAATAAGTGCTCTCTCATCTTGGAAGTGGTACATATTACTTCTGTTCCAACTCATTGGCCAGACCTGGTCATATGGCTCAATCTGATTGGTAGGGGCCAGACAGAGCAATGCTCCCATGTGCCCAGAAGGCAGACAGTGGGAGACATTTGGTCAACATCATTCATGACAACCATAAAATGCCTTAGTGGTTAGGAAATAATATTTTCTTTATTACAGTAATCTTCAATTCTTAGATATCCAAGTTTTGATATCTTAGCTTATTTCAGTATTTAGATAAAGCTCCAAAACTTCAGTCACTCAATTGATAAAGAAGAGGATAATCCAGTTAGTGAATGCAAGAGACCAAAACAAAACAAAACAAAATAAAACAACATGACACCAGGTATACAGTTTTGTTTTATTTTCATATAGCTGACTTTTGAATGAATGGATGTCAGAAGGCCCAACTCCTCATTTGAGTGAATATGAAGTAAATCTTTGAGGCTGTAGGAGTTCCGGCCCTTTGCTCCACTGAGCCTCTTTCTCATGGAAAACAGCTAAGATTCTAGCTTACTCTCCTTCCTTTACTCTATCCTCTCATTGGTGTGAATCTAATCTGTGAACAGATTCCAAGCTTTAAAAATTGCCACCTGTGAATTAAATAAAGATCAAGTCATTCACTATTTAGGATGCTGCTGTTTTCTTTAGATGAAATTTTTATAAGACATATTTAGTAAGTAGATAATATTTTGTATTATCCTATGTATTTTTATTCTTTTTATTTTCATTTTCATAACTGTATCTGTTTCTATTTGTCAGGCAGAGAAATCAGTTATGGATCAAATGTACCCATTTGTCATGGATTAATGCATATAAACGCTTTGATGACAGCAGGAGAGAAAGGCATATAAGGGTAGATGCTGACTTTGGAAGAAAAAAATTAATGAAGCTAGGAAAACAGTGATAGCAGAGAACATTGCAATTTTAGGTGCTAAATGACTTATTTTCAAACCCTAGGAGTATGGTAATATTATTCCTCTCCCCCGACCTTTAATTAAGTGTTCTCATACTCCATAGTGACCTCAGCTGAAGGAAAGTTGATTTAGAAAGAGTTAGTTTTCCTGAGGGCTATTATTTAATGAACAGAGTTTTTCCTTATTAGCTAAGAAAGTCTGTGTTGATGGGCAGAAAAAGCTGTAATTCACCTTTGTGAGTCTAAAGGAAGAGAAGAAAAAATAGGAAGATTAGCTTTGTCTGTCCACACTTCTATCTGTCTCAAATGTCATTAGCAAATTTTACTTTCCCATGATAGGTTCAGAAAGACAACACATATATCAGGTTTTGTTTTGTGAAATTTGGCTTTACTATCTGACTTACCACCTCTTAAAGATGGAATAAGGCTGAGGCAATTATTTTTTCAAGATTTTAAAGGATTCTAGATTATCTCCTTTCTCCACTCCTCCTCCCCGCCTCCATACACACACATTCACACACTCCATCATACATTGTTAAAGTATTTTAAAATCATACTTAGGTAACTTAAGAGTTAGAAATTACCTTAGCAATCATTTAGGCCAAGCTAACATCGGATATTTCATTTGCCTCAAAACATGCCCTGTCAAGAGGTCATTCACTGATTGGACCTTCTGCCATATTGTTTTGGGGCATGCTGAAACTGGGACTCCTTTCTCTGGCTTAAATAAAATTCTTCTAGTCATAAAACTGATCTGCCCCTGCCCTAAAATCTCTTCCATCCATATTTTCCCCCATCTCAGTTAATGGCAATTACATCCTTCTCATTCTTCACATCAAAAACCTTGGTATCACCCTCAACTGCCTCCCTTGTCTCAGATTTCCATTCAATCTGTCAGTAAAGTTATTTTCTCCTAACTTCAGACTCCAACCACTTCTCACCACATCTACTGCTGCTACCCTGAGTCAAGCCACCATTTCCTCTGAGGTGGATTATTGTGAAAACCTATGGTAGGTCTCCTGCTTTCACCTTTGCCCTCTGCAGTCTACCCTCCACAGAGCAGACAGAATGGTAAGATGAAAAAGTCAGTCCGGTCTTGTCACTCATTGGTCTAAAATCCTCGGTGGTTTCATATTTCTCTCAGAGTAACAAAGACCTTACAGTGGCTCTCATGATGTGCCTTCACCCTTACCCCATTATCTCTGTAACACCTTCTATTAACGCTCTTCTTTACTCACTCTCCTCCATCTACACTGGCCTCCTTGCTATCCCTTCAAAGACAAACATACTTCCATGTTCACTGGCTCTTGCTCTGCCTGTAATGTTCTTCCCCAGTTATCTATATGGTACACATCCTTGACCCCTTCAAGTCTCTGCTCAAATATATGTGAGGCCGCCCCGACCCCTTTATTTATTTTAATTTCACCCTCCTCCCAGTACTTCAGATCTTCCTCACCCTGATCTATTTTAAATAGCATCTGTTGCCTTTTATTGTACTATATCACTCACTTATTTATTAAATTGATTGTTTGTCTCTCCCAAGTAAAATTCCCTAAAGATAGATATTTGCATCAGTTTTAGTTTCTGATGTATCAAAGGGCACAAAGAAGGCCTTTAATACATATTTGTTGACTGAGTGAATAAAATAAATATTTTAGGACCTCATAAGATAGAGAACATTCCCTTTACTCCCCATCAAATGTAATATAATAAGTGTTCACATATCCCCCCACAGCCTTCATTCAGCCCTCTGCTGAAAATAATTTTTTTTCCCTAGCTCCAATGGTCCTAGCCCCCTGAAGTGATACAACTATATTGGCCCTGGGAGTGGGCACAGAGTTTGGCCTGTTCCCATAGCTCTACATGGCCATACCTCATGACAATAACCTGAGAAGATAAGAACTTTGATTATCCTAATTTTACAAATGAGGAAATAGAAGTGCAGAGAGAGTAAATAATTTGCCCAATATCACACTACTAAATGACAGAGCTAGGACTCAGACCCAGACAGTCTGAATTTACAGCTTATGCTCCTAACCACTGCCCTGTACACTCACTTGTGTGTATTTTGTTTGTAGAAAAATGTACACAGTTATCTTGGGGTTTTATTCTTAAAAAAAAATGAACAATATTCTCAGACCCCATGGAAGGCACTTTCCTGAATCTTTGCTAAGATGTGGGAAGTTTATTACTTTTTTAGTAGCCTGATTCAATAGTGGATAGCTAAAATTCTTATTCTTAGACACCCCACCACCACCTCCCCGCTCCCCCACCGACCTCACCCTCCATACTTAGCAGAGTCCTAAGGAAATCTGGGCTAGGGAAGAATATCTGGATTATTTTTCATTTTATGGCAGGTTACAGAGCAAGCTCAATGCTTTCTATAGAAGAGGCATTCAGATGTAAAGACAATATATTTCTCCTTGGTCATCCCTTTTCCAGGTTAATTGATTGCTGTATGAAACAGGACTATCACTTGTGGAATTCAACTTTTGTTTAAACAGTACAAGGTCTCAATAGCTATTTTGGCAACTCTACCACCCTGCCAATTCAGATTTTATCATCAGTGAAAACCCCCAGGCTTCTTTCATACATGCCATGGTGAAGTCACATCTCCTCGATTCTCTGTTTTCACAGCTGGATATTTGTACATAAGTGAAGACATTAAAATTGTCACTGTTACTTTCTATCTTGTTAGATTTCAACCTCCATTTCATCTTATTAGAAACTTTCAAAATTCCAATTATCTCATTGAATATATAAGCTAAACTTCCCAGCTTAATGTTTTTGAGTGAATAGAGAAATCTACAAATTAAA
Source organism: Aselliscus stoliczkanus (assembly GCA_033961575.1). Classification (NCBI taxonomy): domain Eukaryota; kingdom Metazoa; phylum Chordata; class Mammalia; order Chiroptera; family Hipposideridae; genus Aselliscus; species Aselliscus stoliczkanus. The sequence goes on from CM066735.1 coordinate 130,909,620, forward strand.
TATTAAAATATTGATAACTAAACATGAATTGATCACGACCACATTCTAGGAATGGTGGTAGCATGCCAACATTTTATCATTTGTGAATTTAAGAAGTGTTTAAAGCTTTTTACATATATTACCCAAGAGGTAGAAATTCTAGGGAAAATATCATTTGGAAAGATCATCTCTAATAGTTTATTCTAGAGTAGTATAGAAAAAGAAATATAAAGAGAGCCTATATTTATTGCCTATATTCTATATTTTTACAAATATAAATACATGTAATTTAAAATGTTCTAATAGTCAAATTTTTAACAAAAGGTGAAATTAGTTTCAGTAATATTTTAACTCAATGTATCCAAAATCTTATTTTATTTTGTTTCCTGTGGTTGCTGTAACAAGTTACCATAAACTGGGTTTTTTAAAACAATAGAAATTATTCTCTCACAGTTCTGGAGACAGGAAGTTCAAAATCACAGTGTAGGCAGGGCTCCACGCTCTCTGGAGGCTCTAGGGCAGAATCCCCTCTTTCAGCATTCTATGGATGTTGGTGTTCCTTGAGTTGTGGTGTGGCCATATCACTTCAATCTCTGCTTCCATAGTCACTCTGCCTCCTCTTCTGTGTGTCAAATCTCTCTTGGCCTCACTGTATTTTTTTTAAAATTAAGTATAGTGGCATAGAATATTACATTCGTTTCAGGTGTGCAGTGATTCAACATTTATATAACTTACAATGTGATTGCCACACTAATTCTAGTAATCATCTGTCACCGTGCAAATTTATCATAATATTTCCCTTCACCTTTTTCAGTCATCCTCCCACCACCCTCCATTCTGGCAGCCATCCCTTTGATCTCTGTTTCTATGAGTCTATTTTTGTTTTGTTTTGTTTGTTCATTTGTTTTGTTTTTTTACATACCACATATAAGTGATACCATATGGTACTTGTCTTTCCTCGTCTGACTTACTTCCCTGAGTATAATACCCTCTAGATCTATCCATGTTTTGAAAATGGCAAGATTTAATTCTTTTTTTTTATTGCTGAGTAATATCATAAGTGTGTGTGTGTATATATATATATATATATATATATATATATATATATATATCACATTTTCTTTATCCATTCATCACTCTGAAAGTACACTCATCATTGGAATTAGAGCCCACCTGCGTAATACAGGATAAGTGTCTCTTTTGCCATATAAGATAGTATGTATTCACTCATTCACCATAAGGTAGTATTCACAGATTCTGGGGATTAGGACATATACATATCTTTTGGGGGATCACCATTCAGCCCACTACAATGATCATGTCCATATATAATCAATATAAAGAATTGTTAATGAGATACTTTGTATTCTTTCTTTTCCTGTACTAAGTCTTTGAAATCTGGTGTGCATTTTATACTTATAGGTCATCTCAATTTAGACACAAAATTTTCATTGGAAATACTTGATTTGTATTTAGATTTTTATAAAATTTAAAGTTGAAAAAACTCAATTCAATATTCAAGTTCCAAATATATTTACAATTTTTTCTGGTAAGAAATCAAATATTAGTTTTTAAATTTAAATTAAATGAAATTTAAAATGAATTTTCTTGATCTCACTAGCCACATTTCAAATGCTTAGTAGCCAAATGTGGCTAGTGGCTACTGTATTGTATAATGCAGTGCTAGAGCTTACTTTAATTATTAAATGTTTATTATAATATAAAATAGCTGGTGTACTCTGTTATATAATGCTGATGTAACTTTAAGTAGCATTAAGTTGCTGTCCTCGCCCGGGGCTTGGGGGTGCGGTTTCGGAAGTGAGATGCCCAAAGTAAAGAAAGCACATGGAGCTGACAGGAGGGGGAACCAGGGTCTTTAATCAGCAATAGCAACCATTATATAGATGTTTTGAGGGAGAAGAGTGCACGCATGCTCCTTCCCACAGGTGCAAAGCATGTTTACCAAAAGGGCTTATGTAACGGAGCCCAGCGCCTGCACAGCAGGCTCCGAAGTCAAGGTTGTATGGCTGAGGGTCAAGCTCCATGCGTCAGCTTCTATGCAGCTGGACATTACTGGCCCCGTCCCAGGACCTCCACAGTGAGAGCCTCAATGTGCCTGGGCCTTGTCAGTCCATCCCCTGCAGGGTGACGCTTTGGGACCTGACCCAAAGAGTGTGTCCCCATGCACAAGGGCCACAACAGCAATACATAGAGCAACAGAGGACCACAAGGCTGGTGGTGATACCTGCCAAGATAAGGCCTGCCCCCCACCATGAAGGGCCGAGGGAGTTCCATCAACGCATAAGGGGGTTGTCCTGCAGGGCCTGGATCACTGAAAACTCGGTGCCTCTTTCCTGCAAGGCCTCCTGTACCTTTTGTTGGTGGTCCGGGATGTAAACACAGCATTCAACATGTAAGAGGGCACATGTCCCCAATTTCGCAGCTGTTAACAAGTCTAGGGCCATCCTGTTCTGCAGTACCACCTTTCTCATTTGGGTCGTTTCGTCCAGGAGCAGGGCTAAAGAGGCTCGTGTGATGCTCGGGGTGTTCGCAACGTGTTGATCAAGGGCTTCCACCTGCAGCTCTAAGTCTATCACTCCACCCCCCAGCAACAAAATGGCTAAGGGGTAAAACCACCAGGCCACCTGTTTTTCCCAGTGCCAATGGTGGTAAACAGGGTCCCCAATTAGCCGGCCTCTGATGCAACGTGGGCAGGAGGCAACTGTGAATAAAGGGGCGTCCCCAAGTTCAGCGGCCTGTCCACCAGGCCGGCAGATATGACCAGCCGTAGCAGCCACAAACCCAGATAACATCACCTGGAAGGAAGTCAGTGTGCATCGTTCCCACTAGACAGCATCCATCCCACCAGTGAGTAGGGTCTGTTACAACAGTAACATTGAGGCAGAGCTCCTTGGGTAACCAACTCATTGTACAGTTTGGAACCGAGGGGTGTCGTTGTTTGACACACAGATAAGCGTGGTTAGACAATATCACATAAATCCCCACCAACCACTCCCAACCATTGTCCACACCTTTGCCGAGGAGAAGGTGGTTGTTGTGGCACTGCTTCTTCAAGAGTGTTTCAACAATGTGGTGGTGAGTGTTCCCCTCGGACTGTTCCGGTTCCAGGCTGGAGGTCTGTCCAGTTGGTCCTAGTGGCAAGGACGACTCTCCAGTGCAGTCCTTCAGTGGTCTCCGCTGGCAACTCTGTGCACACCCAGCAATGCGAGGCATTGTGCATCCAGGCAAAGGTGTGCACCCAGGATAAGACGCTGTTCCCAGTAGCTAACCTGGGCAATATGACAGAGCAGATAAAGAGACCATCATTGGTAAGTCATGGCCTTCTGGCAAAATACAGGCTACATGCTTGTCCTGTGATAGCACCGTAGCCAGTATGAGGGCAGCTCCTTGTTGGTGGTACCACACCTGGGCTCCCTGGGTCATTGGTAGAGGACCAGGGGTTAGGTCCACCATGTACAAGGGTATGGGCCAAAGGTGTAGCACCAGAATCCCTCACAAAAGGGACCCGCTTGCCTTGGATGGTCAAGTCACTTGTACCATGAAGGGCCAGCGCTCAAGCCAGGATGTAACCTCCAGGCCCTTCTCTAGACCCCGTTCCCAGGGCTCAAACAGGGCAACCCACGTCTGACTGGGGGCTACTGTGGTTGGAGCAGATAGGATCACCATTCCCCCCTGTAGCCTGGGCTGTACCTCCAGGTTCCTGGTCCCCATGACCCACAGAAGTCACAGGAGCCCCTTGGTTACCTTATCCAAGGGGGCATTATCCGTCTTCACTGGCTGCTAGTTCAACAGGCGAACAGCTATCGGTACCTGGTTTTTCCATTATTTCCACCTGGGGGCCAATACCCTTAACTTCTCCTTCAGCAACCCATTAAAGCGTTCAACCATACCAGCAGCTTGGGGTCGGTAAGGAACGTGTAGTTGCCATTGGGCATTATTATCCGTCGCCCAGGTTTGAACCTGTGAACCTGTAAAATGGGTGCCTTGATCACTAGCAATAAGCAAGGGCCAGCTATAGGCAGTCTTCAAGTGCTCCAAGCCTAGGAGCGTGTGTAGATGATCAGCCTGGGCCACAGGGTAAGCAAAGCCCAGTCCAGTGGCAGTGTCTACTGCCATCAGGGCATATCGGGCTCCCTGGTCTGTAGGGAGTAACCCAATATAGTCCACCTGCCATTCCTGCAGGGCTGTGTTCCCTAGAGTACAGACCCCAGGGAGGTGGGCAGATGCTGTCTTTGAGGACGGTACTCTGCACATCAAGGACACTGCTGGATAGCTTGTTGAGCCTCCGCTCTCGTTAGCTGCAAGCCCCACTGGGTAGCCACTAGCCCCATAGGCTGGGCACCTACATGGCCTAGCTTCTTGTGAAGCCAAGTGACCATGGCAGCGGACCCTGGGGGCACTGCAAGCAAGCGAGCACACCCGCACCAACGCATCAGCCGCATCAGTGCCCAGCGCCTGTAATGGCCGATGGCCTGAGACATGGTTCATGGTAACGCCCATGTTTTGGTCTCATTTCTACAGGTGCTCCCAGAAGTCCTTGCCCCATAGGGAGTGATGGCCGATCAGCCATTCTCGGGCTGCCCACCTGGGCAGCCACAGTGTCAGGCTCTGATCCACGGTCCAGCTGTCAATGCAAACATGTACTGGGCCAGTTTCCTTAGTCAAAACCATCCAGATGGCTACAGCATCAGGTACCTGTGTCATACCAAAAGATGTCAGTGAAAGGTTGCAGGGCAACAAATGCTCAAGTGGGAGGCTGCCCTCAGCAAGACCCATCCGTGTACCAGGTGTCAGCTGGCACCAGGTACTTGCCCTCCTCAAAAGGACTAGGAGTCTTCCCTGTTTCCAAGGGTGTAGCTTCTGGGTCAATGGACTAGTGGAGAACTGAGCCCATTGCTCTAAATAGGCTCCCCACTTTGTTAGCGTTGGCATCTGTGCCATGCCATTCATGGCCTCATTGTGCAAGACTAGAGCCAGCCTTCCACTGGGTAAGTCATCTGCACTGTGACTGGGTGAGGGCCCGTGATGCTTTCACAGGCCAACAGGGCAGTGTACACGGCTGCCAACTGCTTTTCCACCAGGGAGTACCATTCCTCAGCTCCCTTCCAAAGCTGACCAAAACACTATAGGAGTCTTTCATGTGCCTTGTTTCTGCCAGAGACCCCAGCCAAACCCAGAATCCTCTCCTTCACCTGAACAGTCAGTAGGAATGTTAGGGTTGGGTCAACAACACTTAGGGTCTGGGCCTGTGCTATCGTGCTTTTTGTTGCTCTGAATGCCTGCTCGGCTTCAGGGAACCAGTCCCAGGGCTCCCCTTTGTGAACCAGCCAGTGCAAAGGTCGCATTAACATTGCCAGATGTGGTATGAAGGTTTGCCAGAACCCCAGTAGTCCCAGGTAAGCCTGCAGCAGCTTCACCATCTCCTGACGGGAGTATGTTTGAATCTTAACTATAACCGCCTCAGGGATTACTTTTGTCTTACCCGACCAAACAACTCCCAAGAACTTGACAGAGTAGCCAGAGCCCTGGACCTGTCGTCGTTGACGGCCCACCCCCAACCTGTTAGGGCATCTTGGAGACTGCAGGCGGCAGTTTCCAGATCTGCAAGAGAGTCAGAGGTTAACATTATATCATCTATTTGATTGTCGGAAAAGTCATGGCATATTTTTTCTGGTTTTTGTTGCAAAAATGCATCATGATTTTTCTGACAATCCAATGTATAGTGAAACAAGCACATAGTCAGGGGCTTGGTCCATGTAACTAAGTCCTGCGTTACCAGCCCATGTATAGGTAGCCTTGTGGCAACACTTGAAAGGTCCATTGTCTGCCTTCCCAGGTGAAGGTGAACTCTTCTTGGCTGGCAGTGTCAATGTCAATGGAGAAAAAGGCATTGGCCAAGTCTACCACATAGTGGAACCATCCCAATTCCTGTGAGAGGCAATCCATCAACTCCAACGCTGATGTTTGCAACAGCGGCATGGAGGGAAGGGTAACCTTGTTCAGCTCCAGGTAGGGCACTGTCATTCTCCAGCAACCATCAGGTTTCCGAACTGGCCAAACTGGGGAGTTGAAGGGGCTATGGGTAGACTGTATGACACCTGCCTCCTCCAACTTTAAGATAGTACGCCCAATCTCCTCATGCCCCCGGGCAAGCGATATTGTCTGATGTTAACCACTTGGGTGACCTGTGGCAAGTGGAGAGGTGCATGCTGAGGATGTCCTCTAACCACCATTTTCACCACGCACACTCTCAAGCATAATTCCCCCACAGTCATCATAACAGTCAGTCCCCTGAGTACATCCACCAGAGGATGTATTCAGCAATAGGAGATATGTAGACTTCATAAGTTCTAGGGGGGAGGCATCCAACATCCAGGGTGAGGGAGACTCTATGCACTGTGATGTGCTGGCCACCATACTCCTCAGTAGTGGCTGTCGGGCTCTGAAAACAGTCCGATTGCCATGTATGAGGGTGCTGTCTGCTCAGGTGTCCAAAAGGGCCAGCACGTGCTGCACATTCTAGGGGGACCAATGTATGGTGAGTTCTACGTGCGACCTCAGGTCATCTGGCTTCCACGTCAATCAGGTGCCCCGGCCCACTCCCTAGTCAGGGAGGAAGTCAGCTAGGTGCAACTCCAGAGCAAGCCCCTTCTGCTCCTTCTAGGGCAGGGCGGTGAACTTCTGTTCAGGCCATAGTTTCCACCAGAGGGCCAGGAGGACCTCGAGGGGCTCGCCGTCTAATTTCTCCTCAGCTAGCCCAGTGGCCACCTGATCAAACCACATTTGCTGGCGGCTCACTTTAACAGGGTCCCCCTCCTCAGTCTGGCTCTTGGGCATGGCTTTTGTAGCCCATTTCAGAGGATGGGAGCAACTAGCGCCTTTTTCAGTCACAGCCCATGCCTGCCCAGTTAGGCCTTGCTGGGGGACTTCCACGTCCCCCAGTCTAGCCAAAGCCTCTGTGACCTTATGGACGGGCTGGTCTGTGTAGGGAGCTAATAAAGCAGCCATAGTCCCAGAAGTTCCCTGCAGGCCATTAGCAAGGATGAAGTCTTTCATGCGAGCTGTAAATATCTCCTCATCAGGACTGTTATACTGTAACACAGACTTCATCTGCCACATGCCCATCTCCTGTATGACTTGTACCAAGCCCAAGTAAGTGCTCCACTTACTCACATGTTCCAGCAAGTCCCCTGCATTGTCCCAGAACGTACAGGCAGCAGCCATGAGCCAGTTAATTAGGGTCTGATTACCAGCTTGGGAGTTGATCTGGGGCACATTTAGCAAACGCTGCCGCAGGGAGGGCACCATGGTGATGCTGGCCAGCTGTGCCATCTCAGTGGGGCTTAACTCCGTGTTATCTGCCCCATCATCCCACAGATGCCACATAGCCCACTGCCTCCCAGTGCGCCAGTGCGACGTTTGACTCCAATGCCTCCAGGGATTTCTGGAGTCTTCCAGTTGGGACATATGGTGTCCCAGTCCTCTGGTGGAGTCCATTCCAGCAGATATGCCTTGACCGGATGCCAGAAGGAACTCGGGAGCCACACCCCATCCACCTGGGGCGGTTCCTCTACCAGGCTGGAAGGGACATTCATCTCATCATCTTGCCGACTATGCCAAGTGTCATTACTGGGGGGTAGGGGGAGGTGGGGGCGGTGGGGAGGAGGTTTGGGGGTGAGGTTTTGGCAGTGAGATGCTCAAAGTAAAGAAGGCATGTGGAGCCAACATGAGGAGGAACCAGTGTCTTTAATCAGCAATAGCAACCATTCTATAGAGGTTTTGGGGGAGGAGAGTGCACCCATGCTCCCTCCCGCAGGTGCAAAGGATGTTTACCAAAAGGGCTTATGTAACAGAGCCAGTGCCTGCACAACAGGCTCTGAAGTCAAGGTCATATGGCCAAGGGTTGAGCTCTGTGTGTCAGCTTGTACACAGCTGGACATTCCCGGGCCCCATCTCAGGATCTCTGTGGTGCAGGCCTGAATGTGCCCAAGCCCTGCCAGTTGCCTATGCCTCAGTTATCAGAATTTAGTATGAGGTGATAGATAAGAAATCCAATGGGAAAACATATCAGAAAATGTTTGGCTAAGAAACCTATTTAATCTAAAGACATCCTGTGCTCAGAACCTTGGCAGAACTTCATTTTCACCTTTCCATCAGGTATGATCTGAATGCCTTTCTAAGTTCCTCTAATTAACTTCTCTTCAGGATGTTAACTTGATGTTTTGTAAGATGAAGAAATAAGAATGTACTTAAAATGTCAACAGAATAAATATAACTGAAAATAAAATGGATAGCATTATTAATAATGGCAAATAGTAATGTCATATCAGTGAAACAAGTTATAAAGATAAAACAAATTCATGCTTTTGTTTTTGATAAGCACACAATGTAATGGAGTTTTATATCATCTATATATCATCTATCTTCTATATCGTGCATTTTGCCTGAGAGGTTTTTCAAATAAGATGCTGATTGTTTCTTCCTAATAGCAATCATAGGCTGAAATATACCCTTCTTAGGAAGAGAAAGGTTGTCCAATTTTTAGTTCTTTAAAAAAAAACAACCATACATGTCAGCTCATATATTACATTATGAGAGCTTAGATTCAGTACCAGAAAGAATTGAACCAACAAAAATAATGTGGCTTTTGAGATGGTCAGTCTACAAAAACATGTTGCTTCTATTTGGCTGGTATGTATCAATTCCAAACTTTGGATCTGTTTCCAGTATTGACCCAGAAGTTCCTATCCAGAATCAATTCCCAGAAATTTCTAGGGAAAAAAAATGCTGTTTAAGAGTAAAAATGTGCAGGTCTCAGTTGGGAATATTTGTTACAATCACTCTTGGGAAAAGATAAATAGTCAGTTTGTATCAGGGCCTGGAATTATCTATATTGAGAGACGGATGTTGAAGTAATCCGTCTGGTGACCAGTTTAATGTCCCACCTGATTTCTGATTTAATTCTTCCAACTTTTATGTGGTGCTGTGCTAACACTGTTGGGTGCTGAAAGAGAAGAATAAAAGTAGACCTTATCACCAAACTCTTAGGATGTAGGGGGCAATGCCTAAAGAAGAACAATAATATAAGGCAAGGCAAGTAAGTGCTGAATAGAGGTATGAGGAAGAGGGAAGAATAATTACTCTAACCTAGACTTGGGGAAGACATCACTTGTGGAGTAGTTGGCAGAAGAGTGGGCCTAGCAGATGAGAATAATCATTTCCATTCGTAAAGTTGTTTCTATTGGGTTGTCAGAAAAGTCATGATGTATTTTTCTATGTGTTTCATTGCAAAAATGTGTCATGACTTTTCTGACAACCCAATATTTGAGGGGCTCGTAGTAAATCCCAAAGCCTAGCACAGAGTGGCTAATAATTTAAAAAGGTGTTAAATAAATAAAATAAGCAATTGAAAAAGTTTTATTTAAAAAAATATTTTAATGCTATTAACATTCATTACAAACAATGCAAAGCTATACTATTTTTTTCTGAAGGTTAGTTTCAATGACTTGTGTCTTCTATTATATTTCCTAAGACCTCTATTTTCAGTTCTAATCCAAGTACTTCTTGAGACCTTGCCCATTGTGATAAACTAAGCCAGAACTGAGGAGACATGGTTTTCATACTTAGTCTCCAAGTTATACCTAATTGAATCTTATAGACTTTACTTCTCTAAGCCGCAGGGTTTATTTACTTATTGGGCACACTAAAAATTGAGTCTGGGTATTTTTCTTTGTGTTTTTAATGTTTAGCCTCATGCAAATGCTGTTGTATCGTTTTAGACAATTTTTGGCTTTGGGCAGCCTCCTCTTTGCAGAACAAACCAAGAGCTTATCTGGTCTATGTCAGATTCATTAGTAGAAGCTCTTAAAATACTTTTGTATTTTTACAGTACTCTAGAAGGCAGACAAATCTCTATAGATGAGCAAGTGCACTAAAATACAGAGAGGAAATATGCAAGATTGGCTAAAATTATCAAATGACAACACATTTAGTCTGCTGTTGTTTAGGTCTCTTATTCCTCATCTTTTCTCTCCTCCTGTCCTTCGCCCAATGGAAGTTGTGGACATCTAGCTCTTATCCAGAAGCCCATTTCAGCCCACTAACGCATCCAAAAGAAACACCAATTGGTGGCAAAAGTTTTAGAAGGCAATGTAGGTCTTTGCTGACAGCTTCTTGTAGAAGTAATACAAAGGGAATTACATATTATGGCATGGAGTGAGACTTTGCTAAAGTCCTCCTTTTCAATCCAGTCCTCCCAGTTGCTGCCTGTGTCCTTGTCCCTGTTTTTCCAATCCCCAAACAATTCTTTCCCCAGTCCCCTGACTTTGCTTCCCTCCCCACTTCTCCCTCCCCTCTCTTGCCTCTGCTTTTCCCTGTCCAGACTCCTTTGTGTCCTTCATGGGATCCCCAATCCATTTCTCAAATACACAATCTGTTCCTCTTGAGCCTAACTCTCATACCACCCTACTCAGTGGGGGTTGGGGGAAGGATCTTCCTTAGAACTCACATACCTAAGAACTTGGGGAATGTTAACATTGTAAATTACTTATTTGCTTTGTTGCCCCTCCTTCTTTACCTCCACACACTTAACTGATCTCACAGATTCATTGCACACAAAGATGCCACTATGTAATACATCCTTACTGTACTAAGTCACAAACATGACCGGTGATAGGTTATGGTAGAGGGGGAAGATACGGAAGTGATGAGTCATGATACTTAACTGATCTGTTAGATATTTGAAAATTTGTGTGCAATGAATCTGTGAAAGCAGTTGCGCCCGACATAAGATTCTCTCTTCTCCCAATTCCTCATTCCATTCCTTTCATTGCCTGTGTGTAATATCCTTCCATGTCTCCCAAAATTCAGTCAGATATGTATCTATATAGTATATATATAATGGAAAACATATATACCTAATGGTCATTTTGGTAGGTAATTCCTTGTTTGGAAGCACTTTTACAGTAATGTAAATGTGATTAAATTGCCTTCACTTTTCAATATTTTGTAATTTTCCACATTTTTCCATTGACCTAGTTGCTATTTGAGTGTATGAAAATTAGAACTAATGCTTTTTTCAGTGTTTGAGCTTTCATATGTACTTCCTTTTCTGCCAACTTGCTCAGCTGTTCCAATCTTCAACTTCTCTCTGTTCTCACAGTTGGGGACTGTACTTTTACTTTCAACACCTGACATATCTAGAACAATCTATCTCAAAGTCATTAGTCTTTATATCTTTCTTTTAGGGGCATTGGATTACTAGGGGTTTATTTTTAGTTTTATACTTTTGCATGTGTGATTTTAAATCCACTCATGCTGCAAGTACTTAACTTCTGACATTGATATTGACTTTGTATTGCATGGTAGACATTTCTCTTTTTTTTTTTAAGATTTTATTGGGGAATTGGGGGAAGGGAACAGTGTTGGGGAATTGGGGAAGGGGAACAGACACGTTGCTGTCTTTTTGTTCTTCAGTCTAGTTGCGGAGGACATTGCTTCACTGGCCCATGTTGGTATCGTCATTGCGCTCTTCCTGGATGAGGCAAATCGGTCGCCAGCCTCTGGATGGTCGCTCACTGCAGCTATTGGCAGCTCACGCTGGCTGCTGGCTGCTCACGCTGGCTGCCGGCCACTCACTGTAGCCTATGGCAGCCCACTGCAGCAGGGGCTGCAGCCTACACCGTCGCCAGGGCTCGCACAGCCCAGCTCCAGGTGGAGCTATTGTTAGCTGTAGAGGATAGTGTCACTGGCCCTCATATGTGGGGCCGCTGGCATCCCAAAACCAGCTCTTAACCAATGTGCCACTCGGCCGGCCCAGACATTTCTCTTTTAACCAAGAATATTCTCCATCCAATTTTAATACCCCCTATGATAGTACAGCACTTTTGTATGCATATAAGCCAATATAATATGACCAGTATTAGGTTATTATTTGCTGAAGTAAATCTATACTGGATACTTCTTTACTAAGGCAATGGATAGAATGGAAAAATTAACACTTAAGAAATTTTTTAAAAGTAGGCAGTATTTATTCTTCACTATAGAAAGTGTAACAAGAATGTGTTTCCCTGTTAAACAAATATTTATTAGAGGACATCTTTATCAGTGTGTAAATGCTGGAAATATAGTTTACAACTTCCCTTGAGTGAGACTAGATGAACAAATATAGTTTACAACTTCCCTTGAGTGAGACTCTATTATTGGGTTTCTGACAGCACCTTTCAGTTTGGAATTTGGTGTACTTTTCATATCAGTCTTTTTAATAACAGGATGGACATGTGAAAGTATCACTATAAGACAAGTGAGAACATGACTGGACTAAAGAGGAGCAATGCAATATAGTCAAGAGCAAAAACAGCCATTGTGAAGTGACCTCTCACCTTTGACCTACACACTAGAGACAGCAGTGGCCTTTGTAAGTATAGCACTGCCTACTTGCTAACCCATACCTACCTCTAGTGTCCATCACATAATTTATAGATTGAGCCAAATAAATAATACCTTGGGCTTACAGCAAAAATAAAGCCATGTGATTTTGCATAAAAGGAGACTTAGATCCCTAGAGTGCTTTCTTCACTTGATATATGATAATGTTAATTATAATGATAATAATCAACTTGAAAGTAATAACAGCTAATAAGCAACAGTATGTTCTAGGCACTACTTTAATCTCCTTACTTCTGTAAATTCATTGTATCCTTGTGTGAATTCATTTAATCCCACAAATCTATAAAGTACTGCTATTATTAACCTCATTTTACTTAAGAGGAAGCTGCAACACAGTTCTTCATATCTTGCTCAGCAACATCACATGCTTGTTGTGTGGGGAGAGTGGGATTTGAGGCCAAGGAGTCGTATTCTTGACCCTAGGCTCTGAACGATGACCTTAAATTGAGGTTACTCTGGCCTGGCCTATTGTAGGAAGCCTAAAAGAGTTTCCATATAAAGTTGTACTTTCTGTATCCAGTTCTTGTCTTTCTTGGAATGGAGAATGTAGAAGTCACTTTTATCCTTTCATGTCCTGGATTGGTGAGTGAGAACACTTCCTGCCCCAGGATGAAAGACGCCAGGCTCTTCTGTCCTTGTCCATGTGACAGTTTGGAGGAGAGAGACACTGGGAACACTATGGATCAGTGAGGTCAGGAATGCTAAGGTGAATGTTTGCCTGTATACATGGACTGGCAAATATCTGATAGCCTTAGAAAGGGGAAATCAAAAAACAAACAAACAAACAAACAAAAACTACACTCCAAGTAGGTGTATTATTTATTTATAATTGTTCACCCTTCTATCCTTATTGTTGCCCAGGTTGGAGGCATCATAGAGCATACTGACAAATTCCCTTTATTTCTACCTGAAGATTATGCATCCAAGTCAACTATTCAATATTTATAGATAAGGTTGCTGATACAGTAAACTTTGACATTCCCTTTATTTCACCATGACACTAGCTTGGCTTTTATATTTCTTTCCTGTCTTAAATTGTAATTCCTTTCCCAGATCTTGTCTCATCTTGGACCAATTTTTAGAAAACAAGCATCCCTTGATTTATCATCTGAAACCAGACTGTGCTTTCTAGAGATTGGTGGTCCAGTCCAGCCTGTCCTCTTATCAGCCCAATGACCACGATTTCTTACATGTAATCTTAAGGCATTTCTCACTTAATTTGAGGCTTCCACTTCACTTATAATCATGTACTCTGTCTCCTTAAACCTCAGACTTTCTATGTATGTTTCTTCACATTTTTCCTTATATTGATTAAATATTTAGCATATTTGGTAAAAAGAACACTCTTCATTGTTACTATAACTTTACTGCTACTAATTATTTTTATCATGTTATACATAATTTTTGTTTACATATTTAAAACCCCACCTTCTACTTCCAAGAATCCCATCTCAAAGATCCTCTGACTAGAATGGCAAAATCCAAAAAATCCTGGCAATACCAACTGTTGGTGAGGATGTGGAGCAACTGTATGGGGATGAAAAATGGCACAATTTACTCTGATAACAGTTTAGCCATTTTTAATAAAATTAAACATACACTTTATATGACTCAGTAACCCCACTTCTAGGTATTTGCCCAAGAGCAATGTGTGAACTTATGTTCACACAAGGGTCATACATGAATATTTATAGAAGTTGTTTTCACAATTGCTAACAATGGAAAAAAACTTCAAATGTTTTTGAATGGGTAAGAGTACATAAACAAACAGAACTGTGGTACACAATGGAGCAGCAATAAAATGGAACAATCTACTGAAGCATGCAACAACACAGCTGAGTCTCAACTATGCTAAGTGAAAGAAGCCAGACTCAAAAGGTGACATCTTTTATGAGTCCATTTATAGGACATACTAGAAAAGGCAAAATCATAGGGACAGAAAGTGGATCAATGGTGTTCGGGGCTAGAGTTAGGAATGGAGGTTAGTTATAAATGGGCAGCCTGGGGAAATTTGGGGGGGTGATGAAATTGCTCTGTATTGTAATGGCTTTAGTGGTTATATGACTGAATGAATTTGTCAAAACTCATAGAACAGTTCACCACAAACAATGAATTTTACAGTAAGTAAATTTGAAAATAGTGAATAAAATATAAAGCAAAATGCCCTGGCATCATTTATAAGTTGATCGTATGTGCTGTGTAAATCCATGGATCCTGTCACCTATCTTTAGTTTGACTTTCTATTTTTTGAATTGGGTAAAACTCTATGAGTCCATCAATTCCTGGATGTGTCACTCTTTGGATGTAAGTGATATTCATCTAGGGAAGGCCTGGTAAATCCCTGTGAAGTCAGGCTACTTGCACAATTATTGGTGAAGGCCAACCATTTACCTATAATCTTCTACTCATCCAATTGTTCTGCTCCCTCATCTTTGCCCTTTTCTTCCTAGTAGATTTTAGAGCATGAAGTCCACTTTGTGGATTCCCCCAAAACATTGACCTCTAGGGCAAGCCCTTCCATTTCTTTGCTTGTATGGTTCTCCCAAACCCAGAAAATTATACAATAAATTTATTTCTTTAAATAAGATGAACCTAGTCTATGACCATTTTGACCTCAACAGGATTTTGAATACTTTCCTGTAACATTGTGATTCCATTTTACATGCCATTTGTACAATCATTCATTTGCTGAACACTTACTGAGTACCACTAAGTGCCCTGTCCTGGGCCACGACTTCATGAAGTAAAACCAAACCCTACCCCTGAAGTTCATAGTGAGGCGCAGCAGACAGACATGCAATGGTTCATGCAGCAGGATAATTGCAGCAAGTGCATAGAACTATGAGGAGGCAGGGATTTCTTTTTTTCCCTGGGGGAGGTCAGGGAGGAATTAACAGAAATGGTGGTAGCTGCACTAAGTCTTGAGGGATGAGTACATTTTTTTCCAGACAGAGCAAAGAGCAAGTAGAAAAGCAGTGGAGCATTAAAAGCACAGTGTGTTCTGGGAAATGCGAGCTGTGCAGAATTGCTGGAAGGGGCCTCTGTCTGGAGATGATGCCAAAGCGGTAAGGGCCAGATCTGCAGGGCCTCGCATATCATGTAGAGGAATTTGAACTTGTATCTTGGAAGTCTGATGAGTAACCCACAAGTGATGAGTAACCCGCAAGCCACAGGTCCCATATGATTCGACCTGAGCCCATAATCTAGTTTCAGTTTGAAAGATTAGAAAGCTACCCTCAAGTTGCTACTTCTCAAAAGTGTCTAGGTATTAAGTTTTATGTGTAAACTGCAGCTTCAATCTTTTCCGGTGACATTCTTCCATTTAATGATCTAGGTAATCTGTTTTTGAAAGTATATACAGTGCATGCATAGGATTTTGTAAAACTATTTTCAGTTTTAGTGGAAAAAAATTACAATATATTATAATCTTTTACTGTGATAGGTGGAAGGGGTCCTTTTAAATGGTTTTTGGCAAGGAAGAGACACAGTGAGATTTGCATTTTAGAAAGATCACTCCAGAAGCAATACGAAGAGGGAAGGTCTGCAGCAAGATATATTTTATTGCTCAGGAGGCTCAATTTAAGCAAATCCTTTTTTAAGCATCTTATGATCAGACAGGATGACAGAGGATGAAAACATATTCTCACTGCATTCCATTCTATGCAAGTGGGAATGCAATCCTAATAAAATTGTGTTGTTTCTCTCTCCCTTCTCTCTGAGACAGAAAAATAAAGAAAAGAAAGACAAAGAAAACCACAAAGAACCTTTCCATATAATTGCATAAAAGCTTGATGTCATTTGAATTTTTATATTATACATGATTCTCAACTGATTTTACCATTAACAGACCACAGAAGCATTAAGAAATTCCAAGCAATGCTGAATTTTGCCTACAGTATATTTAACTTAATGTACTCTTGTTTTGCCTTGCAGAATACTTTACCATATTTTATCATAATTTTAAAGGCTGCCATTGTCACATTTGAGAAAAATAGATCACTGAGTCTGAAAAGTCTTCCTTATATTTTCTTAATGAATCATTTTGAGAAGGTGATGGGAAAGAAAGGATTTAGAAAATTGAGACAAATAATTAAAAACTTTTGAAAATCAAGGTTTGGTGTTACAGTAATCTTTAGGTAATGTGGTTGGAAAGGTCTGATTTCAGTATGACCAATGTTGAAGTAGCGTAATAATTTGTCTAATGTTTTGCTTGATCAGTCTTCTTTCCTGGGCTGTCAGCTCTATGAAACAAGGGGCCTTGTCTCTCTTTGCTTGTAGCTGAATCCACAGCATGTGGAATGGAGCATGGACTCTAACAGAAACTCAGTAAATGTGCATTGCATGAATGAATGATGCCTGGAAGGCTGCAGTATTTATCTAACCTCAGAGTGGTTCAAAACAGTGGTGAGATGATCTAAAATCTGAGGTGGGATAAGATGCAGGTTGGTCAAATCTTCTGAGCTACAAGTCATTTAAAGTAGAGGCCTTTAAAAAAAAAACTTATAAACTACACAAGGGTCAGTACTTGTAGGAAAACATTTACAACAAAAGTAGAAAAACAAACAACTCCAGTTCCTTCAAGATGTTTAACCAAGATGGTTTTGAATGACTCACTACCCAGGGGTCATCACTGTTTCTATCTCACTATATAACCTCCTGTCTTCTTTACTATGCATCAGTATAGTTGGTTTTACAATTGAGCTTTTGAAAATGCAGTGCTCTTGTACCTACTGTTTAGTAGCCCATTTTTTCTACTAACCAATCACAAATATCTGCATTTTAACTCATATATAACTTGTGATGTGATTCTGCTTCAGTGTCATTCAGCCTGTAAACTCTAAGTGGGCAGGAAATGTGCCTCCTTTGTCCTCAGCTCCATAGTCTGACCCTACATCATTATTGGTTGATTGATTACTACTGTTTTGTTTGTATCAGTTACATGGTTCTTATCTTCTAAATATGTCATCCTTCATTTGTTTACTCTTCTATTGTTAGAATCTTAGACTTTTAATAAATGCTTTTCACAGAGTCATCTATGAGTGATTTCACTCATATGAATAGTAGGAATTATGAACACTTTAAATATCTTAGTAATTATTAATTGTAGGATAATACCCAAATACATTTACCATATGAAAATGGGAACACTACCAATAAGGCCTAACCACCTGTCCAGGCAGGGAGAGTCATAGTTACCAGTTTGATTTGAATATTTCTAGATCACTTTCTCAGCTATTATATAATACGGATACATTTATAAAAGTACATACTATTTTTTGTGTGTTTATGTGTTTTATATAATTGATATAATCTTGTTTTTATTATTCTACAAATTTCTGCCCACTCAATGACTATGTTGGATTTCATCTTATAGTTATACCATGATGGACAATTCATTTTTCTTTCTTACTATTTTAAACAACATTTCAGTGAACAGCTGAATTCCCCCAGATGCAGATCGTGAAACAGGACTGGAGTGTGGATAGTTTACTTGGAGTCAATTGGTGATCTCAGGATTTACTGGTAGCGGAGAGGGAATGAGACAGGAAACAGAAGGCAACCAATGTGTTTTTCTTCCATAAGCAGATTGGGACTGAGTCCCACTGGGACATTCTGGGGGATTGTGTGGAACATGCTGCAGTGAAGTCCCATTGGAGGGGTGAAAAGACAGGTAGGAATTCACCAACTCCAGCTTCTCATTGGCAGTGGGCCGCTCCTTAGTGCTTCTGACCTGGCCTGTGGGTGGGCTGAGTGAGCCCCTGCATTCATGTCCATAGATAGTTCTCACTCAGATGCTCCTGGTAGGAAGCCATTGGGGTGCAGGAACCCTGACTGCTGAAAGAAAAGGCATTGGGAACTTCTGCTACAACATCCTTGTATGTGCCTTTTTTGTGTGTTGTGTGCACATTTTAATAAGGATTTCTGGGAGAAAAAAATCAAATAATTATTTTAACACTTTTAACGGGACCCTGTGTCTTGGCTTATATTTTCCTGTGAAAAACACTATTGCAAGTCAGTCTTACTCACCTGCTCCATTGTTCAGTTCCATGCAGAACTGTTTTATTCCTTTTGATCTTCAACTCCTGCTGACTCAGCCATTCACTCTAATTGTCTTGAAACTCTCTCTGGCTCTCCAGAAAAACAATCCAACTCTGTAACTTTCTTCCAGGGATGTTCACTGCTCCTATAGGTGGGTTTCAAGTGAAAAAAAGAGTCAAGAAACTCACTCATGGCTTTAATGACTTTGAAGTTGAATGCAATCTGGGAATCCAGGAAAATATCATTTTTAGTACTGATTGAGCAGAAGGGGATTTTTGCTGGTACTCCAGTGGTGCTTTGATTATTTACCCATAGCCACTAGAGCTTCATTTTGAAGAGGGTGTTATGGTTTCTTCTAGTCCAGCAGCTCACAAAGTGAGGTTGTCATAGCAGCAGCATTAGTGTCGTCTGATAATTTGAGGTGCACATTCATGGGATGCCTCTTTCACATCTACCGAGTCAGAATCTCTAGGATGGGATTCAGCGATCTGTTTCAACAAGCTCTCCAGGAGATTTTGATGCACGCTATAGTCATTTACAATATAAATTTGTTCCATTGTTTATGTTTAATTAATTTTTATGAAATAAATATTTTTAGACCAAAATAGCAAATTCCTTCCCATTTTAACAACTTATTTTTTCTTTAATAACACATCGTTAGTGTAGATTACAGTGACCTCAATCTCTGCTTATTTATGGATTGCACAATTGCAAAACCAAAATGTTAATTTGAAAATTATATCAAGAAAATGCCTCTGTTTCTTCCAACATATCAAGGATTATTGAAACCATACAAATTAATTATATTGTGATTATGTATTTTAAATTATTTTCATAAAAATCACATGATGACATTGGCAAGTATTATGGCTAGTAATTATAAAGGTATGTGCCTCACTATAAAGAAATATATAATCCAAAGCCAAAAAACTTTTATTACAGTAACTTTCCCCCAGTCCTATGTGATTGTTTGCATTCCCAACATTCTCTTTGTTGAGATTCTTTTACATAAAACATATCTTCCTTCTTGCTTGTAAAATTATCTGATTAAAAAATAATGAAACTAACTGATTTAGATTACCAAAATTTAGTTTCTATCCTCTCCAAGAGTTTGCACATGGATTAAAGTGAGAGAGCACACATCTATGCCTTCGAGTTGTCTGGAAACATTCTTACTGAGAACATGAACCTGCTCAAATAGAGCAGTTCATACATCTTTGCTCTATCCTTGTGAAAAATATATTTTTCTTTCTCCCATTTTCCTGATAGGAAAAACTCCTAAAATGAACCTGGGTTGAAAAGGTTGGGAATATAACACATTGCTCATACATCATTCAGTTATTGAAAAACATTTATTGAATGTCTCCCATGTTTAGCATCATGCTAGGTGCTGGGCTGCATGGGGAAAGAGGAGAGATACAAAGCACACTTCCAATCCAAAATGGGCAAAAGCCATGCTCCCTAGTACATTCCCCTTTACAGACCAATGTTTGATCAATGTCTAACTTCTTACAAGAGTGGAACCTATTGGTTTAAAATGTATCTTATATAGAAGTTCAATATCTAGAAGATAAAATTTAAGTTACTCTGGTGAAAGGGAGTGGAAAGGACCCAAGAAGGTATGGTCTGTTGAACACAGACATGATTCCTAATCTCCCAATCTACTCTTCATCTTTCATGAAGTACGATTTGAAAACTTCTGACCTAGACTGGAGGTTGAAAATATATCTTACAGCTTTTGCTGGATATCATGAATGTTGTCATCAGATTACAAACTTTTGAATTATTTTGCCAATGTTTTACAAATTCAGAAAAAATCCGAAGTTCCAGCCTTTCAGGAAAAAATGTGGCAGATCTGGCCACAATACATCTTCATTTTCCTATGTTTTCCCAGAATTCACCATAGACTCCACCAGTCCCATTTTAATGACTACTCTTCTCTTACCCTAATTTAAGCCACCTGCTTTGAGCCTGTAGGATATTGTTTATAGCCTTAACTTCCTATCTGGGAACTAAACAACATGTAATATTCACAGTTGTTTGAGATTGTAATAATCCTTTACATCTGTCTAGTGATTGAATTCCTGTGAGTTATGCATAGATAATAGTTTTCAGTTTTGATTAATGGCAACATTGAATTTTACATATTTATATTTAAAGGGAACACTTGCTATAGGTATGCATAACCTATATAGGTGTGTATACTCATCTAATCCTCACAACATATCCCTTAAAACAGTTCTATTTTTCTCTTGCTTTACAGACTAGAGGTAAAGAGGACTCCTTCAAGTCCCCAAAATTTACATGTGCAGTAATATCCATTTTAATCAACATTTATATTGTACTGTTCAAAATATATATAAATATTTTTATTAAAATATAGCTAACATATAATATTATATTAGTTTCAGATATATACCATAGTTATTCAACATTGATATACCGAAAGAAGTGATCACCATGATAAGTCCAGCAACCATCTGACACTGTACCATACTATCACAATATTATTGACTATATTCCTTATGCTCTATATTACATCCTTATGACTTATTTGTTTTATAGCTGGAAATTTGACCTCTTACTCCCCTTCCCCTTTCCTCTGCTTTTTTTTCCTTTTTTTTTTAGAGGGCAGTGTCACTGGCCCTCATATGTGGGATCCGAATGGGGGCTGCTGGCGTCCCAAGCCAGCTTTTAACCACCGTGCCACTCGGCCGGCACCCCCCTTTCCCCTGCTTTTTAATTTTATCAATTACAGTTGACATTCAATATTGTTTTATAATAATTTCAAGTGTACACCATATTGGTTAGACATTTATATAGTTTATGAAGTGATCCCCCAGACTAGTCTAGTACCCACCTGGCATTGTACATAATAATGACCATATCATTAACTATATTTTTGATGCTTTACTTTACATCCCCATGACTATTTTATAACTACCAATTTGTACTTCTTAATCCCTTCACCTTTTGTACCCTACCCCCAACCTTCTCCCATCTATCACCCCAACAAATGTACTACCAATATGACACTATACATAGTTATTACAATATTATTGGCTATATTCCTTATGTTATACCCTACATCCCCATGATTACTGTGTAACAACGAATTTTGTACTTCTTAATCCCTTCCACTTCCCCCCCCACCCCATCCCATTTGGCAACCATCAGTATGTTCCCTTTATCTATCAGTTTGTTTCTGTTTTGTTTGTTTGTTTCATTCTTTAGATTCCACATATAAGTGAAATCACATTGCATCTGTCTTTCTCTGTCTTACACTACACTTAGCATAGTACCTTCCAAGTTCATCCATGCCACCACAGATGGCAAGAACCCATTCCCTTTCATGGTTGAGCAATATTCCATTGTATATATGTACCACCTCCTCTTTATCTATTCACCCATTGATGAACACCCAGGCTGACACCATATCTTGTCCATCATAAACAATGCTGCAATGAACATAAGGATACACAGGTCCCCTCCAAGTAGTGTTTGGGTTTCTTCAGATAAATACACTGAAGTGGGATTACTGGGTCCTTCTTTGTCTCTTGTTATAGCCTTTGTCTTAAAGTTTATTTTGCCTGGTATAAGTATTGCACCTCCCATTGTTTTTTTTCTTTCTGTTGTTTCCATTTTCATAAAATATCTTTTTCCATTCCTTTACTTTCTTTCTGTGTGTGTTTTTCAATCTGGAGTGATTCTGTTGTGGGCAGCATTTGTAAGGATTCTGTTTTCTCATCCATTCTGCCCTCCTATGTCTTTTGATTGAAACATTTAATTATTTACATTGAAAGTAATTATTGGTAGATATGTAGTGATTGCCATCTTATTATTCATAATTTTGATGTTTTTGTTTGTTTGTTTGTTTGTTTGATTTTCTAACTTAAAGAACTCCCTCCAACATTCCTTGTAACACTGGTTTGGTGGTGATGAACTCTTTTAGCTTGTCCTTGTCTGGGAAGCTCTTTATCTGTCCTTTGATTCTAAATGATAGCTTTGCTGGGTAGAGTAATTTTTGTTGTAGTCCCTTGCTTTTCATCATGTTAAATATTTTTCACTACTCCATTCTAGCCTGCAAAGTTCCTGTTGAGAAATCAGCAGACAATCTTATGGGAACTCCCTTATAAGTTGCTAGTTGCCTTTCTCTTACTGCTTTTAGGATTCTTGTTTTGTCTTTAACCTTTGCCATTTTAATTATAATGTGTCTTGGTGTGAGCCTCTTTGGGTTCATCTTATTTAGGACTCTTCACTTCCTGGACTTGTATGTCTCTTTCCTAGCCAATTTAGAGAAGTTTTCAGTCATTATTTCTTTAAATAATATCTCAACAATAGCTCAATTGCTTCTGTCTTCTGATACCCCTATGATGCAAATGTTGTTATGCTTGATGTTGTCCCAGAGGTCTTTTAAACTGTCCTCATTTTTTTGGATTCCTTTTTCCTTTTGCTGTTCTGATTGGGTGTTTTCTGCTACCTTGTCTTCCAAACTTCTGATTTGATCTTCTGCTTCATCTAATTTGCTGGCGATTCCTTCTTGTGCATTCTTCATTTCAGTTATTGTATTCTTCACCTCTGACTGGTTCTTTTTTATGATTCCTACGTCCTATTTTATGCTTGTTATCTCTCTGTTTAAGTTCCTTGAACATCCTTGTATTCATTGTTTTGATCTCTGTCTCTGGTAGATTGCTTGCCTCTGTTTCACTTAATTCTTTTTCTGGATTTTTCTCCTGTTCTTTCCTTTGGGATGTATTATTTCTTTGTTTCCTCATTTTGTCTGCCTCTCTATTTTTTATGCATTAGGTAGATCTGCTATGTCTCCCAGTCTTGGCCAGGTGGCCTTATTTTATTTATTTTATTTTTTTTTGAGGGCAGTGTCACTGGCCCTCATATGTGGGACCGAAACGGGGCCGCTGGCTTCCCAGGCCAGCACTTAACCACCGCGCCACTCGGCCGGCCCGCCAGGTGGCCTTATGTAATTGGTACCCTTTGGGGCCATCCCACAGTCTCCCTGATCATCTGTTCTAGGTGCTCTAGGAGTGTTCCTTGTGTGGGTTATGTGTGACCTCCTGTTATAGTTGAGCCTTGATTGCTAGTGACACGTGGGTGGGTGGGATTGATCCTCAGGCTGATTGTCTGTGGGTTTTGGCCATGTCGGCAACTTACAGGCTTTTGTGTGGGGAATTCATCTCAGCAGGCTCTGGTACCTATTGAGACTGCCTTTTGGGTGTGCTGCTCCTGGGGCTAATTGGGTGGTACTCTAGCCAACCGCCAAGTATATTGGTTCTGGGTCCTTTTGCAGCTTCAGTGCAGGCTCAGGTTACCCACTGCCTGTGACCTCCTGAGGACTACCTGGTTGGAGCTACAAAGCTATCCCCAGTTGTTTGTTGCCTGTGCTAACCCTCGAGGCAGGTGGGAGAAGCCACGCTGTGAATCAAGTATTAGCACCAGTACTGGGTTTGTGTAGCTCTGCAAAATGCCAGAGCACCCCCATGCCTGCTGCCACCAGCTGGTTCCCTTAAGGTTCAACCAGTGATAAAGCCTTGTGCAGTACAGAAGTTGGGTGAGGCAGGGTCCCTGGGAGTCACTAGAGTGGGAAAAGTTGTGGTTAATAGGTTAATGTAGACTCTGGTTGCCATTGCTAAGCCTGGAGCTACTCACAAAAGTCTCAGAGCACACCAAGGCAGTTGCCACCTACCTGGAGCCCATGGACTCTGATATTTTTCAAAGAAAGAGTGCAATTTGGGCTGGGCTGGCTGCAGGTAGAGAAAGTCCCTCTGATGTTGGGCGAGATGGGTGGGGAAGAGTCCCAGTGAGTCAGCAGGGTGGAGCCAGTGGAGCTCACCAGGCCAATCAAATTCAGATTTGGCTTGTGGGGGCAGGCTCAACATAGGAAAGATGGTATCTGCCTGCAGGCTGCATGGAAAGAGGACCCCTCACTGGAAAAATGCTGAATGTCCTCCAGTCCTCCCCATGAAGCCACACTTCTCAGTCTACCCTCTGTATGTTTCAACAACCCCCGAATTACTATCCCTCTGCCGGAGCACAAGTTGAGTGCCTGAGAGTGAGTGAGTCTGTATGCTGTTTAAGCTGATATCTGGGTTTTCCACAGACTTCTGCCCACCTGGATGTTTGGAATCCGCAGTGTTTTTCACAGCCAGAGGTTGTGGGGGCTCTTCTTTCTGGCACGAGTACTCTGGGTTGGGGAGTCTGGTGTGGGAGCGCTGGTGTCCCTCACTCCTCCAGGGAGAACCTCTGCATCTGAGATACCCATCCTGGTTCTCAACCACTACACAGAGGTTTGGAGCTTGCTCGTTTGGCGTCTCTGCTCCTCCTACCAGTATCGATTTAACTTCTTTATATCCTTAAATATAAAACTCCATTTCAGCTAGACTTCAAATGATTCTCCAGGTTGATTGTTCTATAATTTAGTTGCAATTTTAATCTGTTCATGGAAGGAAGCAGGCACAGTGTTTATCTACTACGCCATGTTGGATCTCCTCCTGAGTTTATATATTAACGGAAGGAGAGTGGAGTGTTATATGCGAAAAACTAGCAGGTTCTGTATTTTGCCTCAGCATTTGTTGTGTGACTGTGGTACTACTTGCATGAAGGGAAAGGTGCTAATATTGGAGGGAGGGACGGAACTGTTAAAATGGTCTTCTTAATTTATCTTTTCTGTTATTTTAAATCTGTTTAGGGACCTGAACCTCTTTGAGTACTTCTATTTAGGGTGGAAGAAGTATTGTTTTTAAGAGTTGATTGAAAGATTAACCTGCTAAAAAGGATTTCCTTTGAAAGTAAAAAACTATCCATATAGAATAGGCAATACAATTCATTTTCTAAAAAATTACAAATTTTTATTTTTGGTGAAATATGTAAATACTATTTTAATGTATGTTTTTAAGGAAAATGATTAAAAGATTATCCAAGCCAAAACATATGAAGACTTAATCTATTTGGGAAACTGAACTCATTTTCCTTAATACGTATCAGAATTCTTCAAAGAAGGTTGGTTTTTGCTCTTGTTTCTGAAGAAAAGCTGAATCCACAACATAAAAAATAAAAATGTGAGTTCATTATTCATAGAATTTTCTGTGAGTTCTTTTTCTCTGGCATCTAAAAGTGAGGCAGGATTTTTGCTTTGTTTCTCCCTCAGAATCCTAAGAGAGGCTGGGGCTGCTTGTAGGATTTAAATATATTTTTTTGTCTCCTAGATTTATTTTTTCCTGGGTCATTCTATATAGGCTCTTGGATGCTGTTTGCCTGTCAAAACTGCCTGCATTGTTGCCGATGGCATTT
This sequence comes from Aselliscus stoliczkanus, assembly GCA_033961575.1. Classification (NCBI taxonomy): domain Eukaryota; kingdom Metazoa; phylum Chordata; class Mammalia; order Chiroptera; family Hipposideridae; genus Aselliscus; species Aselliscus stoliczkanus. Next base: position 130,935,411 of record CM066735.1, read on the forward strand.
ATTTTGAAATAAGCTATTTCAAAGGGTTACATCTGGGGATTCTTCAAGGAAAACTCATTCCTGTTTTCTGACCTAGAAGCTCTTCCATATCATCCCAGCCACCCTTTCTACTCAGACATAAAGATGGGAAAATTCATAGCCTTGAATTTTAGGATACTATTTTGAAGACCCACATTTGAAACCATGTATGACAAACTATTATACATGCCTTTAGATTTAGATGGGGATCCTTCCTATCAGTGTGTTAATTTATTCATTGATTCAACTTCTTTCTACTTTCAGCTATCAAATAATTATGTACATCTCCTTCCTGGCAGTTATGACAGTAATGTTTTACCTTTGTTTTTGGTTATTTAAGTAATATCTTGCCCTCATTCCCTGCACTGTCAACTGAATGTTGGAAGGAACTTGTGTTCTTTTATTGCTCACCATTGAAACCCTAGTGTCTAGCAAAGTGCTTATTAAATATCTGCTGAATGAATGCATGGATGAGCACATTCTGTGTCCCACATTTTTGTGGCCCTCTATTTTGCTCAGAGTAAAATGTAAAATCTGAACTTTCTACAGTGACTTTGGAATCCCTGGATAACCCGGCTGTGGTCTACCCCTGACCATCAGTTCCTCCTACTTTCCCCTTTGCACTCTTCACATCAGCCTTGAGGAATGAGCCTTTATTTTCTTCAAAGAAAATTGATTGTTTCACATTGATATATGGATACTGCTAGCTAGATAGGAGATAGATAGATAGACAGATAGATAGATGTTTTTAAAAAAAACATGAAATTTTGGTACTAAACTAGAGTTCAAACCATAGACCAGCTACTTATTAGGTGTTAGACATTGGGCAAGTTGTTAAAACTTTCTGGGTCTCACTTCCCTATCTTTAATGTGAGAATAATAATACTGTTGTTGCAGAAATATTGTGAGATTAGATGTAAAATGGCAAAATACCTATCATATAGAAGTTACTTGAGATAGTAATAATCATTATCACATACATCATAATTACATTAATTTGTTACTGCTGTGTAACAAATATTTACGCGATCTCAGGGCATAAATTATTAGCATTTTTCTGTCAGGCTTCTGTGGGTTGACTGGGGGCACCTTACAGCCGATCTTTGCTAGCTCACTTATATTGGATTATCAGATAAGTCATGATGCATTTTTGCAATGAAAAACATAGAAAAAATACGTCGTGACTTTTCCGACAATCCAATATAATGAGGTGTTCACTGATCTTGGTGGGGAAGTTTTGCTCTGAGCTCTAGGGCCAGCCAACTCAAGTTGATTATGTCTCTCATGGGCCCTAGAGAGGAGAGTAATGGCATAGATGATTTGTTTTTATTATTTATTATGTATTATTTATTATTCAGCTACTATATGATCTCTTAAGTCTTTTTCAGTTCTCCAATCATTCATTTCATTATCCTTCCAAGTTTTATCCCATTTTGAAAATGAACTGCCAAAATTAACAAAGGGGAACATCTTATTGTGAGAACATCTTGTATCCTAAAGAAAATTTCATTCATAAATGACCATGAGCTATAAATAATCTGAAGTAATATTCTAGTGATATTATCATAAATTAATTACTAAAGTTTTGGGAATTAATTTAGTGACATGTTTTAATTAACTTGCCCCACTGGCAGCATATTTCTCTAATAGGTTTACAGTTCCTCCTAGATGTCCTTTATTTTCCCTCTTATCTCCATTGTTTATGTAAGTCCTATTTCAATTGAGGATACTCACTTTTGCAACTGCAGTGTTGGATGGCATACAGTTATTTTGGCAGTGGTTTTCAGGATTTGAAACAAACCCATATCTTTATTTAGTTTCTGTACTATGTAAAAAATTGTAATACAGGTCTAGATAAAATTTTTTGTATTGTTGCTTATACCTCAAGTTTATATTTAAGCAACTCTGACTGCAAAGTATAAAACAATTCATACTCACGACAAAGACATGGCTAAGAAGACTCTTTAAAGTACTGTAGTTTCCTTAATTCCAGAGTTTACTTAATTTTGACTTTATTTAAAATTAGTTTGCATTACTAAAACAATATTTCATTACTGTTCTGAGTTTAAACGATATGCTTTCAACTTTTGAAGGAATTGGTTGGTTATAAATAAGCATTTTAGAAGTAAATTAGTAAAGTTGTCCATGTAAAAATTTCATTGTCTTGCTGTTAAAATCAATGTTGACTATGTTGAATCTTTGATGATAATAAATACTGACTGAGTACTTCTTATATTCAAGCATCATGGTATGTGCGGTCCATGGATGATCTTATTTAATTCAGACAAAACTCTATGTGGTAAGAACACCAGTTGAATTTATAAGTAAACCAAGATTCAGAGAGGTAAGTAACTTAGCTGGTTAGACAGCTAACAAATAGTAGGGCCAGGACCTAAGTGGGGGCAGACTGATTCTAGAATCTGAGTTGTGCTGTAGATGCTGCTACTGTAGGTAGCATGACCATAATAAGGGCAAACCTAATGATATGAATTCATTCTTGGTAAGTAGTATCATATACAGCATATTGATTTTTAAAAGAAAAATACAATTAAACATACACCATTTACATTGGAAATCGTTAGAAATATTATGCAAGTGCTGTACTTAAAGATTAGGGAAAAGCTTTTGTCTCACTAGTCATTCTAGTGTGTTACTATGAAAACCTGTTTTAATACTCAAAATAGTTGAGCTTTATCTCCTCAATAATCCCCACCCTAATGAAGCTAAGCAAGCAGTGTGTTTGGCACACTTAACTTCATAAAGTCCCTATACTTGGAACAGTTTTCCTTCAGAGAATTCTAGAATGTGACATGGCATACCATCACATTTTTCAGCATAGGAAGCTCAAGTACAGATTCAAAATAACTTATAGCCATTGTCTTCAGATTGCTATATAAAACCACATACCTGAACCCAGGTATGAAGCAATTCTTAAGTGATCTGCCAGTTGAAATAAGACATGCAGAAAATATGAGGGGAAAAAGGAATAAATTGAAGAAGGAGTTCATCACAAAAAAATAACATAGAAGGCAACCAAATTTTCATGGAAAGCTATAAGGGAAAGTTTAGTTTATATGAGTAGCAGGTACTACTAATGAAGACCGAAAGACCTCATCTCTGGAATGCATTAAAATTAATGGATCCTGTTCTTTCTTTTGAAATGCAATGTAATTTCAATGGATTCAAACTGTACTGGGAGAAATGTCCTTTTCTGGTAGCAGACAACTGAATTGTTTTAGCAATTTTGTGATAAGGAACAGAAACTCACATTATATAAACTAATGGGGAATGAGGATACATTAGAAAGATATATATATATATATATATATGGAGCAAAACAACCAGGCTTCAGGAAGATACCAACTATTGGGTAATTCTAGATATGTAATAACCCCACACTCTTCAAAAACCTATGCTTATGACTCTATTACTCTACTCCAACAGACAGGGGCTCAGTACTTGCAAGGGCCTCTCAGGTTATGTGAATGGATGAAGTTGGCCATGTGCTCATGAGGCATGAGCTTAGAGCTGTGATAGCCGTCTTGTGACAAAAAGGTAGAGCCAAGGTAATTGCAGAGAAATCCATCCAGAGCCCAGATATCATAGACTCATTAAGGCAATAAACCCTTGAAATACCCTGTTTCCTTTCTTCCTGGTTTATGATATAGAAATGCTGTTGGTTGAGAACTCCATTACGGCCAAGTAGAAGCATTCTGATACTGCCTGAAAATCATTAACACTGAATCATGTAATAGTTATGATATAAGAATATATTAGGCAACACAAATCCATACAGGGTTCATGGGTCTTAGAGATAGGCTTAAAGAGGGGCTACCATATACACTTGAACAAATTTTTCCCTGTACAATTCTAAGTAGCACTAATCACATACTCCACAATGCACAACTCTATGTGTTAACCCGGGCTTGATTCCTCATTTCTCTTTCTAAGATCACTTATATTATGAGAAATTTACATTTAACAACATAGGTTATTGAAAGAAAATAAACCCCATTTTCCCCTATAGTTCTTGTGGTAGTCTATTAAAGAAGCACTTTCCCCCTTGGGGAGCAGCCATTAGGATGTATGTGCATGACAGGCAGCATGATTTTAATGCCTCTCATTATGTGAGGGTGGTGGGCTGTGGATAAGGAATTGTGGCAGTAGCACATCAAACAAATGTGTTTGATTTTTTTAATCCCTAAGAGAAAGAGAATGTAGTCTGTTTCTTTTCTTATGCCGAGGGGGATAGAAATGTGATTTTATGGATACACATAGATTCGGCATCTCAGTAATGGAATCTGGTCTAAGTTTTATATCTATTATAAGGCCTGGGGAAATGGTATCCCTGATTGTTTACTTGAACTTCAAAGGAATATTTTAGGTCAAGGCTGGTAATGGAGCACAAGCAAAGGGAGTATGTAGATGTTAGACTAGAAAGTGGAAAGTTTGCATCTGTCCCTCTCTCTTGGGTGTTGACACAAAAATTTATTGTCCCTTCTAGATAGAGGAAGAAGCAGAGAGAAGGCATTCTGTGTGTGTGTTTCCCCTGAAATGACTTTCATCACTCCCAGAATAAACCCTGAGAGAGTGTTCATGGTTATTTATTTTTTTCTGCACAGTACAGAAAGAAGAACAGGAATATCCAGATGTCTCCATAATTAGCTATTACTTGGGAGTGGTTTGGTTAAGAGTATGGGCTGTGCAGCTAGATGGCATGGTTCAAATCCTGACACTACCAATGATCAGCAGTTGACTTTGGGCTAATTACATAGCCTCTTAATTTTCTGCCTGAAAAAAAAAAAAAAGGCATATCTTGGACACAGATTCTGAGATAAGAACTCAAGTATAGGTAGTTTATCTGGGAAATGTTTCCAGGAATCATAGGTTGGGAAATGGGGAAATGAAAGGGGAAAGGAGAAATCCAATGAAGGATGCATTAATGAACCAGACACCATTGTGGGAAACTGGGAACTTGAGTGTAGAAGAGATTTCAGGGTTATTCCAGTCCAGTATTCCAGGATGAAGATTGAAGAATTTGTCACTAAGCCTTCAAAAGTTCCTTATGTGTCCTTTATTCTCTGGTTCTTCCCCCTTGCCCTACTCTTGGGTCACATGTGCTCCCAAAATAAGGGAAAAAAGTCCTCAGTGTGTAGATGGGAATGCTGCAGGGATATAGGCTGGACACTAACAGTGTTTTTTCCGCAGATCCTAATACCTCATTGGGTCGTTCAGAGGATTAAATGAGTTCCCGCATAGGAATGCGCAGAGGAGGGCATGGCACATAGTAAGCTGTAGCTCTGTGCTGGTGCCATTCCTTATTGTGTTCAACAGCTTTGTGGATAAGAGCCTGGTGTGGAACCGGGCTGATTCAGTTCTGGCTCTACTACTTACCATTGGAGGGGCCGGCTTCTCAGCCTCTAAACCAGGGCTCTGCATAAACTTTTTTGTGGAAAAGTCCACATAGTAATTATTTTCATCTTTATGAGTCCTACTGCCTCTGTCTCTACTACTCAATTTGCTTTTCTTGAGTGAAAACAACCATAGACAAAACGTAAATGAAGGGGCTTTGCTGTGTTCCAATACAACTTACTAAAGTAGGTGATGGGCTGGATTTGACCTATGGATCATAAGCCCATGGGCCAAAGTGTATTTTTTCCTTAGCTGTCTAATGTGAGATAAAGATAGTCTTTACTTCACAGGAAACAGTAGACTGTACACATTAACAGGAGAGTCTGTGTTAGCCTGCCTGGTTTGGGATCTCAGCTGATGATTACCTTGGTAATTTTATGCAGAACACTTGTTTTTTCTAACCCTCCGTTTTCTCATCTATAACATGGGCATGATAGGAATACTTGCCTCATTGGGTTGTTGGGATTAGATGAGTTAATCCATGGATTAGGCTTAGCATAGTGTCTGGCACATAATCAGAACTTAATAAATGTTTCCATTGTATTCACTTTGATTTCTACTCCTCCTCTGCTTTTTCATTAAAAGAAGTCACTGGACTTCTGTTGGGGAAAAGATAACTAGATAGTTCTTGAGATCCTTGCTAAGATTCGAATTTGATACAAATATTTATTAGATAAATTTGAATAACCTATTAGAACTGTGTGGGCATAGATCAGTGGTTCTTAACTAGGGGTAAATTTGTCACCCAGGAGTCATTTGGCAATATCTGGGTATTTTTTTTCAGTTGTTCTAACTATGGATAGAAGAGGCTATTGGCATCTAATGGGTAGAGGCAAGGATCCTGTTAAATACTGAACAATGAATGGGATAGTTATGTGCAACAAAGACTTATCTGGCCCAAAATGTCACTAGTGCTGAGGCTGATAAACCCTGGTTTAGATTGCATATGTCATTTCTGAACTTTTACCCTCTAACATTTGGCACTATGTATACTATAAGATTTCAGATGATTTTTTAAATTTTCATCATGATTTGTCCTGTCTACAAGCTTCAAAAAGATACATGGAAATATATTGGCATGATAAATAGATTTATGTGTGCAGTGTTATTTTTTTGAAGATGCTATTATAGTTTAAAAATATACCAGATGCTTATACCAAAAATATACCAGTTGACAAAACCACATATTTTATTATCTTCTAAAATAATTTTAACTGTTGAAGAATCTTTTTAACAGTACAAAATGATGTTCTTTACATTCCATATCTTTCTATCAATCTATGACAGTTTGAGATGATAGAGGACAACCTATCAAATTCTTTATTTTTGTTGTGACTTAAGGAAGACTTTTCTCCATAATTTATTGAGGTATCTGGCAATGAGAAGCATGAAAAGCTATTATTTATACCTGTTTAACTCTCAATATTATGACAGCATGATTTTTAAAATGGACTATTCCAATTCAAAATGCCTTCTGTTTGGAATTTCACCACAGTGGAGTGATTGTTGATAACTCTTCACTGTCGAGAATTCATTATGGCTTTCCTCTTTCTCTTATTTTTAAGTGTTGAGATCTTCTTTCAATTCGACAGATGAGTTTTCTAGATAACATTTATTAAAAAGGCTGTAAATAGGCCACCTTCATCAAAATATCCCTTCTCAATGACACTGACTTTTGTTTTGGTGCTCAACTTTCACCAAAATCTCCCCACATTTTTATGACTACATTGGGTCTTCCAGTGTCCTCTCAGTGTTCTCACATCCTCCCCTAGTCCACGTGGAAGCTTTGGGTAATTAAAGAAAGGTATCCTTGGGCCAGCTGAGTGGTGTGTTGGTTAAGAGTTGGCTTGGGATGCCAGCTCTGAGCAGCAGGACCCTGGTTTGGAACCCACATGAAGGCAAGTGACGCTGTGCCCTCTATAGCTAAGATGGTGAACAACAACTCGAGCTGGAGCTGGGCTGTTGTGAGTCGCTGGCGACAACGTAGGCTGCAGTGGGCCTGGCCAGCAGCTAGCATGTGCCTTTGTGAGCTGCTGTGAGCTGCCGTGAGTGGCTGTCCAATGGCTGGCGAGTGAGTGCCTCACCTGGGACGAGTGCAATGGTAATAACATGGGCCAGTGAAGTGACATCCTCCACAACTAGACTGAAGAACAAATAAGGACAGCAACGTATCTGTTCCCTTTCCCTGATTCCCTAATGCTGTTCCTCTTCCCCAATTCCCCAATAAAGTCTTTTAAAAAAATTAAAAAAATAAAGAAAGGTATCATTTACCTTAAGAAAGTACACACCAAGAACCCAGGACACAGAACCTGGATAGGGAGCTTGTACACATGCACAACTTATAGATCCTTACAGGGGATTCCAGAAAGTTATATTCTAGCTAGGATTGTCCTGACAGTTTATCCTATTAGGCCATCTCCATTTATTTCGTTTCTTCATTCATTTGATGATTTATTCATTCAGGTGACACATACCTGTTGAGGTCCTTCTCTGTGCTTTGTTCAGTGCTGAGCGTGACACGGTTCCCTTTCTGGTACACGTTTGACTCTTGCATCTAATGGGTTAAAGGAGACCCTTCAAAAAGGTAAAACCATGACTCTCACATAAACACAAAATGAACACATGTCAAAGATTTAATTTAACTCTTTAGTTAATGAGTAAACCAGTGATATTTTACAAGTGGTTCCAATGAGAACGGGACTTGAAAAGATTTATAATCTCTACCAGACAGTATTCATTTGCGTTACCACAAGCAGGAATCATTTGCTTTGCTTTCTAAAGAAAACATTGATTTCACCAGGACCATCCACAATTTAACTTTTTCTCCCCCGAGTTGCAAAATGGGATTGATAAAAGACAGTCAAAGGTGTACACACCACACAGTCAGATTGTCCTTGGTGGACACATTAGACATCATCTGGCATTCTACAGCAGTCATTTTTTGGTTCATTCAAAAGTCTTCACAGCTTCTCCAGCACTAGAACACACAATTTTCAAACACACAAACATTTCAGATAATAACAGAGATAAAGCTGTGTGCTGTGACAGAGGGTGGTTGGGTAGAGATGGGAAAGCCAAGGAGAATCCCTCTGTGGATTGTTTAAGTAATACTCCTAGTAGACTGCCTGTTTAAATTTTAACATATGTGATAAAGACCTTATTCTACAGGTGAAAAATGTCAACATTTAAGGCATAAGTGTAGGTGCCTAATAGACTCCACTGGTACTCTTCCCAGTAGGAAAAAAAACAGTCAGATTTAACTACTAGTCTCTTTGCATTTCTATGCATCTATTTTCATTTCTCCACCCCAAACTTGGTGTTGATATTTTAATGTATGCGTTTATTTTATTTTTATGCAATGTAATCTGTCTCTGCTCTTCATTTTGTAAAATTTTATTTTACAATAATTTGTGTGGCATAGAATTACCAAAATAATAAATTAAGCTTTTAGCAAAGCAGGGCCATCAAAAATGAGAAAATAGGGCTGGCCGAGTGGTGCGTTGATTAAGAGCTGGCTTGGGACGCCAGCAGCCTCAGTTCAGATCTCACATATGAGGGCCAGTGACACTGCCCTCTACAGCTAAGATGGTGAACAACAGCTCCACCTGGAGCTGGGCTGCTGTGAGTCCCCGGGGAAGGCACAGCTGCAGCCCCTGCTGCGGTGGGCTGCCATAAGCTACAGTGAGTGGCTGGCAGCCAGCATGAGCGGCCGGCAGCTGGCAGCTGATGTGAGCTGCCAAAAGCCTCTGTGAGCGGCCGTCCAGAGGCCAGCAACTGATCTGCTTCACCCAAGAAGAGCACAATAACGATACCAACATGGGCCAGTGAAGCAATGTCCTCCACTAGACTGAAGAACAAAAAGATCAACTTGTCTGTTCCCCTTCCGCGGTTCCCCAACACTGTTCCCTGCCCCCAATTTCCCAATAAAATCTTTAAAAAAAAAAGTGAGAAAATAAATTAAAAAAAATTTTTTTTATATTAAAAAGAATCAAAATAGCCATCAGAACTATTGATATAGTTAACATTTATAATATTATAAATACTATCAATATAGATAAATGATATAGTTAATTATGATACAGTCTATGATACAGTTATCAGCATATCTGAACTTTTTCTGGATTTCCTTTCACTTATTTGAAATTTAGCATGGTTTTAATTTTGATTTGTACCATGGTTTGGCAAACTATGGCCCAGGGGCTAAATATGACCAGCTACCTCTCTCAGAAATAAATTTTTATTGGAACACAGCTATACTTATTTGTTTACATATTATCTGTGACTACTGACCTGCAAAGCCTATATATATATATTTATTTATATATATATATATATATATATATATATATATATATATTTATATATTTATATATATAAAATCTAGCCTTTCACAAGCAAAATTTTTCTGACTCCTACTTATGTAACTAGTGGGAGTTAATCTTTTCATTTATTCATTTGTTTATTCATTGGTTGAACACATATTTAACAAGTAGCTACTATGTGCCAGATACTGTTCTAAGATCTGAGGTTATAGCAAAGTGAGAGACAGTTTTATAATCCTCAAGTTTTTCATATGGTACTCAATACCTTTCTCTTTTTTCTTTTAATTTTTGAGGTGATAGATTAAAGAATCTGCTCTAAAGTTTTAGAAATGAGATGTTTCCTTCTATGATTGGTTTGGGTTCTCTAAGAAGCAGACTCTTAGGCAAAGATTTCGATGCATTTTATTTGGGTAGGGAAGTAAGAAAGGGAAAAGAAGGTGGTTACTAGAAGGCACATTACTAAGCCACCTGCCATAGTGGTAATTGGAGCTTAATCCCATGGGGAAATTCTGAGAACTGAACAAAACCCCTCAGAAATGGCCCACCTAAGGGGAAGGAGAGTAGGGATATTTATACAATTTCCAAGAGTCATTAATTGAGATCTGCTCACGTGTGTGTGTGCGTGTGAGTGTGTGTTAGGAAGAGGGAGTATTACTTCCTTAGCATTTCTGACTTGCTTTGTATGGGACATGCTTGATACCTATACGGTCCCCCTTATCCAGGATTTCATTTTGCTCCCCTATCCTACCCCAAAGTGCAGTACCCTCAAGATCCTTTACCAGGCATGTTTCCCCAGTTTCTTCAGGTCTCTATTAGCCAGGTACTGAAGCTCTGTTGATAAATAATTATTTTCTTCCTGAAGCAGAATTAGTGCCTATCTAGTCAAGCCGTATTGAAACTTGACCCTTGTTACTAACTTATGTGGGAAGGTGGGGGCAGATTTCGAGGAAGGAAAGTATCATTTTGCAAGGTCTTCTCCCAAGTGAAGCTTCTGCTTGGTGTCCAGACAGGGAGAAGATGTTATCTTTTATCAAGGGGAGGTAGGTGACTTCTTCAGTCCCAGAGGGTTCAGAGGAATCTGAAAGTTTGTGTACATAGAGTCCATTTTCTCAGATAATCCTACCCCAAATCTCATTGCCCTGACTGTAAACATAGAAGGCTTGGTGGGCCTGTGACTTAACTCACTCCTCACAATTCTCTCACATCAGGTCCTGGCCCTGATTTTCAGCATGATCTTAAATCAGCCTGCAGAGATAAGGGTTTCTGTAGATGCTGTCAAGGAGGCATTCTGGAATTCTTACTGTGCCTTGGTTTGTTTAGCTCACCTGAGCCTGCCATTTCTTTTGTCAGGTCATTGATTATACTTGATGCCACTAGCCAATCCTGCAGCCCTTCCAATAGTCATTGTCACCATATTTCTCCAGTGCTGGAGAGATTGCATAAGCTGGTGTATCCTCTTCCAGCTGTGTCCATCCCAATTCAACCTCAAGTGAGAGTTTTAGTAACTATAATATCATAGCACACTACTCCACTTGCTACCAGCAATGGTAATTGTGTTGCCATTTTACCAGTTTCTAGCATTAGGAATCAATTCCAAAGACATATTTCTTGGAAACCCTTTGGATTCCAGCTAGGGTGACTAACTCATCCTGGTTTTCTCAGCACTTTCTCAGATTGTACCATTGGAATGCCCACGTCCTGAAAAAGCCTTCAGTTCCAGACAAATGTGACGTGTTTTTCCCAGGACTGCCTGGGTTTTAAAATTGAAAGTCCCATTTCAATTTTCTAGGAACCCCTCAGTCCTGAGCAAACCAGGATATTTTGTCACTCTGATTCCAAAGTCTGTTACCCAAGAGGTAGATTCTCATGTAGGTTCAGGCTTATTTGGGAGGTGCAGGAAACATTAATTAATACAGTGAAGGAAAGAGAGCCAATCAAGACAACATTGTTAAGCCAGATACGACAGTGAGCAATCAGATCTCCACAGGATACTGGGAAGTGGGATTAAACACATGTGCCACAAATGTCCCAGCAGTGAAACAGGACCCTGGAAGGGTTACATACATGTTCAATTCCCAAGAGTACTTGGGAAGGGCTACTCCCTGAGGGTGTTAAATTCTAGGCACTTGTAGCCTGTTGACCATGGTCAAGGTGCCTGGATTGTAGTTCCAGATAAAAAGCCTCTCAGGCCCAAGAATGAGGAGTTTGGCATCTGGAGTTTGACTGGAGACACTAAAAGACCTGGAACATATTAGTAGGGCAATGCAGCATTTATTATCTCTTACTGCTGGCAGTTCTGGGACCCACTTAGGACTCATGTGAAGTGAACTTTGTCATATAAGGGGGTGGCTGGGCACAACTTGCAACAGGAGGTTTAATGGGAAAAAGCAACAATCCTGACTGTTAGACTTGGGCCACATTTGACGTCCATGATCTCTCTCCTCTACCATGTGTATTAGATTCCTCTCATCTCTGGCTAGCAATGCTGTTGGTCTCAGTTGCTCCCCCAATAGTAGTCCAGGATCCTTTCCTGAATCATAGTCAATGTATAATGCACAACTCTGAATTGGGAGCCAGGGATAGACATTTATAATTTGCAGATTTGCCACATAGTTTTTAATGATTTATTACTAGAGATGTTACAGTTAGCTGTATTTTGCAGTCGAATACTATCACTGGAAACAGCTCCTGCATTCACCTAAGACCACCTCCTCTCATTAGTGTTGGAAGAGGTGATACTGTGTATTTTCCTCACTCCTCTGTTGCTAACCACATAAGTCATTTTACTAGCTTGGTGAGACAACATACATTTTACCACCACATTTAAACATGGGTCTGTGTCACAGAAGAGATGGTAGAATGGAAACTATCTATGTCCTTTCCATTTTTATGTATTAGAAATTATTCTCTAGTTGTAATTTAATGAGTTGGCCATTACAAGGTGTGGTAAGCAAAATGGTGTCTCTCCCAAAGATGTCCACATTCTAATCCCCAGAACCTGTAAATATGCTACCTGACATGGCAAAGTGGACTTCATAGATATGACTAAATAAAGGCTCTTGAGATGGGGAGATTATCCTGGATTATGTGGTTAGGCCTGATGTAATCACAGGTGTCCTTATAAGTGAAAGAAGTAGACTCCAGTCAGAGTCAGAGAAGGAGATACGATGACCAAAGCAGTGGTCAGTGTGATGTGATTGCTGGCCTTGAAGATGAAGGAAGGTGCCATTAGCCAAGTGATGTGGTGTGTGTGGGGGGGGTGAGAGGGCAGCCTCCAGAAGCTGGAGAAGGAAAAGAATGAATTCTTCCCTAGAACCTACAGAACCAATGTAACCCCACCAATACCATGATTTTAGCTTCATAGTACCCAGTTCAGACTTCTGACCTCCAGAATTGTAAGATAATACATTTATTTTGTTTTAAACCACTTACATCTGTTGTAGTTTGTTACAACAACAATAAGAAACTAGCTCACAGAGTATAACAGATTATAATCATCTTTGACTCTCAAGTGGAGGCTCCTTTCTGGTGGCAGTATAGTAATCATGTAAAAATCTAGGGACAGAATTCAAGTTCCAGAGGCTTAGCTGTAAAATGGGAATCATAATGATATGTGTCTTACTTTGTTGTTATGAGCATTGATCAAGATAACCTATATAAGGCATTCAAGGGTTCCTGGCACATAATAAGAGCTCAAAAACATTGACCAATATTGTTGTAACATAACAATAATGATCTTTATGCACAGTTTACAGAACGTTCTCATACGTATTAGTTTGAACTTAAATTGATCCTGTGAGATTGTTACCCCATTTTCCAAATAAACACATGGAATCCTAGAGGTTAGTGATGGATATTAACAAGGTCTCTGAGTCATTAATAGTCATGGCTGAAATGGGCTCCTAACCCAGTGCTCTTTTTCACTCCTGAGTTGATGTTGAAAATATAATGAAATATATGCTAAATTCCAGAAGTAAAGGTAAAATAACTGAGGAAAAACAAGTGTGCTTGAATAATGGCATGTACAATGTCCCCCATGTTTAGCGGTGTCTCGAAATACAGTTGGCTTCTGTTTGTTGAACAGAAGGGTATACTGATACCCAAGTTTTGGACATTTGGAAACTTTACTGTTCAATTTTACATATATAATATTATCTGTGGTTGCTCTAGCTTTCAGTTCAGTCACTGCCTACCTAGAAAGATGAGCTCTGGTGGCAGATAAATATCATAAATTGAGAAGTTTCAGGATCAGAAGCCACCCAGTGGTTGTTGAAGATGGGACCGAACTGTGGAGATGTTTGCCATTATATGTAAAATCCCCACATGCTAAGTGAGTAATAAGTAGTAGCTTCTGTCACTTGCAGGGTATGAGCGATTCCCTAGTACCTCTTTTCCTGCAACCTCATATTTCCTACAGAAGCTGAGAAAAAGTACTGGAGAAGAGTCATACTAATGGCTTAAAGAAGACCATGTGATAAGAGGAATATATATAAAAATGGTAGCAATAGTTAATGCTTATTGTTTGGAAAGTGCCAGACTGCTCTAATGGCAATATATCTATAATTGCAATAAAACATATATATACATGCACACATTTATTTCTCATAACAACCCTGTAGGTGGGAACTATTAGTTGTCTGATGTTACAGATGAAGAAGTTTAGGCAGAAAGACTAAATATTGGGTTTTTGGAAAAGTTATGATGTATTTTTTTTCTGTTTTTTTTGTTGCAAAAATTCATCATAACTTTTCTGACAACCCAATAACTTGCTCAAGTTAAAAGGCTCAGTGAGAGGCAGAAGTGGGATTTGAACTCAAATGATCTGGCTCCAGAGCCTATATTACTACCCAATAATAAGTTACTTGGGAAGGCAGAGAACAAATCTCTGAGACAGCAGAACACAGGATAGGGGAGTTTAGACAGCAAGAAGAGAGAGTGCTGGGTAGAGAGTACAGACCCAGGTAAGGTTCCCTCAGAGGGTCCCTGATCACTGTGGTCAGCAAAGGGCACTCAGTGTATTTGTGCAATGACAGAAAGGGCCTAGGTTATGGGGAACCCAGCTGAGAGAAGAGGCCCCATGGATAATCTTTATCTATTCCACAATTTAGCCAGCAACTTAAAGATTCAGAGGAAACAAAGGTTTTGTAAAAATATGCTTGTTTGATTTACTGATTCAGTTGGGAATTATTAACCCAAATACCATGGTAGAACAAAAGTAATTGTTTTTATTTAGAAGAGAACCTGAGCCTTATTTGCAGGGTACAAATAAATCTATTTCTGTGAGGCAGCAGGGGGCTCCACAAACTTGTTCCTGGCTTCCTCATCCAGGGGACTAAGTGAACCACATTTCATTCAGGAGACTAATGTGAGAGAATATGCCCTGAGTGCTTAAGAGGGCTCGTTCCTGTGATAACCAGCATTGCCCAAGCAAAACTGGGAAGGCAGAGAAGTTCATCTTTGTTGCCACTATATTATCCTTTAACCTACAGGCTCCACTGCCTCAAAAGTCCATCATTGTGACCATCCCTGTGTGTGTGTGTGTGTGTGTGTGTGTGTGTGTGTGTGTGTGTGTGTACACAGAGCATCCTGAATTACCTCGTCCTCCCTTCATCACAGCACTTATACCAGCTGTCTGAAATGCATGAGGGCAGACCCTGGATGTACAGATGACAAAAGCAACTTCTCTTTGTTACCCCCAGGAAGGGTGCTTTTATTTTAAAAGACATTGTTTGAGGTGATAATATGATACCTTGAAGGACTGAAGCTAGAATGGTGAAATTTCAACCAGAGAAGCAGGCAGCAGGTAGAATATTCTGGACCAGCAAGTGAGATTGTCGGTCCTCCCAGAGAAATCTGTGGAACATTGTATTTTTATAGTGAACCCCCTTTTTTGCTTATGAATAACATTACTCTGGCCCCAGTGAATGTGGAGAAACTGGCTTCAGCTGTGACTGCTCCCAGGCCAGTTCTCTGTTGAGCCATGAGCCTTTGTCACGGATGTCAGGTGCATATGCCTTAGAGGAAGGATAAAAGAGTTGAAGAGGCAGGCTTGAGAGAGGCTGGGTAATTTTATTGAGCAATATTTCTTCTTTAAATGGGCTCATGGATAATTCAATTAGTTGGCTTTTGATTGCTCTTCTTAGAGGATAGGCTCTATATAATGAAAATGTGGATTAGTTCCACTGTCACAAACCATCTTGTCAGGAAGGATGATTCAACTTGATCTCATAGTGCAGTTTGACATAGGTTCAAATTTGTACTGACTACACATTCCTCTTTAGCGTGTGTGTACTCTCTTTTTTTCTCTCTCTGGATATTTTCTTTTTTCCAGCTTTGTTTGGAAGTGGAGCTAACAGTTGTAGAATGTACATATCTGCTTAAACTGAGTGGACAGTAGTCAGTGAAGAGACTGTGAAAGTTCCCAGTGGAAAGCTCTGTGACATGGCATGTGTGAGCCTGTCACTCCCATCAGTGCTGTGTGCACATGGCATATATCTGGTAGCAGGAGTTGAGGACATTTAAGTCTCCGGTGGAGTTTGATTTTGCATCTTGATTATGAAATTGACTTAAGTACATTTTTAAAAATATGGTGCTTGATAAATTTCTCTGTTCATATTGACGTTCCATACCAAGGATTCTACATTTAGTTCAGTTTGTGTTGTCTCCAGGGGTATAGGGAAAGCACAATAAATCCTGAGAAAGGAGACTGAATAAGTTCAAGGTGATGATGTGGTTTCTCTATGAGGACAGGCTGAAAAGGCGCAGTAGGAATCAGGGAGGGATACTACGTCTGAGTAGGAATGCTATATACATCTACACAATTAGAAAGGGACCAGGCATGATAAATGTGCACTGGTTTATCCCTGAAAACTGAGGGTTTTGCTTGAGTGATCATTTAAGATTAAAATGATGCATGCATTTTGCACATGTCATAAGCACTATTGATCGTGTGCAGCAACTTGAAAGAGAAGTAGGTTCCAAACAGCAGATAAATATGTGAAGGGCAAAATTGTAGTTGACGATTAAAGGTACATTAAACACATTCAGGAAATATCTCTATGTTTGAGGATGAGGCCATTTTTCTCCATAAAATACCCTTCAGGGAAGGAGGGGGCAATTCAGCCACTGGTGTAGCATAGTTTCTCTCTTTTTGTGTTCCCTGAATATATTAAATTTATCCCTTATCAGAATGCGATTTTATTCTTTACTGGAAAATGTAGAAATTATACCTCAGACAATGAAGTTTCTGTTCTCACACTCTTGGTAGGGTTCCAGTGCAGCTAGCATACATGTATGTGGGATAAGAAAATGTCATTTTATTTTGGAAGCTGCAAATTTATTCTTTGCTACTACATTTTGAACAGTCAAAACCTTTTGGCTGACTATCACTTATGTTTTTTTCTTTAATAATTTTATCTTTGTCTAGGCTAGGTGCTTCAAACTAAGGTGCTTCATGTGGGGCCAGTAGGCAGGTGACACAGATTGTTGAGCTGGGTCGAGGGTAGGATAGTGGGGATGATAGCCACTGGAGTCATGTTTCCTTGTTAACGGAGGTGGCTCCCACTCAGTTTCAGCCAGCAATCACCATGTGGGGCTTCAGGTCCATTGCTGTGATTCTGTGCAAATATTTTGTTTGTTTGTTTTTTGAGGGCAGTGTCACTGGCCCTCATATGTGGGACCGAACCAGGGCTGCTGGCTTCCCAAGCCAGCGCTTAACCACCACACCACTCAGCCGGCCCTGCAAATATTTTTAAGAGATGCCAAAAACACAGCCAAAGAAGCAAAATTTTCTGTCATTTAAAATAATGTAGAGGCCCTGAAATGCTACACTGAGACATCCGGAGAATGACCTGGTAAAGGGGAAATTAACATCAAATAAACAGCAATGTCAAAGCATGAACAAAATGAATCGAACAAACAAAAAGTTCTTGACTAAACCCATTCAAATAAAATCAATGGCTAATTAATGTATTTCTATATATGCTCAGGACCTTAGGGTTTGTCCACTAGAAAATCTCAACCATCATCACAATATGTTCTCTCTTCCAGCTGCAGTTTGAGACTAGAAGCATATATTTCAATTTGAAGTAAGAGAGGAGGATATGCAGAGGAGGTATTATTGGAATAATGATTTGAAATATGAATATGGTCTCCTTAAGAGTAAAAATATAATGAAGAAGCAGTCCATGGGTTTGAATGAAGGTAAGAAAAGCCCCATCGTAGGCACAGTTTCCAATTCCTTTTCTAGGACAATGGCAACACTACTTACTGATTTGAGCTAAAAGCTGGTGAAAACAATCAGATGAAGGCACTAGTTGTCTTCAACATGACAGGTTCGAAATGACAGGTAAGGAGTATGAGCTTTATCATCTAGCAGGTTGTTACCAACTCCAATGTCCATAAGGCAACCTAGAAAGAAAATTATTGTGGAGAAGGGGCTACTTTATCTAGATGAAAACAGTCTCAGTTCCAGTGGATCATTGCCATATAGAAACGCAGTGCCAGCTTTGCCCAGGAGAAGTTTGAAATCTGAGTTTTAAAGATTTTTTTTTTTGAGGGTAGTGTCACTGGCCCTCATATGTGGGACCCGAACCGGGGCCGCTGGCTTCCCAAGCCAGTGCTTAACCACTGTGCCACTCAGCCGGCCAAAAATCTGGGTTTTAAATGTTGGGAGCAAACTCACATTAAAAAAAAAAAAAAAAAAGGTGTGAATCAAAGCAAGCTTATTTGGAAGCCCGGTTGTAAAATAAACAGAGTTGCTAGAGGCTGGGGTGAAGGTTACCTAGGCCTCGTCATGAGTTTCCATTCTTCCCCTTCTAGAGCCAATAGTGAGCCTCTCGTCTTAGAGCATATTTTAAATATTATCGCTACTGTAAAGGGAAATCATTGAAGATATACTAAATTTAGCATGCATTATAATTACAAATATGTAAAAAAATGCAGGCACATGGACAAGAAGTATAAAATGAAAATAGTTTTTGAGGGTAAAAGATTTCTTTTCAAATGTTATATTTCATAATTATTGTGTAGAATTTTAAATTAGGAAAATATTAATTAAAAAATCTTTTTAAAAGTTTAGAAAAAAAATTTTTTTTCATTTAGTATTGTAATTTATTTTTCCTCTGTTTTTTTTTAAATTAAAGTTTATTGGAGTGACATTGGTTAGCAAAATTACATAGGTTTCAAGTGTACAATTCTGTAGTACATCATCTATATAACACATTGTGTGTTCACCACCCAGAGTCAGTTCTTCCATCACCATATATTTGATCTCTTTTACCCTCATCTACCACCCCGTGCCCTCCTTTTGTCTAAGTTAGTAGTTTAAACCTGAGAGAATTCAGGGGTATGTGAACTTGACCAAGAGCATAATTACATCTTTATTTTCATTATCCTCTGACAAAAGTATAGTATTTCCTTCAATTATATAGTAGTTAAAAACCCACAGAAGTATAAGCAGTAGCTCTGTGACTTTGTCATCATTAGGAATCCCAGGTATTTTCATTTCATACTGTTGAAAGGCTTGAATTACCAGTTAGGCTTATTACTACACATACTTCAAAATCAAAGTAGTTAGCTGACCCGCTGTTGGATCATGTTCTTGCGCTAATAAGAAAGCACATATACGACCATGTCATATATTTTAAAGATAATTTTCACTATAATTCACTAAATTTATAAATAAATTTCACTAAGTACCATTTGTAACCCCATATTTTATTTTAGTGTTAAAAGTATTATTTTGAGTAGGGGTTCATTGGCTTCACCAGACTTTTCAAGGGAGCAAAGACATGAGAAAAGCTAAGAAGCCCTGCTCCGAAGCAGTGTAGCAGTAGGTAAAAAGGTTACCCAGTCTGGAGATACTGGGATTGCTTTCCTTTATGCCAGCTTTCCTAACTGGGAACAGGCCAAGCTTTCCAACTAAAGTGTCCTACTTCTTATAGGAATTCAGGAGTAGTTGGGGTTATTCATCACTCTGAAACAGAACAAAAATAAAGTTAAAAATGATTTTGGAAAAAACTAAATTCAAATATATAAAAGCAGAATAAGGGAGAATTGACAGAATGTTGCCACGTAATTATGCCTTTAGAGAATCAAAGTGGAGAAATAAAAACATGACGAAGTGGGACCTAAAGATGGTCAAGCTGGATCATGTAAAAACACATTTCTAAAAGCACATTTTCTCCATAAAGGAAGTAGGGCATTGATATTCTGGATAGTTGCTGGGAGGTGGGAGGAGTCTCTTAGCTCTTTTGTAAAAGTATCTTCTGAAGCATTTATTTTTACCTGAGTGGTGATTAAAGGACAGAGTTTCCATCTCCCAGGGAAATGTACTGACTGTGACCCAATTAGCTCTGAGTTTGCTATTATTTAAATGAAGTTTCTTGTATTTATTAAAATGAATTGACTATCATATTAAAATTGAAAAGGAGCAGTTGAACATGCAAATTATTTTTAAAGTTCAACTGCTGCAAAATGAGACACAGTGCTCCTAAACTTAGAAATGCTTAACATAAATTATGACCTAATTAACATTTGGATGGTAATCTGGACTTCCTACAGCTTATTCTGCTAATTAACACATAACAAATGAGCACACATTAATATTTTATTGTAACATAACTTGTCCAAGAAAGCTTCTTAACTCCTTGGAAAACATTTTGTGTTCGTTTTTTTTTCTTCTTCCACTTTCTGCCTGAGAAGTATCCTATGGTGGCTGATGCCATTATATAATTTAGATGAAAAAATTGTTTCATGTTGTAAATTTAATAAGAGAGACAAAAACTCAAGCTCTGGGTGCATCTTTTTCTTCATTTTAATGATTTTTTTCTCTTACTTCTACTGAAATATCTACTTTTTTTTTTTGAGGGCAGTGTCACTGGCCTTCATATGTGGGATCCAAACCGGGACCGTTGGTGTCCCAAGCCAGCTCTTAACCACTGCGCCACTCGGCCGACCCAATATATACATTTTTAGAAAAAAAAAATCCTCGATACATACACCTAAGCTAATTATTGCTTGCCTGGTAAGTGTACATTATACACCCACCATGTTGTCTCCCAGACCTCTGGGGTCATGAGTAAATCCAGACCCATCAAGGAGAACAAAAACTTGTATAAAGCTATGGATTTTATACTTTGCAAATGGCTTCCTGTTTGTCATATATTCAGCTAGTGTGTGTTATCTTTTATCCAATTTCAACAGCCCTCAAATGAGGGAAGTCAGAATGCTTCCACTACCAGCACACAGAAAGCACCTATCAGTGTCCATTGTAACTTTGATTGTGGCTGCATTGCAGTTTCTCAGCTTTGTTTAGCTTTCCTGTGTGTTATAGCACAGGAGCCTATATTCCTGTGGAACTGGGGTGCTGCACTTTCCTGACACATGGATGCATTCACGAACCTAAAAGTTTTCTGAATGCCATTGTTTAGGGTTTTTTTGTGGAGGTTTCATTATGTAGGAATGATTAATTAAATCTTTGGTTATTGGTGATTGAATTTAACCACCAGCCCCTCTCCACTCCTTAAAATAGTGGTTTGGGGGCTGTTCCAACCCTTTAATCATGGCTTGGTCTTTCTGGTGTCCAACCCCCATCATTGAAGGTATCTACGGATCCTGAGTCACCAGTTATTTCAGTAGCATATGAAAAGACACTCATCACTATGGATATTCCAAGGGTGTTAGGTGCTCTTGTGCCAGGAACCAGATGAAGACCAAATACATATTTTTTATTATATAATAATGTCACAACTGTCAACCACCTTCATCACAGAGCTCACAAAAGATCCAGTTAGAGTGGTGGAGAGTGCAAATTGTGAGTGAAGACATATATGTGGTCCGTTTAACTTATTAATTATATGTACAAGACCTGACAATTAAGTTCTTGAACTTGTTGAAACAATGTTGGTAAGCTTTTTCAATATCAGAGGGATTATTTGTTATGAATTTGTACCAACTGGACAAATAGTTAATCGTTTACTATTTGAAAATGCTGAAAAGGTTGTATGAAAAACGACCTGAATTTTTGCCAACAATTCATGGCTCTTTCATCAAGACCATGCACCAGCTCACGTGGCACTGTCTGTGAGGGAGTTTTTAGCCAGTAAACAAATAACTGTATTGGAACACCCTCCCTACTCACCTGATCTGGTCCTCAATGACTCCTTTCTTTACCTGAAGAGAAAGTAAATATTAAAAGGAAGACATTTCAATGACATTCAGAACATCAAGGGTAATACAGTGACAGCTCTGATGGCTATTCCGGAAAAAAAGTTCCAAAATTGCTTTGAAGGGTGGACTAGGCACTGGCGTCAATGCATAGCCTCCCAAGGGGAGTACTTAGAAGGTGACCATAATGATATTCAGCAATGAGGTATGTAGCACTTTTTGTAGGATGAGTTCCTGAACATAATTGTCAGACCTTGTATATACATGTGTATATACCTATTTGTATGTAGACGGATAGATACAGACATAGATATAGGTAAACATAGACAGATATATACATATATACATGTGTAAATATATAGATGTACATATATGTATATATCTATGCATCTGTGTATCATTCTATCTATTATCTATCTATTTATCTATAATCTATCATCTATCTAATTAGAAACAATTCAAATATCCATCAAGAGGTGGATGGAGAAACAAACTGTTTAATATCCATATAATGGGATGATACTCAGAAATAAAAAGGGATGAATTATTGATACATATAACAGCATGGATGATCTCAAAATAATTATGCCAGAAGAAAATGAATACATACTTTATGATTTCATTTATATAAACTTCTAGAATATATGAAGTAATGTAAAGTTATAGAAAGCAGATCAGTTGGAGGGAGGCATTTTAAAGGGGCAAGAGGAAACTATCTTAACTGTGGTAATGGTTTCACAGGTATATACATGTGTTAAAATTCACCAAATTATACACTAAATATTTGCAATTTATTGTATGTCAATAAAACCATGCATGTCTGTGTGCATTTGCATTGTGTGTATGTGTGTGCATATGCATGCACATTTCCCTTTCTGCCAACAAAGAATATTAGATTCATGAATGCAAAGAATTGTCTCTCTTACCCACTGCTATATTTCCAGCCCCTAGAATTGTGTCTTGCACATAGCAGGTGAACAGTAAATATTTGTCTGAGGAATAGATAAATGCAAAGAATGGGTATATACTTCTCTGTAGATATAAACATTTATTTCTTCTTTTGAATGAGTATTTGTCTAAAACTTATCACCATCTTTTTATTTCTCTCAATAGAGCAGAAATGGTGTGTAAGCCGGTTGGCTCTGGAAAATGTAAAAAAATAAATCCAGGTGACAAAGAATTGAGCAACATGCTTATCAGATGAAACAAACAGTTAGAAGGAGAATCCAAGTACAGGTTTAAAGACACAAGATTAGTCAAATATGAGTATTTCATGAGGGGAGTTGACCATACAGAGTTAATTTCTGATTTTCAGGAGGTAAAAGCTTTCAGTGATCCTAGGAACTATGGTAAGATTATAGAAAGGTATCAAGAGGCAGTTGTAAATTGAAGCAAGATAACTTGTGACCAAGACTTGATGAATTCAGAGCAGAAAAGAAGAGAAGCAAAATACCTAGGGAAGGACTCGTGTGGGGAGCTCTGAGGTGTTTACAAGCTGAATGCCTTCCATATCTCTGGATCTCTGTCAGGGTGAAAGAGTGACAGGTTTTCTTAAGGCACATTATCTTGAAGAAAAATTAAATAAAAATGGTCACTGGTATAGAGTCTTCAATATGGTACCAGGGAAGATTGCCAATTCCGCATAGAATAACTGGGAAATAGGCTTTCTGGTTAGATTTGACTTCGGGTAAAGGCATAGAACTGTATAGTAGAATATAAATATTTGCATAATACTAGCCAGGATTCACTTTTGAGGATCAACAGTAAGGTTATTTTTCCTCAAATTAATTCCAAGCCTACTTTCTTGTGACATCTACATTTTATTTATTTATTTATTTATTTATTTATTTATTACTTAAAGATTTTTATTAAAATATTGATAATGTACAATACTATATTAGTTTCAGGTATACATCATAGTTATTCAACTCATTTTATATTAGTTTCAGGGTACAGCATAGTGGTTAGACATTTATATAATTTAGGAAGTGATCCCTCTTACTAGTACCACCTGGTAATAGTTATTACCGTATTATTGATTACATTCCCCATACTCTACATCCCCATGGCTATTTTGTAACTACCAATTTGTATTTCTTAATCTCTTCACCTTTTTTACTCTGCCACCAAACCCCCACCCACCTATCACCCCAGAGATAAAGTACCCATCTGACACCATACATAGTTATTACAATATTGTTGACTATATTCCTTATGCTATAACCTACAGCCCCATAATTTCTGTGTAATAACCAATTTGTATTTCTTAATCCCTTCCCCTATTCACCCACACCAACCCCCCTCCCATCTGACAACCATCAACATGTTCTCTGTATCTATGAGTTTGGTTTTTTTTTTTCATTTGTTTGTTTTATTATTTAGATTCCACTTATAAGTGAAATCATATGGCATTTGTCTTTCACTGTCTGACTTATTACACTCAGCACAATATCCTCTGGATCCATACATTTTATCGTAGATGGAAAGATTTCCTTCTTTTTTATGGCTGAGTAATATTCCATTATATATATGTACCAACTCTTCTTTATCTATTCATCCATTCAGTGACACCAAGTTGCCTTCATATCTTGGATTATGTAAATAATGCTGCAATCATCATATGGATGAACATGTCCCCTCAAAGTAGCATTTTGGGTTTCCTCAGATAAATACCCAGTAGTAGGGTTACTGGTAACTTTGTCTCTTGTTATAGCCTTTGTTTTAAAGTCTATTTTGTTTGGTTTAAGTATTGCTACCCCAGCTTTTTGTTTGTTTGTTTGTTTGTTTGTTTCTATTTCACGAAATATCTTTTTACTATCCCTTTACTTTCAGTCTGTGTGTGTCTTTGGATCTGAAGTGCATCTCTTGTAGGTAACATATGTAAGGTTCTTGTTTTCTTATTCATTCAGCCCCCCTATCTTTTGATTGAAGCACTTAATCCATTTACATTGAAAAAATTGTTCATAGGAATGTAATTATTGCCATTTTATTATTCATAGGTTTGATTTTTTTCATCTTAAAGAAGCCCCTCTAAGATGTCTTGTAATACTGGTTTGGTGGTGATGAACTCCTTTAGCTTTTTCTTGTCCTTTGATTCTAAATAATAGCTTTGCTGGATAGAGTAATCTTGATTATAAGTCCTTGCTTTTCGTCTTTTGAAGATTTTGTGTCAATCCTTTCTGGCCTGCAAAGTTTCTGTTGAGAAATCAGCTGACAGTCTTATGGGGGCTCCCTTGTAGGTAACAAACTGCTTTTCTCTTGCTGCTTTTAAAATTCCCTCTTTATCTTTAACCTTTGGCAATTTAATTATGATGTTGTCTTGATGTTGGCCTCTTTAGGGTCATCTTGTTTGGGACTCTCTGTGCTTCCTGAGATTGTATATCTATTTCCTTCATCAGATTAGGGCAGTTTTCTGTCATTATTTCTTCAAATAGGCTTTCAATTCCTTGTTTTCTCTCTTCTCCTTCTGGTACCCCTATGATTCGAATGTTGATATGCTTGATGTTGTCCCAGAGGCCCCTTCAATTCTCCTCAATGTTTTGGATTCTTTTTTCTTTTGCTGTGATGATTGGGTGTTTTCTGCTACTTTATCTTCTACATTGCTCTTTTGATCCTCTGCTTCGTCTAATCTACTGTAGATTCCCTCTAATGTATTCTTCATTTCCATTGTAGTACTCTTTATTTTGGAGTGGTTCTTTTTCATGTTTTTTTATCTTCATTTTTGTTTCCTATCTCTTTGTTGAAGTTCTCACTGAGATCGTTGGGCATTCTTATAACCATTGTTTGGAACTCTGTCTGATAGATTGCTTGACTCCATTTTGTTTAGTTCTTTTTTTGGAGCTTTGTTCTCTTCTTTTATTTGGGTAATTCTTCTTTGTTTCCATTTTGGTTGCCTCTCTGTGTTTGTTTCTATGTATTAGGTAGGGCTGCTGTCTCTTCCAGTCTTAGTAGAGTGGGTAGTAGGTGTGCTGCGGGTCTCAGTAACTTGAGTCTTCCTGGTCACTTGAGCCATGCACTCCAGGTGTGTCACTTGTGTGACTTGTGTGTGCCCTGCTCTTGTAGTTGAGCCTCGGTTGCTATTTGCACATCAGTGGGAGGGACTGACCCTCATCCTCATTGGTTGTGAGGACTGGCCGTGACTAAGTGGAGGAGCTGTGGGGCAGGGGCTGACCCTACAGAGCAAGATCTGCTTCAGCAGGACTCTGGAGCCTGCCGAATCTGCCTCTTGTGTGTGTCATTCTTAGAGGCAGCTGGGTGATCTCCAGGATATTTTGAAGCTGGCTACTGGGGGCACCAGCTCCAGGACCACTTTGGAGGGGATCCACTGCAGGTCAAGTTCAGCCACAACCTGTGCTCCACCTTGGGCCACCCAGCAGAAGCCACAAAGAAATCTGCAGATGGCCATCATCCATGCTGTGCTTGGAAGTGCCTCAAGAGGCCAAGCTACAAATGAAGGCTGGCTGCTGCTAGTGCTGGGCTTAGGGCAGCTAAGCTAGAAATAATGAACATGCTCAAGCCAGATGCTGCTTCTCTGGGTTCCTTGAACCTTGGAGAGATCCTAGGAAAGTCTGTAGCATGAGCTAAGGTAGGCAGTTTGTACAAAATGTCACTGGAAGAGTCTTGGATATTCCCAAAAGTTGGGTGGGGCGGCGTCTCAAATCACCAGGGTGTGGTGAACAAATGGTGTTAGTCATCTTGATGGAGAATCAAATATGGTGGCCACCTGTGTTTGCACACTGGGAAAGGGGAGAGCTCAACAAGGAAACAATGGCCTCTGCCAGCTCCTCTGTCCAGGAGAAAGCATCCCCTCCCACCCCTATCCCAAGCCAGACAACTCAGTTCCCCACTATATGTCCTTGTCACCTTTACAGTTACTGCTGTAGCACTGGAGCTCAGAGCTAGTGATTCCATTGGTGGATAAGTCCTCATGCACCTCTTGAAAATGAGCAGCTGGGACTTCAACCTTTCTCTCTGTCACTCATTCACAATCTCCCCTACTTTTCACAACCAGAAATTATGGAACTTCTCTTCCTGACACTGGAACCTTGGGCTGGCATGGGGCTGGGACCTCTTGCTCCTCTGCGGGATGTGGGGGACCTCCACAGCTGAGATATCCATCTCGATTTTTAGGTTCCACATAGGTGTGGAACCAGCCTTTTCCATGTCTTTGCCCCTCCTATCAGTCTGCAGATCCCTTCTTCTGAATGTCCTTAGTTGTAGGACTTCAGTCCATCAAGATTGTAGGCAAAACAGGCATATGAAAAAATGTACAACCTCACTGAGCATTACAGAAATGCAAATAAAAACCACAAAGAGATACCACCTCACTCCGGTAAGAATGGCTATCATCAATAATTCAACAAACAACAAGTGCTGGCGAGGTTGTGGAGAAAAGGGGACCCTGGGGCACTGTTGGAGGGACTGCTGATTGGTGCAGTCATTATGGAAGTCAGTATGGAGGTATCTCAAGAAATTGAAATGGAACTTCCATATGACCCAGCAATTCCACTCTTGGGTATCTATCCAGAAGAACCCAAGACACTAATATCAAAAAATATATGAACCCCTATGTTTATTGCAGCACTATTTACAATAGCCAAGACTTGGAAACAACCAAAATGCCCATTGGTAGATGACTGGATTAAGAAACTGTGGTACATTTATACAATGAAGTATTACCCTGCTATAAAGAAGAATGAAATCGTACCATTTGCAACAATATGGATGGACCTAGAGATTATTATGTTAAGTGAAATAAGTCAGTTGGAAAAAGACAAATACCATATGATCTCACTTATATGTGGAATCTGAAAAACCAAATGAATGAGCAAAGTAAACAGAAACAGTCTCATAGATATGGAGGAAAAACTGATGGTTGCTATTTGTGAGGGGTTGGGGATGAGGGAGAAGGGGAAGGGATTAGACAGCATAAATAGGTAACTACAATATAGCCACAGGAATATGAAAGACAGTTCGGGGAATATAATTAATAATGTAAATATTTTGTGGGGTGTCAGATGGTCACATGTCTTGTTAGGGAGACCTCTTCATGGATGGAGTAAAGGCTTGATCACTGCACTGTACACCTGAAGCTGATGTTGTATAATATTATATGTCAACTGTAATTGAATATATAGATAGACACGGGATGTGGAATATACTGTGGAATGGAGTCAAGGGAATTGTAATAGATATGTATGGTATGGGGGTAGGGGGGTGGATTGGGGGAGGGGGTTTTCACTTTGAGGGGTAAAAAGTATAACTATTGCACTGTATTGTACACCTGAAACTATTTTGTTTTTTAAAATGTTTATTTCACAATAAAAGAATTTTTAAAAATTTATAGTTTAAATTCATTAGAAAATAAAGAAGACTAAAAATGAACTCAGAATTCAACTTAAGAAGTGGAAAAAAAGTAACAGAAAATATCCTGCCTTCAGCCCAAAATAAAGAAGAAAATAAATAATAAAGGAAGAAATTAATGAAACAGAACACCCAAACCAACCAAACAAATAACAAAAAACAACAAAGAAGAAGAAAACCAAAAGCTATTTTTGCTAAATGTGAATAAGATTATCCTCTGGTGAAATTGATGAAGAGAAAAGGAGAGGAGATACACAAAAAAGGAGAATAATCACATATAGAATCATGAACATTGGCTTTTAGACCATTAGACTTGATGTTTCAAATTAGACGCTGACTGACAAATTTGGCTGGATACATTGATGAGCAGGTCATTAGAGTCTCAGGAATGGTACCTTGGAAATTCAGAGTCCCCAGCTTCTACTTCCACCTTGACTACTAATGAACAGCATGACTTAGACAGACCACTCTTATGCTATCACTCCAGTCCTTAGTCTCTTAAATATAAGGCAGGTTACTGTGTGAGACACAAAGAAATTATATATGAAAGCATCATAAACTCTGCAAAAAATTTAAACTACAACATCGTGATTTCAGGGGGGTTCCAATAGACTAACCAGAATTGTCTCAAAAGAAACTATACAGTGTTCACTCAAAATAACAAAGCCCTGGCTCTCCGGGAGATTAAAAAAACAAAACAGTTTGATGAATGAGCTGGTGAAGGGGCAGAGGAATGGAATCGGATGTTAGTAACAATAGTACATTTTAATTGAAGGGACTCTTGTCTGTGAGTTATACAATAATGTTACCTTTGTCCTTGTATTAAATACCATATGATGAAATAGACATTTCAACAATTTTTAGATTACTAGTCCTCGAGAACTTCTTCTTCTACTTCTTCTTCTTCTTCTTCTTTTTGTTTTTTAAGCTGAGCCATCCTGCCACCTGTTGACAGCTCAGCAGCAGCTCAGCTTGGGCTGGAATTGAACCAGCAACACTGTTGCTCAGAGCTTGCACTCCTGAGTGAGCTCTTAACCAACTGAGCCACTTGGCCAGCCCTGAGAACTTCTTGTTTTATTGATATGAAAGGTTACATACAGTAAGTCTAATTAATATTAACATGACATTAACATCATATCAATAGTAATGCTTATTGAGGGCTTAATCTATACCAGGCACAGCTCAAATATTTTTACCTTAAATCATTTACCTTAAATCATTTAATTCTTTCAATAGCTCTATGAGATAGAACACTATTTTTACCACTACCCATCCTCATTTTACAGCTGAGAAAATGAACATTCAACAATTTTTAGCTGTAATGTTGCATGGTGTTACCGAGCACTTGAAATGTGACCAGTCAGAACTGAGCACCTTGGGTGCAAGAGCTGGAGGTTTTTGGACTATTGTTCCCCTGGTGTGGAGCCTGCGCGTGAGTGGTATATAGGAGGGCACCATTTTGTCAAGGTTGGGCCCTCCCACCGAGGGTCAGGTCCGGGACCTCATTGGTCTGGTGGAATTGGCGCAGAAGTGCATATGTGAGTGTGTGAAAGCAGGTGGCCTTAGATCCCCACCCTCCACCTGGCTTATAAGGCGTTGCCAGGGAAACACTCTGTGGGTGCCCTCCAGGTCCAACAGGCTGCTCACTGAGACCAGGGAGAATGCGGCGGCAGCTCGGATCCCCACCCTCTGCTCGGTTTGTGCTGCGTTGCCAGGGAAATGCCTGGTAGTCATGCTCCAACTCCAAAAGGCTGCTCACTGAGATGCGGGAGTGCGCAAGCCGCCTCAGGTCCCAGCTCTCCGCACTGCGCTTGCAGAGTTTCCAGGCTGGTGATTGGTTGTCAGGCTGCTCAGCCTGATCTGCGAGTGGCTGATTGGGACAGGTTGAGACTGGGAGTTTTCCTGGGAGTGTTGGGCCATGAGTGGTGTGCCTGCATGATCCAGCCAGGGCTCTCCTGGTGATCTATCCAATACATCAAAACAATCCTAGAGCAACAGCCAGAATGGGGAAACAAAGAATCATGTCACAAGTAAAAGATCAGAAGAAGCCTCTAGAAATGGAACCAAATGAAGCAGAGGGATCCAACCTTTCAGAGACAGAGTTTAGAACACTGATGATAAGAATGTTTAACAAATTCAGTGAGGACACAAGGAAGGATAGAGAAATCATAAAAAACAACCAGTTAGAACTAAACAATACAATAACTGAAATGAAGAACACACTCCAAGGAATCATCAGTAGAGTAGATGAAGCAGAGGAGCAGATCAGCGATTTGGAAGACAATATAGCAGAAATCACCCAGTTGGCACAACAAAAAGACCAAATAAAAAAGAATGAAAATAGTTTAAGAGTCCTATGGGACCAGATGATGCGCAACCACCTTTCGACTCATAGGAACACCAGAAGGAGAAGACAAGAAGCAAGGGGTCAAAAATGTATTTGAAAAAATAAGGACTGACAACTTCCCTACCCTGGTGAAGGAAATCGACATACATGCCCAGGAAGTGCAGAGGGTTCCAAACAGGCTGAACCCAAACAGGTCCACACCAAGACACATCATAGTTAAAATGGAAGAGACAGAATCCTAAAAGCAGCAAGAGAAAGACAGCAGGTTACATACAAAGGAACTCCTGTTAGACTAACAGCTGACTTGTCTATAGAAACTCTGCAGGCCAGAAGGGAGTGGCAGGAGATATTCAAAGTGACACAAAATAAAGGCCTACAACCAAGATTGCCCTTCCCAGCACGGCTATCGCTTAAAATTTTAGGAGAAATAAAGAGCTTCTCAGAAGAGAATAAGCTTAAGGAATTCATTACCACCAAGCCAGCATTGCAGGAAATGTTAAAAGGGCTTTTTGAAATAAAAGAAAGGGGTAAACAGGCTAACGCAGGAAGACCAGGAATACAAATAACAAAATGGCACTACATATGCACCTATCAATCATCATTTTAAATGTGAATGGGCTAAATGCTCCAATCAAAAGACAGAGAGTGGCTGAGTGGATAAGAAAATAGGACACATGTATATGCTGTTTAGAGATGGAATAAGATATTTCTTGCAAATGGAAATGAGAGAAAAAAAAGCTGGAGTACCAATACTTATTTTGGATAAAATAGACTTTAAAATGTCTACAATAAAAGACAAAGAAGGACACTAGAACCCTAATAAACATCTATGCACCCAACATAGGAACTCCTAATTACATATAACAGATTTTGACAGACATAAAGGCAGAGATCAATAGTAACACTATCATAGTAGGGGACTTCAACGCCCCATTGTCACCAATGGACAGACCCTTTAGACAGAAAATCAACACAGAAAGAGGGGCCTTAAATGACCTGTTAGACCAGCTGGACTTCATTGATATTTTTAGAGCATTTTGCCCTGAAAAAGCAGAATATACATTCTTCTCAAGTGCACATGGGACATTTTCCAAGATAGACCACATTAAGCCACAAAACAAGTCTCAGTAAATTTAAGAAGATTGAAATCATATCAAGCAGCTATAAAGGAAAAACTGATGGTTACTGGCTTGGAGGGAGTGGGGAAGAGGGAGAGGGTGAAGGTTTTGGACGGTGTAGGTGGGTGGCTACAATGTTGCCGCAGGGATATGGGGGCAGTTCTGGGAATGTAATTGATAATGTTGTGAAGAGACTATTATGTTAAGTGAAATAAGTCAGTCAGAGAAAGACAAGCACCATATGATCTCACTTATATGTGGAATCTGAAAAACTGAATGAACGATCAAAGTAAACAGACTCATAGATACAGAGGAAAAACTGAGTGTTGTTAGTTGGGAGGGGGTTGGGGAAAAGGGGAAAGGGGAAGGGATTAGACAGCATAAATAGACAACTACAATATTGCCACAGGGATATGAAACACTGTTCGGGGAATATAATAATGTAAAAATGTTGTGGCATTTCAGATGGTCGCATGTCTTGTTAGGAATACCACTTCATGGATGCAGTAAGAGTCTTGATCACTGCAGTGTAGACCTGAAGCTGATGTTGTATAATATTGTATGTGAGCTGTAATTGAATATATAGATAGTCACGGGATGTGGAGTATACTGTGGAAGGGAGTCAAAGGAATTGTAGTGGATATGTATGATATTGGGGGGGGTGAGTGGGATGGCCCACTTGGGGAGGTGGGTTGTCACTTTGGGGGGTAAAGAGTATAACTATTGCATTGTGTTGTACACATGAAACTAATTTAAAAAAAGAAAGAAAGAAAGAAATGTGACCAGTCAGAATTGAGATATGGTTTAAGTGTAAAATACATACTGGATTTCAAAGATGTAGTAAGAAAAAGAAATGTAAGTACTTCATTAACACATTTGTGTATTATTTATATGGTGAAATGAATATATTTTGAACATATAAGATTTAATAAAATATATTCATGTTAAAATTAAAAAATATTTTAGGTGATTCTCAATGATGGTTGTTGTGTAGTTATAATTTTGATGTGGACATGAGAGAAGGTAAGCACATTTACCTACTGTGCCATTTTGATTGTATTCCTCCTTTCTTTTCTTTTTCTTTTTCTTTTTTTTACATTCTGTAGCCATCCTAAGTATGTCTAGAATTTGCTTGTTCATTTGGTACAGGCCATTTTTATGATCTTCCTTATTTTCTCCAGAATAAACATTCCCACTTCTTATTCATTCTTCATGACATATTCATACGATCTTACCGGCTTTCACATTACTCACTCTATAATAATCATGTGCTTCTCCCTTTGCCATAAGAAACTGACTTTCAATTAAAAGTTAAATGTCTTTCCTGCTCCAAGACTGAAGCCTCCATGAAGGTGAAGGATGTGATTATCCTCTTCTTGTTTATCTGTGGCATTTAGCAAATTGTCTTGCACCTGCTGAATGTTTGGAAAATATTCACCAAAGAATTAATTAGCAAGTTGTCACAGTCTTCTGGACACAAAATTGGACAAAACTCTTTAGATATGGACCATCTTTTGCAAAACGCTAACTAAAAATCTTTCATTTGGGATTTTATATTTCTGTCATTGCAGCCTAAGGATTTGCTAATTTTTTACATCACATTTTTTAATTTATGGCTGACTTACCAACTTATTATTCACCATTTATTGCCAATTTACATCTTGAATTTGTGACCAACTTAAGTTCTTTAATATATTTTAAATGAGCTGCATTGAGCCATTTTCTTTTCTCATTCTTATGCAGCTGGGTACTAAAGTGTGTGATTGATAGGTATTAGAAGCACTTAGGTTTAGCACATTTCTGGCACATGATAGGCATTTACATTATTTGTGGAAAGAATGGTTTTACAAAATTGCTTTTATTGTTATTGCAAGTTTGAAATTTGTACCAATATTAATTGTAAATTGCTAAGCATTATGAACATCCATTAATGAACCTTCCTTCCTTCCTTCCTTCCTTCCTTTTTTCCTTCTTTCCTTCCTTCCTCCCTCCCTCCTTTCCTCCCTTCCTTCCTCTCATTCAACTAGCATTTATTGATTGCCTCTTCTGTCTTAGATTTTTTTTCACAAAGTTGAGATCCTGTCCCTGCTTCCAAAGAGCTGCCAGAAAGACAGAGGTATAAACAATTATAGTCTTATTAGTAACATATTATTTTAATAAAGGAATTAGGAAATGCTTAAACAAAAGTGTGAATATAGGCATGGTTACTCTTTTGTGACCACCATCACATTTCCTTTGGCTTCCTTTGATATTTGCCAGCTGTGCAATTCTTCAGGCGGCAGCAATGTCTTCAACACTTAGGAGAAACAATGTATTGTAGATCACCAGGCTCTGGGAACTGGTGACTACAGGTTAAGAACTGATCCACACTGAGCAAACCCTTCTGACTTAAAAATAGTTCAAATCAGTTATTGGATAACAGTTAAGTTAAGTAACTGGTTTCAATTAGTGATGAATATAAAGTCATAAATACAACATAAACAAAATTTTGAGGTTGTGAAATGCTGTGTTCATGAAGTCATTCTGTCCCTAAAGGACTGTAAGATCCTCTTCATGGGGTTAACGTTATTGTAGATACTCTCCTCTAGAATCAGGAACCTACTTCTAGTTCAGACAGATTTCTCTTGTTTGTATGAGCTGGCTGTTTCTGCTGTTCTAAGTCTTGAGACACCATAGTATGACAATGCTGATGGCTCTAAGTTTTAAATTTTTAATCACTCCAACTCCTGTACTTGGGGTTATGTTACTTAAGTAGGTGCCATTATTCTCAGGAATAGAGCTGCTAAAATAAAAACCTATCTGTGTATTATCTTGCACTGTGGTTTACCTAAAACAAACCCCAAAGGACAAGGAACTGGAAACAACAAACTTCTTTCTCAGTTCAAGAAAGATCCTCTGTGTTATGGTTTTAGTAATATGGCTTGCTGTCTGCCTTTTTCCACCTTATTTCTTAGTGAATAGAAAAGTTGTTCTTGCTTAGTTTTCTTGAATCAAGCAATCCTAAAGAAGACCACAATGATAAGAGCAGCTAATGTTTTGAAGCATTTACTGTGTGAGAAGACATGGGCATAGTGCCTTATCTGATTTAATTGTCCACATTGTTTATCATAAGAATCTACTATATAGGCTGCCTATAATGCAGATTCCCGAGCTCTGCGCTTGAAGATGATTTCAAATCAACAGGTCTGGGGTGAGGTGCAGGGCTATGCATTTTGGGGCTATTTTAAGAAAGGGAGTAACTTGGACTCCACAGTTTTTAATACACATGCTTGATCATTCTGATGAAGGTGTTTCTAGGACTGTTTTTTGGGCTACGATAGTGTATGTGTACCATGACTGATAAATTGCTGGGATGAAAGCAAGAGCCAGGGTATGCCAGTAACTGTGTCTTACCAGTGAGATGTGTGGAGTGATATTGGTAAATCAGAGGAGGGTTACTAGAGGAGGTGAGGTGTAGTGGTTAAGAACAGAACTCTGGAATCAGGGAGCCTGAGTTCCCATCCCAGCTTTGCTGCTGTTGGTTGTATGACCCTGCGTAAGTCAGTTCGACTTTCTGTGCATTAGTTTTTCCACATGTAAAATGGGGATAGAAATAGCACTTGACTTATATGGTCATTGAAAGAATTAAATGTGTTAGTACCTGTAATTTGCTTAGAATGCCGCCTTGCACATCATAAGTACTATTTAATCATTTATTCTCATTATAATTTTGTTCCTCAAGGGTATAATCCTTGAGCTTAAATTTAAAGAATGAAGAAGAGTTTATCAGGTGAATTGTCAGATGTGATAATAGCAGGTGGCATATCCAGCACATTTAGTGCAGGCATCATGCACAAAAGCAGAGATGAGAAATAACCTTATGTTGCTAGATTACAAAGTTTGTTATATGAGGCTAGAGAAATAGGCAGGGGTCAGGTCCTAAAGGTCTTGAGTTTATATAGTGGATTTTAAAGTGATGGAGAATCTTCATAGGAGTATCAGTGGAGGCTATTTTCAGTGTTACTCTGGTGGATCTGTGGAACTTGTGTTTGAGGAAAATAAGATGACAGGCAGGCTGACTAGTTAATGGAAGACCTGCAGGGAGCCAGGTGACAGGTGGTGAAGAGATGGAGCACAGGCACTAATGAAAGGTTGTTGAGAAGATATTTAAGAAATGTTTGGGAGATAAAATATACAGGTCTTGATTTTATGGGAACAGGTTAAGAAGAGAGGGACAAAAGTCAGGTTTCTCTTTTGGGAATTGGGTGAATGGTAATGCCACTAACTGAGATAAAGCATACGGAAGTATTTACAGATTCAGTGAGTTCAGTTTTGGACTGTGGGGTTTGTGGTACCCATGGGATGTCCACACAGAGATGTTTACAGGCAGTGGGACATGGTGGGTCTCAAGTTGGAGTCGTTGGTTTGGTTTGAAGCTTGGGACACATGACCCAATACAAAAGAAAACTCTGGTAATCTGAAGAGAACACTACAAATATAAGACATTCAGAATAGTGTTGTGCTATTCTTGCAGTTTTCAGCAATAATTAGCGTTAAAATACAAAGAACTCCAATGAAATTTTTCTAAAAAAGAGTAGCATACTCTTCCCCTAGCTCATTAGAAGGATTTCTGAAGAGAAAACACTGTGTGCAGTGACATGCATTTAAATTCTAGACTTCCGAAGGATTTTGCAGACAGGCTATCCTTGTTAATTAGAAAATAATAAGCAGATAAGCCAGTAGAGGAGTTCTCCTTTGGGTAGAGTTTTCCATTTGTTGTGGGCTTCTGGGAGGATTATTTAGACCTATGGCTTTATAGGTCTAAGTGATATATACCTTTAGAAGGCATTTTTATGGATTTACAGAATATTAGAGTTAGATGCAACCTGATATTATATTATATGTGTAAAACAGAGGTCCCCTGAGGCTGAGTGAATTACTCCAGATTTCACAGCAAATATATGACAGGATCAGGAACTAGGAGTAAAGTAAGTTGTGTTTCAGCTTCTCCAGTGTTCCATGCAGACTCTCGTTTTCCAATATTGAGATATAGATATTTGTACCTCTTAATTATTTTTTCACTTTTTCACTACTTACCTTACAGCTAAGGAGGACATAAACATATGAATAAATGTAGTACTGCCAGGATGGATATGTTGACTTGGGAAGTCTCCTCAGTGAAACAGCATACTGGTTTCCAACTGTCCAATAAAGTTTGCTTAGGAAGTTCTGTTACATTAAAATATTTCCATATTTAAAAGACAAATGTGACATCCTCCTGCACAACTATTCTTTTCCCAAATGTGTATTAGTTATAATAACAGTAGTAGAATAAGCAGTGGGTAGTAGTAGGAGCACTACCACTATCACTCTAGTAGAATGATAATAGTGGAAGTAATAGTGATGATGGTGATGGTGAGAATGATGATATGTATTTATTAAGTTTTTTCTGTAAGCCAGACACTGTATACCTTAGAGGCTGTGCAAAAATATAATTGAAAACTTTAATGCCCAAGTTAAAATTCCTGGGAATGTATCTCAGCACAAGCATTTCCTAGCTACATGACCTTTAGCAAAAAATTCTTAAACTCTCAATTTCCACATTAGTGGAATAAGGAAAATAAAAGTGCCTACATAAAAGGAATATAGTAGAACTAAAATGTAAAACAAAACAAAACAAAGTATATAAAGCATCTGGCAAAGTTTATAATCCTAACTGTGATGGAAGCATTATTATTAACCCCATTGTATATATTAGGTAACTAAGACTCAGGGAGGCAAAATAATCCACAAATTGGTTTTGTAGTTGAGCTGGAATTTAAATCCAGGTCTATCTGACTCTTGAGCTTATCTTCTAACCACCAGATACAGTTTCTTTGCATAAATTGATTCAATTTTGAATCTTGAAAATTTCCTCTTAAATCTTATTTAGGCATGTTTGCATTTATTATCCCAGAACAGTTTTCAACATATAGAGTGTTCTATATCTGACTCCTGAAATGGTTGCAGTGAGATAGATGCCTCTGTTGTAAAAACTAGTCCTTTGGATCATGGGTGATTGACCTTTCCCAGGAAAACGGCAGTTGAATTTTAGGATACAAGAGTGAAAGCAAGACAAATAAGAACACAGAAGACAGACCAAGGATCAAAAATACTGTTGATGGAACGATATTCAAAGCTGTCAATCTGACTTTCTTTTATATATACTATTGCACTGAGACTTGCAACAGTTGAATCCTACTTTCTGTGGATTGCATAGTTACTGCCTTCACTACTAATTGGCGAGGAGAGTAAAATTAACTGTTTTTTGGCTTCCCAGTGAAGTCTGGGACCCCCGTGACTCTAACTCTTACTCCTAGGCTAATCGAATATTAGTTACCTTGAATGAGTTTTTTTCCTCTCTCTTCTTTTTCCATAAGCTGACTCAGAAATCAACTTGTAATTTGTGATACGAAAATTGAAAACCTAACTAGTTTGTTACATTCAACTCCACAATGATTGCTTCAGTAGAATTACAATGAATTGCTTTCATTTTACACCATTTTAAGTTCCAAGGACTTTAATAAGGGGGTTGTTAAAAATGAGTGCTATTTTATTACACTTTGTGAAGAAGCAGCAATTAAGATGTTTGTGCAAGTCAACCTTCTAACACTTAGACATCTTCCAAGTATCTGAAGTGAATGAAAAAGTAAAGCTGATGTCGATATTACTGCTGATGGACCAAGAACCATTATCTTTCATAGAAAAAAAAAATCCCTCTCAGTCATCTAAGAAAAATCTCCATCAACAAAATTAAATGAGAATCATAGAAATGTTGTGCAATTTTTGTTGTTGTTGGTGGCCTACTGACATTTAGAAAAAGGAATAAAAAAGCTAGGACCTGCACCCAAGTGTTTGACTCTTGATCTAGTTGTTTTTGGGAATCAGGGTTTTATTTTTATTTTATTTTATTTTATTATTCTTTTGAGGGCAGTGTCACTGGTCCTCATATGTGGGACCCAAACCGGGGCCGCTGGCTTCCCAAGACCAGCGTTTAACCACCGCGCCACTCAGCTGGCCCTGGGAATCGGGGTTTGATAAGAAGAGATCAAGACTCTAAAGTAACACCTACAAAAACCTATAAGCCATAAATCACCTTTGTATTATTTCTTTTTCCTAAATAACTTATTCTTCATTTTATTGCTGGAAAAATTTATACAAACCATAAATACAAGAGCCACAACAATACAGTGGTTATAGGCTTGAATTTTGTTACCTGCTAGACCTGGGTTCAGGCTCTAATGCCCGACATTGTCTAGCTTTGTGACGTCAAATAACTTATTATCTCTTGAAGTCTTGTTTACATATCTGTAAACTGGGACCATTGATAGTTCCTAAACTATTTTGTTATTTGAGAATTAAAAGAATGTAAGTGAAGACAATGCTAATATATACTGTGTTGCTGCTCCTGCTGCTGCTGATGACAATGATGATTTCCTTTGTATAGTGTGTTATAATAATTTGTTTATGTATGTCCCATTGTACAGGGAACATCTTGAAGACAGGAGTGAATTGTATTCATGCCATGTCCTCAGAAACTGGTATAGTTTTGGCTATCTTGGAGGCATCTAATAAATGTAGGACTAAATCGAGTGAATTGGAGCTTAAGAGCAATCAATATTTATCTTTTAATTGCTGATTATGCTACTGTTTGACATTGAGGAAGTCACTGCCCCTCTTAGTTTATCCACTTTTCCATTTAGAAGGAAGAGGTATCCTACCTGCCCTTCACAGATGCTATAAGAATGCATGTAACATTTAATGGCAAATTGTACCTAAATTTGTGAAGGATTAATATTTAATATTAATGAAATTCATACCCTTCCATTTCAGTCCGTTTTTTGTAGTTGCAAAGTGCTTGCCAGGTTAAAGAAGCCCAGATGAAAGAGTGTGAAGACCATGCCTTATGTCATGCACATATCAAATGAGAGAGTGCCTCTCCAAGCAGAAGAGGGCTCTAATTAGGAAGAGAAAACATTGTGAGCAGTAAGAGAATTAATTGAGCCACTTACTGCACCAAGCCCCCAACCTTCACCTATTAATTTCTAAGTAGATAAATAAATTATAATAAATTTTGCCTTTAATTGAATTATCTGGATTTTAATCATCTGTTTTCTATAGATTTTATGTGAAAATAATTTAAAGTAAAATTGTACATCAAAAATTCTGGTGATGAATACACCAAAATGATCATTACGTAAGAGCAGTGAGATTATAAATAGATTTGTTCATTTTTTTCTTATTCTAAACTTGCTTAAATTTAGGTTATTTTCACAGCTTGGAACTGACTTACACAGACTGGCCCAAAGTGTATTAACATTTATGGCCAATAGGCCAACAGGGCTCTTTTGAGAGCCTGTGAACATGGGAACTGGAGACGAATGAAAAGCATCACTGCAAAACTCAGTAGTAGTTTTTCCTCTGATCTGGCAGTTACAAGCTTTAACTGCTTTGTTGGTTTTGGCTTCACTTGGTGTATTTTCTTGTTTTTGGTCTATTATCAACTAGCCTTCATTTAATCTTTGTTCGATATTTTTGTCTTTCAGCTTCTGCATCCTCATGATCTCTGCTTTTTCATAAATTCAGCTCATTCACCAAAACAGAGATCTTTAATAAGTTGCCAAGTATGACTTTTGAAGGTTATCACCACCCCTGACACTCATAAGAGAGAAAAGGTCAAGATGCTGCTTCCTCTAGGCTTAAAAGTAAATTTTATTTTTTTTAGCTTTTATCCATCCTAAAATGTGTATCTACCTATTCCACTAATGCAAATTTCTGCCACATATTTAGAATTCACTAGAACTACCTAGTTACTCAGAGACTAGGAAAAAGGTTTATTAGACTTTTAGATATTCTGCAATTTAAGTAGGTTTTCAATAAATTCCTCCAGTAGGAGAACTTTGATATTCTTATGAAGCATTCTTATAAATGCTGTGCTTTGCCCCGAATTTCTTTCCACACTTGTAGTCATACTACAACACAACATACATCCTTGAGTGAACAGAACAGATGTGCTAAACATGGAAAGTTTTAGCAGCAGGTCTTGATCTTTGTTGCTGAAGATGAGCTATAATTCTGGTATTTTAGAAAACCAACATTTGATACTTCATGAAATTCAAAATTCTCTCTACTCCCTGGCATAATTTTCTCTGTTCACAAGAGGCACAGCCCATTTGTAAATACTAAAATGGCCAGTCACTAATCAAGACATCTGGAAGTGTAAGATTACATGATGTTCTGATTTGATTAGTGGTCCAGAATGAAAACCTCAAGAGGTCCCTGAAGGCATATGGGGGTGTCCAAGAGAGGACTGAACCCAGAGCAGGGGTGACCAGGCTGTTGCCACCACACATGAAATAATTCAAGAGAGAGACAGATGCATGAAAGCACAGGCAGTTTATTGAAATGAAAGTACACACTTGAGGGGGAAGTGTAGGGAACTCAGAGATGGAGTTGCTCTGAGGAGGATCCCACCAGAAATATTTATCTTCTTTAGGGGTAGAAATTGGTGATGTCCCATTGACATGGCTCATCTGTTTCTTCCCCCTGGGTGGGATCCTCCATTTCCCACCTTTTCTTTCCTATTTGGCTCCTCTGAAACTATCATGGCTCCAGATGTATGATGGGAGTGATAGTAACTGCAATGTGAATGAGATTATAATGACATGATAATTGGCTAAAGGTCAGATTCCGGTCATAGGGATCTGCTAAACTGAATAAAACTGGTTCTTGTTTTTCTCAATCTGCAGGTGTCAGATATGGTGACTTGTTACTTGTGTAAACAGGGAGGTGTTTCCTGTTGTATTCTAGAGTGGGTGGTCAATTTCCTAGGCTACTTATTCTGCCTCACTGAAGTCACTTCCTCTCCTTTTCCAAAGTGTTCTATGATCACTAATACTTCCATAAATGGTTCAGGTTAAGGGGAGTGACCACTGACTTTATCTGGGAGAGGGCCTGGCCAGGATCAGCTGTCAATAACTGTGTAGAGTCCCAGATACATTTGGAGCTTCATGGAGATGCAAGTTATTTACTGGATGGTCTATTATAACTTGCAGAGCTTCTTATCTTTCTCTTTACCCTTTCATTTCAGCAGCATAAGATGTGTATTTTATAGGTCTCTTTTGCCTGATTGTTTAGACATCTCTGATGGCTGTGTGTTAAAACAGCATTCTTGCTTCTCTTTTTCATTTATTCTTAAGTCATAAGATCAGCCAACTGCATAAAAAAGCATTCTGACTATAATTCCCCTTCCTGATTTCAAAATTCATATTGAATTTTTGTTGTTTTTAATCTTATTGTGCAATGAGAATGCAGGGGAGGGAAGATATACTATTATTTACTTTTAATTTAGCCTAAGGAGTGATAGCAGCTTGTTGCCAATAATGACTTTGAAGTTGTTAGACTTGTGGCCATATAGCCTATTTTAATATAAACCTATTTTCCCACATAGTGGTCTGGTGAAAAGAAATTCTTTGATATTATGGGACAACAAAAGGCTTTAGGTAGTGTTCTCTTTGATTTATAAAAAAATCTTTCCCCTGGATTAGGACCACTGAGGTTAACATGAGATGTTAGAACATTCTTCTCCTAACAACATCATCAAAAAATCAAAATGGAGGGCCAGCCGAGTGGCACATTGGTTAAGCGCTGGCTTGGGACGCCAGTGGCCCCGGTTCGGGTTCCACATATGAGGGCCAGTGACACTGCCCTCAAAAAAAAAAAAAATCAAAATGGAAAGGGTCTTCAACAAGACACCCACAAATTACAAGACAATAATTACATTCTTGGAACTGGAAACCTTGCAAGTTTGCAGACAGTTTAGATTTTTGTGTGTTTGGCTTTTCACATATACTATGAAATATTTATGCATTGTTCAAATAACCCTGCTTAGTTACCATTGGATACCTACTGTGCATTTAGAAAGGAATTGAATCTGATTTGCAAAATTCATAAAGTTCCCATTCCCAGAGACTTCAGTAGAAATCCTTTTGAGACAATGGTTGAAAATGCTAGGAAATAGATGTTCAAGTGGTTTGAGGTTTTTTTGTTATTTTGTGGTAATGAAAGAAAATAATTACTCTCATTTTGCATTTTATTTAGAGGACATGAGGTTGTCGATAAAATGTGACTCTACTAGACATTTTAAAAAACAATATTTTTTAAATTTATTTTTCAATACTATTGACATACAATTATATTAGTTTCAGGTGTACAACATAGTGACTAGACAATTTTATACCTTATGAAATTATTACCTTGATAAGTCTACTACCCATCTGACACCATACATAGTTATTATATCATTGACTATATTCCCTATGCTGTACTTTGCATCCATGTGACCATTTTTATAACTGAAAATTTGTATTTCTTAATCCCTTTCATCTTTTTCACCCATTCCCCCCAAGCCTCCTCCCATCTGGGGACCATCAATTTGGTCTCAGTATCTATGAGTTTATTTCTGTTTCTTTCATTTCTTTATTTTGCTTTATAG
Organism: Aselliscus stoliczkanus; assembly: GCA_033961575.1. Lineage (NCBI taxonomy): Eukaryota > Metazoa > Chordata > Mammalia > Chiroptera > Hipposideridae > Aselliscus > Aselliscus stoliczkanus. The sequence goes on from CM066735.1 coordinate 130,978,671, forward strand.
ATTCTGCATATATGTGAAATCACATGGTATTTGTCATTTTCTGTTTGACTTACTTCACTTAGAATAATAGACTCTAGGCCCATCCATGTTGTAAATGGTGATTTCATTCTTTTTTATAGCCAAATAATATTCCATTGTATATATGTACTAATCTTTATTTACCCAGTCATCTATTGACGGACACTTAGGTTGCTTCTATATCTTGACTATTGTAAATAATGCTGCAGTGAACATAGGGTGTATTTGTCTTTTCAAATTAGTGTTTTGGATTTCTTCAGATAAATACCCAGAAGTGGAAGCTGCTGGGTCATATGGTAGTTCTATTTTTAATTTTTTGAGAAACTGTTTTCCATGGTAGCTATACCAGTTTACAATCCCACCAACACTGCACAGGGGTTCCCTTTTCTCCACATCCTTGCTAACACTTGTTGTTTGTTGATTTATTGATGATAGCCATTCTGACATGTGTGAGGTGATATCTCATTGCCATTTTAATTTACATTTCCCTGTTAATTAATGATGTTGAACATCTTTTCTTTTCCCATATCTATTGACCATTTGTATATCTTCTTTACAAAAAAAGTCTATTCAGATCCTTTGCCCATTTTTAATTGGATTTTTTAATTTATTTTTTTTTGGTATTAAGTTGTGTAAGTACTTTTTATATTTTAGATATTAACTCCATATCCAAGTGAATGTCTTCTCCCATTTGGTATGTTGTCTTTTCCTTTGGTTGATGGTTTCCTTCACTATGTGAAAACTTTTTAATTTGATGTAGTTCCATCTGGTTTTTTTTGCTTTTGTTTCCCTTGCCTGTGGAGACATATCGGAAAAGTATTACTAAGAGCAATATCAAAGAATTTACTGCCTATGATTTCTTCTAGGATTTTATGGTTTCGGGTCTTATATTTAAGTTGTTAAGCCATTTTGAGTATATTTTTGAATATGGTGTAAGAAAATGGTCTAGTTTCATTGTTTTGCAAGTGTCTGTCCAGATTTCCCAACACTATTTATTGAAGAGTTTGTTTTTACTCCATTGTATATTCTTGCCTCCTTTGTCATAGATTAAATGACCCTATAGGTGTGGCTTTATTTCTGGGCTCTCTATTTTGTTCTATTGGTCTTTGTGTCTGTTTTTATGCCAGTACTATTCTGTTTTGATTACTGTAGCCTTGTAGTATAGTTTGATACAGGTAGTGTGATAATTCCAACTTTGTTCTTTCTCAATATTGCTCTGGCTATTTAGGGTCTATTGTGGTTCCATATAAATGTTAGGATTATTTGTTCTAGTTCTGTGAAAAATGCCATTGATATTTTCATGGAGATTTTACTGAATCAGTAGATTACTTTGGGAAGTATGGACATTTTAATGGTGTTATTTCTTCTTATATATGAGCACTGTGTAACCTTCCATTTATCTCTATATTCTTCAGTTTCTTTCTTTAATATCTTATAGTTTTATGAGTACAGGTTTTTTTAACCTCCTTGGTTAAATTTATTCCAAGGTATTTTATTGTTTTTGATACAATTTTAAATAGGATTGTTTTCTTAACTTTTCTTTCTGATAGATCATTATTGGTATAAAAATACAAGTGGTATTTGAATTAATTTTGCATCCTGCTACTATACTGAATTTATATATTAGTTCTAATAGTTTTTTCTTTTCTTTTTTATTAGTTTCAAGTGTACAAAGCAATGTAATAGACATTTCACCCCTCACAAAGCAATAACTCCCCTCCCCCAATCTATTGCTCCTATGACATCGTATATATCTATTACAATTCCACTGACTCTATTCCCTATGCTGTACTCCATACCCCATGACTATATATATATATATATATATATATATATATATATATATGACATACAATATTATTCAGCTTCAGTTTCAAGTGTACAGTGCAGTTGTCAAGCATCTACACCTTCCATGAAGTAGCCTAATAGTTTTTTTTGTTTGAATTTTTAGGAATTACTATATATCATGTTATCTGCAAATGACAGTTTTACTCCTTTCTTTCCAATTTGGATACTATTGTTATTATTTTGTTTTTATGTGATAGATGTAATAGGACTTCCAGTACTATGTTGAATGAAAGTGGTGAAAGTGTATGTCCCTGTCTTGTTCTTGATCTTAAAGAAATAGGTTTCTGATTTTCACTGTTGAGTATGATATTAACTGTGGGTTTATCATATGTGCCCTTTATTATGTTGAAGTATATTCCATCTTTCCCCACTTTGCTGAGAGTTTTTATCATAAATGAATGTTGGATTTTTTCAAATGCGTTTTCTGGATCTATTGATATGATCATATGATTTTTGTCCTTCATTTTTAAAATTGTTCTCTTTTTCTCTATTTTCTTAATGTAGTATATCATGTTAATTGATTTGCAGATATTGATTCAATCTTGCATCCCAGGAATAAATCCCACTTGTTCATGGTGTATGTTCTTTTCTATATATTGCTGAATTCAGTTTGGTAATATTTTGTTAAGATTTTTGCATCTTTGTTGATCAGAGATATTGGCACATATCTATCTATCTATCTATCTATCTATCTATCTATCTATCTATCTATCATCTAAATTTTTGTAGTGTCTTTATTGGTTTTGGTATCAGGGTGATGCTGGCCTCATAAAATGAGCTTGGAAACCATCTTTCCTTTTTAATTTTTTGGAATAGTATGAGAAGGATAGGTAGTAATTCTTCTTCAAATGTTTGGTAAAATTCACCTGTAAAGCCATCTGGTCCAAGAGTTTTATTTACTGGGCATGTTTTGATTACTGATTAGATTTTGTTAGTAGTTATCAGTCTGTTCAGAGTTTCTGTTCCTTCCTGATTCAGTCTTGGAAGTTTCCATGTTTTTAGGAATTTCTCCATTTCTTTCAGTTTGTCCAATTTGTTGGCATATAATTGTTCATAGTATTTTCTTATAACCTTTTGAATTTCTGTGGTGCTGGTTGTTACTTCTCTTTTATTTCTGATATTATTTATTTGAGTCTCTCTCTCTCTCTCTCTCTCTCTCTCTCTCTCTCTCTCTCTCTCTCTCTCTCTCTGTCTCTCTCTCTCTCTCGACCCATCTGGCTACAGATTTATAAATTTTGTTTATTTTTTCAAAGAACCAGCTCTCAGTTTCGTTGATCTTTTGTAATTTTTTGACTCTATTTTGTTTATTTCTGCTCTGTTCTTTATCATTTTTTTTCCTTTTCTTTACTTTAGGTTTTGTGTGCTCTTCTTCCTCTAGTTCCTTTCAATGTAAGGATATATCTTTAATTGAGATTTTTCTTGTTTCTCGATGCAAGATTGTATTACTATGAATTTCCCTTTTAGAACTGCTTGGACTGTGTTTCATATATTTTGGGTCATTGTGTTTTCATTTTTGTTTGTTTCAAGGTATCTTTTGATACCTTTCTTAATCTCATTGTTAATCCATTCATTGTTTAGTAGCATGTTATTTAGCCTCCACATGTTTGTGTGTTTTTCAGTTTTATTCTAGTAATGGATTTCTAGTTTTCTACCATTGTGAACATAGAAGATGCTTGATAATCTTTAAATTATTGAGACTTGTTTTGTGACCTCACATGTGGTCTATCTTGGAAAATGTTGTATGTACACTGGAAAGAATGTATATTCTTCTGTTTTGAGGTGAAATGTTCTAAAAATATCATTGTAGTCCATCTGTTTTAATGTGTTATTGAAGACCACTGTTTCCTTGTTGATTTTCTGTCTGAGTGATCTATCCACTGATGTCAATGGGTTCTTAAAGTCCCATACTGTGACTGTGTTACTGTTGATCTCTCCCTTTATGTCCACCAATATCTGCTTTATATATTTAGGTGCTCCTATTTTGGGTGTGTAGATGTTTACAAGAGATATATCCTCTTGATAGATTGACCCCTTTATCATTATGAAATACCCTTCTTGTTTCTTGTTACAGCCTTTGTTTTAAGGTTTATTTTTTCTGATATAAGTATTGCTAACCCAGCTTTTTAAAATTTTCATTGGATAGAAATGTTACTCTCTATGCATTTACTTTCATTCTGTGTCTCTTGATCTCAAGTTGGTCTCTTTTAAGGAGCATATGTATGGGTCTTATTTTTTCATTCATTCAACTACCCTACAGCTTTGGATTGGAGCATTTTGTCCATTTATATTTAACATAATTATTGATAGGTATGTAGTTATTGCTATTTTATTAGTTGTTTTCTGATTGCTTTGTAGTTCTTCATTCCTTTCTTATCCCCTTGCTCTCTTCCCTTATATATTGATATGTTTAGGTTCCTTTTGTTTTGTTTCTTGTATGTCTCTTACAGATTTTTTTGTTTGTGATTACCATGTGTTTTATATATACCAAGCTATGTTTATAGCAGTTTGTTTTAAGTTGTTGGTCACTTAAGTTCAAACACATTCTAAAATCACTTCAATTTTTACTCACTCCCTGCAACGTTTATATTTTTGTCATTATTTTTTTCCTTCATGTGTGTATACATTAATATATTATTGTAATTACACATGATCTTCCTACTTTTGTCTTTTATTCTTCTTTCTACCTTTTTATTTGGTTGATACACTGTTTTTACTAAATGTTTGCCTTAGTCAGTAAATTGTTTTTGCTTTCCTATATTTTCTTATTTATATTTTTAATCTTTTCTTTTCTACATAAAGAAGTCCCTTTAACATTTCTTGTAATACTGGTTTAGTGGTGTTGAATACTTTTAGCTTTTCCTTATCTGGGAAAATCTTTATCTCTCCTTTCTTTCTAAATGATAGCCTTGCTGTGTAGAACAATCTTGGTTGTACACCTTTGGTTTTTCATCACTTTGAATGTTTTGTGCCTTTCCCTTCTGGCCTGCAAATTTTCTGTTAAAAAATCAGCTGATAGCCTTATAGGAGCTCCCATGTACATAACTAACTGCTTTTCTCCTGCTACTTTTCTTTTTTTTTTTTTTTTTGAGGGCAGTGTCACTGACCCTCATATGTGGGACCCGAACTGGGGCTGCTGGTGTCCCAAGCCAGCTCTTAACCACCACGCCACTCGGCTGGCTCTCTCCTGCTACTTTTAAGATGCTTTCTTTGCCTTTAACATTTGGCATTTTAATTATGATGTATCTTGTGTGGGCCTCTTTGGATTCATCTTGTTTGGAACTCTCTGTACTTCCTGGGCTTGTATGTCTGTTTCTTTCACCAGGTTAGGAAGTTTCCAATCATTATTTCTTCATATAGGTTTTCAATCCCTTGTTCTCTCCATTTTCTTTCTGGTATCTCTAAGATGGAAATGTTGTGGGGCTGTGGTGCCAACTAGATCTGCCCTTCAGGCTTGTCATTTGTGAAGCTGGTTGGTGGTGTTCTGGTGCATTCTTAAGGGTGTATTTGGTCTGGAACCATTTGGGAGAGGCTCCTGTGTAGGCCAAGATGAACCACTGCTTGTGACAGGCTTTAAGACTTTTGACAGTAGCTACAAAGTAATCTGTAGTTGATTGATGCTTGTGCTGGATTAGAAGTGCTTGAGAGAGGCTATTCTGTGATCCATGGCCGGCTGCCATTTGTGCTTGGCTTGGGACCCGTTGGTGGGCACCACAGTGAGAACTCAGGCCAGCTGCTACCTGTGCTAAGCTTGTGGCCACTTAGTTTAAGCTATATTCCAGGCCAAGATAGTCTGCTTCTAATGCCAGGCTTGGGTCTGCCTGATGGGAATTACAATGCAAGTTGAGACCAGGTACCACTTGTGTTGGACTTGGGGCTGCTTAGAAAGAACAAAAAGGCATCCAAAACCTGGCTACTGCTTATTGGGGTTTGTGGGCTTTTGAGATTTGGGGAAAGTCTGCAGCATGAGCCAGAGCAGGCCTCTTGTATGGAGGAGCTGTTAGAAGAGGCTCAGGTCAGGTGGGGAGTTGGGTAGGGCAGGATCTCAGGAAATCACCAAGGTGTGGTGAATGGTGTTATCAAGGTTAATGGAGCACTCAGATTTGATGCCTGCCTGTTCTGGGCTGGCTGGGTGGGAGGAGAGTTCAATAAAGGAACAATGGCACCCACCAGCACTTTTGTTCCTGAAAGAGTTACCCTGACCTATGTCCTCCTCATCCTGAAGTTGGTCAGTTTAGTTATTCCCCATATATCCCCAGCTCTGATTGAGCTTCAGCCCCTGTGCTAGGGCTTAGAGTGAGTGAGCTTGTGAGTGAGTGAGTCTATGCTTGGACTGTTTAAGAGCAGCACCTAGATCTTTAGCAGCCCTTTGTCTTTCTTGGATGCATTCTCTGCTGATTTTCACAGCCAGATGCTACAGGAACTCCTCTTCCTAGCAATGGTACTCCAGCTTGGGGAGCCGTTTGTGAGACTGGGACTCCTCGCTCTTCAGGGGGGACCTCTGCAGCTGAGATATTCCTCATGTTTCATAGTCACCACACAGTGGGTGTGGGATCTGCCCGTTTTGCATTTCTGCCCCTCCTATCAGTCTCAATGTGGCTTCTTCTTTATATTCTTAATTATAGGAGTTCTGTTCAGCTAATCTTCATATGGCTGTCAATGATGGTTGCTTTATAATTTAGTAATAATTTTGATGTGGTAATGGGAGGTGAGCACAGAGTTTACCTATTGTGCCGTCTTGATTAAAAGTCTTTAAAACAATTACTAAATTCATGCAAATAATCCATTTTAACACAAATACATGAAAAATAAATAATAGATTATTTATAACTACCACCTAGGAAAATATTTTAAGATATATTCCTCTAGATTTTTTTCTGTTTTTCTTCCTTTACCTGTGTCCTTTCTTTCCTCTTTCTCTATTTTCCTCCCTCTCTCCCTCCCTTTTTTTCATCCATCCACCCATTCATCCATCCATCTTGTATTTATAACATAGTGTTATATTAAACAAACACTTTTTATAACTTTTTTTTAATGAAGCAACATACTTTGGATTTCTTCCACTCCAGTAAATATGCTTCTACTTCATGGAAATTTCATTTCATTGTATAAGTTTTGCATAAATTATATATTCAAACTCTTACTATTAGGCATTTATATTGTTTCTATTTTTTTACTATTATAAGCATTTCTGTGATAAAGAGTATCCATTCATTCATTTATACAATAAGTATTTACTGAGCTCATGCTGTGTACCAACTCATAAGTCCTGGGGCTATAACAATGCTCATATTTCTATTTTCCTGGGCTTCCATATTAAATTAAAAAAAACAAGATGATTGAAATGTATGTTAGAGTAACAACATTTTTTTTATTGAGACAATCTTTATCATCGGTTAAAATGTTATAGTTGTGGTTATTATTTCCCCAGGTCATTAAAAGATTTTATATAAATAATACTCTAATAATAAATATTAGCTCCTCCTCCTCATTATGATGTTGGATGGAAGGGTGGACAGATGGATGGTTTGTTGATGAATTAATTCACATACATGAACACTTTTAAAACTTAATTCAGAGGCTTGGCCCATCTTGGAGAAGATGGAGAAAACACATATTCATCTGGCTTAAGTGTAGGGTATGGAGGGAATAGGAGAAAAGGTAGATCCTAAAATTTATCTATATTAAATATTGAATAAATATGGGTTATAAATTACACTTCTTAATGAAACTAAGCCATGACTCCCAGGGTTCATATTATGATGGTTGACTGAGCCAGCTATAATCTTTATGGTTGAAGTGCAGTCCTAACACTCACTTGCCTAAATGGAAATGTTAACTAGAAAAGCCTGATGTAGTCTTTGAGGTGCTCAGAGAGAATCCTTTTAAAAATTTGGTCAACTGTATTTACATGGCCCCTCAATGTCTGGGCTAGGCCTTGTTAGGAATAAAGGATAAAATATTAAAGAGAGAAATACAAACAATCTTGGCTTGAATTACAATTTTTAGTTAAAAAAAAAACAACATGTTCATGACTCACAGGGACTATTATATGTATGGTCTCTGAAAGTAAAATTGGCTGGCTGACTTCATAAGAGAAACTCTTAAATGCTAAGTGAATATTTCACTGTAATGACGAAGATTTTGCACTTGAGGTTAGCAGCTTGGGCCCATTACTCACTAATAATCCCCTCATTCATTCAATCAACAAAGCTGTGAAGAGCAATTCATAGGAGCCAGACATTTTGCCAGCTGAGAATTTCAGTGTTTTGGAGTTGTGATGGCTGAGTAGTCAGTGGTTAATAACTCAAAGTCTTCTCTCCAACACCCTAAACAAACAAACCCTTGCAAGACATATGTTTCATTTTTTAACAAAAATCATCATTTTAAGATACTTGTAGATTCACATACAAAGATATCATGTGTACACTTTACCCAGTTTCCTCCAATGGTAACATCTGGCAAAACAGTAGTTAATATCACAGCCAGGATATTGACATGCATTTTTACCTTAACATTTAGAACCTTAATATTACACTAAGATTTGAATCATTAAAATTACAAATGTAAGATTTGAAACCATAACTTTAAAGATATGCAAAGATATATTAGCTAACACTATTTCCCCTTTTTTGTCCCCTATGCTGTTCCCTTCCAACTGTGATCCTGTGGGTCTGAATAGACCTTCTATAGGTGCTCTGATAGTCCTGTACAGCTCTACTTCATAATGCTCAGCTCCCTATTAATTCCTTGTCCAGTGTCAGTTTTCCTTTGTGATGATAACCTAAGAGTGTAAAACTTACATCTGCCTTTCACTACTGTTTCTATGACATCTGCCAAGGTATTTGGCACCAAGAGAGGCTGGAAGAGTTTTATCTGGATGAGAGAATCAAATTATCTATGTAGCACAGGTCACAGAAATCTAGGGCGTTAGTGATGGTACTACTGAAAATCAATGTCAGTAAGACCTCTGCTTCTCTGAGCCCAAATCTGTCCTCTTGAGAAAGATTCCTATCCACAAAACAACCAAAATATGTGTTCTTCAAAACAATCTAACCTGAGTTAACTACCAATTAGGCAATGACTGAATGTCCTGAAATCAAGTCTGAAGAAACAGTCTATTCCAGAATAGCTTTTTTGATGAAGAATACTGTTTTGGTCCTCTTATTTATTTCAATGAGCTGAACCTTCTTAGCCAAATGATTTTCCCTCTTAGATGACAATGTAAGTTAATGCTTCCTGAAATCTTCCTTGAGATCACCCAGGACACTCACAGGCTTCTCTCTAGGGATAATATAATGGAACATTGATAATTGGGAATTTTAAAAAGCTTGGCAGGTTATCTAAATCAAATAGTCTAATGAAGAAATACACCCTAATGTCCAAGTCTCAAAACATAGCATACCTTAACACTTTTCATTGGAAAGTTTTACTTTTTTGGGGTCTGAAAAAGCTGGCTGACTTTCTATCCATTCTTAATTATTCAGGGCTCTGACCCATAAGATTTAACATTGATTATCAGGGTCTAATCTGAAAACTTCCAATATTTCTCAGTCTGCTTTGTGCTTTATACCTTGGCACTGAGCAGTCACCTGGGATAAAATTATGAGCCAGATAGACATGGTGTTTATTTTTATAGAGGTTATTTTTTAATATAAGGAGCTGATAAAATATCAAGTAAGCAAACCAAGGAATTTAATAATTATTAATTTTGATAAACCACTACAAATGAGTGAATGAATGAACAAACGGAGACAGAGAAAAGCAGCCCCGAGGGACCAGAGCTCACTCATACACACAATTGGGCCTTGGTTTTCTCATGCTGAATATAATTTCCCAGAACTTCAACATCAGGCAAGGCCTTTTTGTGACTATGATTGAGCCAGACAATGACTTTGTAATCATTTTTTGAACACAAACAAAAACATGAATTGTCCAAAACACAAAAATGGCCAAATGTTTTTCTATAATAGTTAATATGAGTAACTGCTGCTTCTTTTTAAATAAGTTTTAGCCTTGCTCTGTGTTCTCATCTTCAAGAATTACTAAGATACCCAATCATTGAATTATCCCACCTTCCTAATAGTGTCCCATTTCCTTGAACTATCTCCTGAATTACCTAATTCCAAATCCTAAAATAGCCCCTTTCTAAAATGCTCCCCCTTCAACCCCCTGCACATACACACTTACCCATGGTGTGCCCCATGGTACAAGCTCTCCCTGATGGCAATAAGTCAATAAAACCAAAGATGTTCAACCAAGAGTGTGTTACTGCTGCTCTTAGCTTGAAGGCACTGACAATGAATGAAATATAGAATTTTTTTTCCTGATGGCTGAAGATTTCATCACAGATTGAACTGCTGAGTCAATATTTAAATAAAACCTACTAATATGTAAATATACATGAGGAGGAAAATAGCTTAGTTAACAGTAACTTGTTACAGAGAACAACTCAGAAAACTCTAGAGACCCAGGTGGTATTTAGAGAGGAAGGCTCTGAGCAGATGGAGATCAGCATATGGTTTAGGAAAAGGGTTGCATGTGTCTAGGTAGAAGCTGTGAAAACTAGAGGCCAACATGAAGAGAGATTTCAACTAATTCAAAGAAGAGTTTTAGGCTGATGAGAACTCTATTGTGACAAATGGGCAAGAAAAGAAGAAGGAAATTGAACCATGTTCTGCTGGTAAATTCTTCCTCCTATCTCAGGTAAACCTTTCATGGGTCTTATTAAGCAGTTTTCCTTAGAGAGTTTATAGGTACATCAACAGACAAAAGAACAATTCTTCCTTCCAACACGCAGCTCTTAGAAGTCATAAACAGAAACTCTTTGTATCTGGACACTTACCAGAATAACAATTGCACTCTCCAGCTGCCTCCATGTGAATAAAGAATACGGCAGGATAAATCATCATAGCTGAGTCAGTAGCCGTTTTACCCAGGGATCAAGATTTATGCAGTAAAACTCAGCTTTATTGTCTCTAGTGGAACAAGGTTGGCTGGGAATAGCTTAACTTTAGGTATCTCATTCACTGCTAGTTTTAAACAGTTGTTTTCAGATTAGCTTACTCTCTTTTGGACAAATATTCACAAATTAATGGTTAACATTCAAGTTCATGTATGTTTATTTCCTCTCAAAAGTTTTCCTTGTCCCTCAAAATCCAAGATGGTTAGGTGTAGTAAAAATGTTTTTGTGTGGTCATGGTGATGGAGGGAGTAAATGTAGGTAACCGGACTGTCACCAGGGTTCCTACTGGGCTCCATTGAGATCATTCTTGTTCATCCTGATGACTGAACATCTTTCTTTATGTTTTCCAAGTTCATAGCTGGTGAAACTCTTCTTTCTACTCAATGGATCCCAGCAGCTCTCCTTTCCACTTGCCCTTTTCATCCTATAACTTGGTCTCATTTGGCTCCTGCTGGCTTAAGAGATCCTTTTGGGTCTAAACTATGATAATCTTAAACTGATGTCCACCTGCCTCATTTCAACTATGAGACAGACCTTAAAAATTACCCTAGGGCCAGCCGAGTGGCGTGGTGGTTAAGCGCTGGCTTGGGAAACCAGCGGCCCAGGTTTGGGTCCCACATATGAGGGCCAGTGACACTGCCCTCAAAAAAAAAAAAAATTACCCTGGCAGACCCAAGGTATTCTTGGATCTTAAATCTCAGCTATTTCTTGTACCAAAGAGATACTTGCAGATTTATTACATGTCATGAGTAATCTATGAAGCACCATGGTGGGGTCTGGGAAGGTGGGTCAGTCTGATGAGTCACTTTCTGATTAACTATGCCATATGGCCATTTATATCCTGTGGCAGCTGCCATGCATCAGAAGGGTGCCCACTACCAGTAGCATTTTCCCAAGTTACAGATGGAAAGCTGCTTATGGCATCCCATATCAACATATCTTGTGTTTTCACTACTCTCCTTGAGGATTGGTCCCCAAAGGTAGTTAGGGTTTGATGAGAAATAAGACCTCTAGTTCTGACCTGCCTGGAAGCATTCTCTATCCCCACCTTAGATGGGAACTTACATTATGTTCTATCCTGAGTTTCCTCTACCCATGGCATGTAGAAAAAAAAGCCTAGTGGATTCTGTCACCAGACTTGTCTCTTGATAGGGAAAGAGAGCATTGAGATTTTATTTTCTCTTTTGACAAGGCCCAACTGTCAGAAATATCATCTTGTTATGGACTCAAAGTAAGTCTAATTTGACAGCTAACATGAAGCATACATTTTATTATTTTAGATGACACCTGTCCTTTTTCTGAGGCACTGAAACCCATAAGGGTTGGGGGACCCCAGGGTATCATAATTTAAGATGAATGAAAAAAACATCAGTTTAATATTTTAAAAAATGTTATGTCTATCAAAAGTTTAATTCCATCCAGTCATGATTTCCAACTTTGATGGGTTTGTGGATATTTAAATCATTCATCTCTTCTGAGTCAATGAATCTTTTCTGACATCCAAAATAATTAGTTTATTTATTGAGATTATTACTTATTTTCTCATGTCCCCATTTAGAATATAAGATCTACAAGAGCAGGGATCTTTGTGTTTTTCACTGATATGTCTCCAGTGCCTGGAACATAGTAGGATCTTATAGAAATTTTTTGAAAGAGTGAATAATGAATAAATAAAGGAAACAGACTCATTTTGCCCATTTCACAACAAGTATTAAAAAGAAAGTCTGGTCTTGTTATAGATGAGAAAGTAAGTTGTCTTAATATTCACTGAAGAAAGCTTAGAAAGTATCAGATACTGAAGTTACAATATGGAACAAAAAAACACGTGCCAGTTCCTATGGAAGAAGAAAAGGAGAGAGTAATTCTAATCCGAGATCTGCCACTTACTTGCTGTGTGATAATGGGCAAGTTATTTAACCCTCTGAGCCTTGGTGTTCTCATCTATAAAATGAAGATAAGGTCACGATATTTTTGTGGGGTGCCTGTGATTATATTACAGCTACTCAGTTAATATTAGTTTCCTTATGTTTCACCTCCCCAGGTATTAACCTGTAAGGTGATGTGAAATATCAGAGAAAAGAAGGAAGTAAAAAGAAATTGAACATGGGTCCTGGTCATCAACCATAATTGGAAGTTGCTTTAGCTATCATAAGTCATTTTTCTCTTGTTAATGAGGAATTGTCTTGTGGAATAACTGTGGGTTGTCCTAAAGAATTACTCCTACATCAGCGGGTACAAGACCACCCATCGCAGGAAATGGGCTGTGACTCTCTCAGAAGCCCTTCAGTGTCTTGGCCTCAGGCAAGAGGCATTCTGGTCCCTTACCTTTAAGCCAGAGAGATCTGATGGGCTGCTTTCCAAAGTGTGTTTACAGCTCCTTGGACACTCCTGTTCTGCCCACATTTGATGGAGCTCCTCGGTTATAAATTCTGCTGTTTACAGATTCTGTCATTTCTGACTTTCTGTGAGATGGAATTCCTGAATCTTGATATTAGTTCAAATGGAAACATGCCCAAGTTTCTTTGAAATGGTATTGCCATTAAAACAAAAAGGTTTTATTAATTGAAAGAGTACTATTCAGAGATATTTTTGCAATGAGATACCTTTGCCTGGTGTTCTTCAAGCTTGTGTGCACTTGGACTTGAAAAGTATTTTAAATTAGTCCTGGAACACTATGGCTTTTCATGTTATGCGTTTAATGTCTGATTATTTAATATCAGGGCCTCCTTCCCTGGTGGCATATCTTTACTCTGTAGAGATTTCACCCCCAAATTCCCATGAGAGCCACCCACAAAACTAATGTATATTTAGGTCCCAAGATCTGGGCTGAGGAAACATCTGGAAGCCATAGTCCCACCCTCTAGCAGATTATCAGTTGATGATGATGGTGATAATGATAATGATAATAATAGTAACAACAACAGTACTAAGATGTAACATTTGACCATTTAGTATGTCTCAGACACTGTTAAATGCTTTCCATGCATTAATTAATTTAATCCTGGCAAAATGGCCTATGAATTAGGTACTCTTAGTGTTCCCATTTTACAAATGAGGAAACTAGACTAAAAGAGGCTAAATGAGTTGCCCAAATAGTAGAGCATACTTGAGAGAATTTCCTGCCTCTCATTGTACTAAAAATGTTTTGGATATATTATCTTATTGTGGTCTTCCAGCAGCTCTGTGAGGTGGAAGCTTAGCTACATTTTCTAGCTGTGGAAACTAAGGCTCAGAGGGGTTAGGTAACTTCCCTAAGGTCTTGTACCTTGCAATTATAGCTGGAACTTGGAACAACAAAGCCTGTATTCTTAAATTCTAGATTGAACTATTATAGGAGCTTGATGTCTAAAAAAAAGACACCATCATTAACATGAAACATTTCTAAATAATATACAAACACACACACATACACTATACCTTCAGAGAGCTGTAATCACAAAACACTATTTTTTTATAGCTTAGAAGTGAGAGTTTGGGAAAGGTACATGTATTCCCAGAGATAATGGTAGAGAGCAATCAGATGGATTAGATGATTTTGAAAATACCTAATTACCATCCTGCAGGTGTGTACCCCCAGGCACACTCAGCAGGTGAAATGGTGTCTGGGGACTTGACTGAATGAATACTTCTTTCATTAAATGTGCCTTTCCATCTACATCATGCTTCTGTGGGCTGAAGGATTTAAAAACACATGCTCTGGAATCACTCTCTTTTTCCTTTTCTTTACTAGGGGTCCTGGTATTTAATGGGTGAGGGAATGAATAAATCCTCAAACTAAATAGGCGATGTTTCAGTCTGCCTTGATAAAAGCACAAGCCTCTGCTTCTCCAGGTGTCTCTCTAAGAGGCTGCTTCAGGCCACCACCCAGCAGATGTGCCTGCAGCTCAAGGACTTCAGTAACTGTCAGCCCTCACTTGGGCACTCACCAGGGAGTGATGACTTCAAGGAAAGGCACCCTGCCCCATGTGCTAAGTGGGAGCACAGACACCCTTTAAAGGCAAACATTGAAAATAAGAATAACCTTGAAAAAGGCCCTTTCCATACTCAGGAGTGTTACCAACCACTTACAACTCCCCTTTGACATTTCACAGTTGTGTTATTTATGAAGGAGAAGAGCCCTTTTCCTATTCCGAAACCAAAATCCCTGCTCAGTACCTCTGGTGCAGCAGGGTCTGTTGGATGAGCCACTGGAGACATAGGCTCCCCCTCCTCTGTTTGGTCAATTCCCGGTCACCTTGGCAGAAGGCTTCCCTGTCACTCTGGGGATCCTTCTGTGGTGCTGTGACTGAGCCTCTCTGGAGAATTCTCTTATCAGTTCTGGAGGTCTCCAGGTGGTGCCAGCTCCTCAGGCCCCTGAATGTGCATGAAAGCAGAACCATCCAGAGGTCCCCAACCCCCAAGCTCTGGGACAGACCATGGGGCTGCACTAGCCATCAATGGCCATCATCTATTTTTAATCAGAAAGATCAGAAGAAGGAAGTTCTTGGATCATTCTTATTAAAGAAAAGAACTGTGTCTTTTGTTGCGCTAGATGCATTTCCGGTCCTCTGTTCACCATGTGCACATCCTCAGAGAAGTGATCCTCTGAGAGTGCAAACTATACTGGGAAGCAGAGCCCAGGGCTGGATTCCTCATGATGATAACTAGGGCTTCAGCTTCATTACCACAGTATTCCACACACACTTCTTTCTCATAATAACCCTTATTTGAAAAGAATACCTTTCAGCTTCAAGGCTGCAACAATTATGTTCAGGTTGAAGAGCAATTAGTTTCTACTAATGTTTGAGTAAACAAAATACATTTTGTCTTTATCTGTTTTCCTTTCCAGTCTGTGTTTGATCCTGTACTCACTCCATGGCACACCAACACTACACATTTCTCCTTTGTCCTACAATAAGCATTGGATGACATGTCTCTTTATGTAGAATTTGAGCTGGTATTCTGTTGTCTCAGGACAGTTACCCAGTGCTTTGAAACCATGTCCATATAATGTATCTTCTTCTTTCAGTAATGAGAGGCGAAGGAGAAAGGCAATCATACCCTTTACCTTATGTAGCTCATGGCCTGGCAGAGGACAGACCAGGATGTTCTTATCTACCTTGTTACCGCTGTACCCTGTTCCTAATACTTAATAAATGCTCAAGAAATATTTGTTATATTCTCAGTAAAATACAGTAAAGGCTATGATGGAGGGATTACCAGAGAGCCATGGAAATGTATAGCACAGACCAATTTCCTTGGGGGAAGGGAATGGAGAGCCAAGGCAGAAGTTCTCTCTGCCATTCTCGGCAAGCTCACTGCAAGAGAACCAAGAGCATGGTGGTCCAGAACATGCCTCCACGGTCAGGTAAAGGAGGGTCCGGATCCCACTGCCCCACTTGCTAAGCATGAAGGAATTGGCAGGTTATGCCTCCCAAGCCTTATTTTTCTCAGATGTGAAATGGTAATTTATTCATGGGAGGCTGTTTGTGACCAGCACAAGCTGAGTAGTCAGTACCTGCAATTGCCATTGGCTGTAAAGGACTGATGGGTTCTCACTGCATAGGATTATGTTATTTCTTTCAAATGAAACTTTGTGGTGGATTCAGTGTCAACACAATCATGAAGAAGTCAATAACTGAATGCATCAAATAGAAAGAAAGAAACCCACAATCTCCCAACTGAAGACATTTTAAAATGTGACTATTTCTAGGGCCAGCAGAGTGGAGGAGTGGTTAAGCGCTGGCTTGGGAAGCCAGCGGCCCCGGTTTGGTCCCACTTGAGGGCCAGTGACACTGCCCTCAAAAAAAAAAAAAAGAAAAAAGAAAGTGCTACTATTTCTTAAATGTGCACCTATTCTATTACACAATAATCTATTCTGCCACATGATTCAAAATGACTAGTTTTTAAAAAGAGAAGAATTTGGGCCGGCCGAGTGGCGCAGTGGTTAAACGCTGGCTTTGGAAACCAGCGGCCCCAGTTCAGATCCCACATATGAGGGCCAGTGACGCTGCCCTCAAAAAAAAACAAAAAAAAAAAAAAAAGAGAAGAATTTTCTATTATGCTGTGCTGCTTCCTTACTTGTGACTTGGGGGCCCCTGGAGTCCCTTGAGCTTCAGTTCCCAAATCTGTAAAATGCCAAGAATAAAAATAAATGCATAAAGGCGTCTGCTTCTCTATTTCAAAAAGACTTAGGAGACCTATATATGCCAAGGGTCTCCTTCATTGGTTCATTGATTCACTAAATATTTATTGGCCACTAGTTATATGCAATGCATCATGTCAGTTAAATGATAAGATATCTACCTTGAAGAAACACATGGTAGGGAGGTGGGGGAGAGACAAACATGGTACAAATTATTACAGGAGAGGGTAGTAAATACTATGGCAGGGGGAGATGCCAAGAGTTATGGGCACCTAGAAAGAGCATCTTGGCTTAGCATGGGACATAGACAGTAGTACCAGGTAGATCGTTGACTTTCTTAATTCCAGTCCCAAATTTAGTTTTCCATACTGCTTGTCAATAGATCTTCTGTGCATGTTTAGACTGCATTTCATTCAATTCCATTCTAAGCATTCTTTCATTGGTCTCAACTTTCATTATTCCACCTATCTATTTATCTAACATCAAATTCTTTTTTTTGTTGTTAGACAAAATAGCCTTCATTCAGTGTTAAGTTTACACAGATTTAAGAAAGGGTACAGGATAGACAACAATCATGGTCTTGTAGCTCCCAGGAAGTTTTCAATATCCCAGTCACTTAGCACTTACAGGATTATCAAAAAGGAGGCAAGGGAGTGTGCTCCATCTTGTCTCAGAAAGCCCTTCGACCTTAATTTGGACCTTGTCATGAGGCCCGTCCTGAGTTAGTTTAGTGGAGCCTCTGCCTATCTTTAGATTATGTCAAAAATACCTTTAAAATTCCTTTGAAAGAGGCACATTGGCATGTTGGCACCTTTCAAATGCTCTCAGTAAGTTCCTTAGAAATAATAGGCAACAGTGAACAGACACAAAGTTTTCTAAGGCAGAAAAGTATACCCCATATTGCCTTTTCAGCACTACAGTAATTCAAAACAAAGATTTCAGTCAAAATATTTATTTTGTACTTAATTGGATTCAATAGTGATACAAATATTGTGAGCCAGACTTAAGTTTCTCATGTACTGTATTGTAAATGTCCAAAACTTTAGATAAAACCCCATATCCCAGTTTCTTTCATAGTTCATACTATACAACCTTGGATTTAATTGTGTGTGCTTTGAAATACATTCTCTCCTTGACCATTAACATCAAATTCTTAATCAATAAAGGGATATTCCCAGATATCCACTTTAATTAATCAGTAAAGGAATATCTATTTCAATGAAAGAATAAATGGATATTTCCTGAGCCCCTTCTGTGTTTCAGTGACTCAGTTCTAAAATCAGGATGAGTGAGATTCCATTCCTCATCTTAAGAAGATCCCATGTTAGGAAATGATGTAGGAAAAATGCAGATTGCTGTAGCCCAAGTCGGAATATTTGAAAACCATGCACATGAAACAAAGGCTGGGAAACAATGTATACTCGTGTTTTCACACCTGTCCAGCACTATGTGGTGCCCAGTCGTGCCAGGCACTGGAGGTTCAGACACTGTTTTGTCTATGGTTAGGAAAACAGGTGAAGCCCTAATGGTAGGTGAGATCCTGCAGGCCTTGAACACCAAGTTGTAGAGTTTATTCAGTAGGAAGAGCCTTCTAATTTGTGAAGCAGAGGGAGAAGGGGAGCATAAGCAGAACCAGAATTAAGCATGGCCCAGGTCAAGTGCAAAGCACAAGGCTGAGAACTCTAGCTGAGCAGTGGGGTCACTGTTGCATTCTGTCGGGGGTAGTTTCTCCTGGGGGGATTCAGGAATATCCTGAAAGATTGGAGCCATTGAAGACTGGCAACATCTCTACATCCAAGCCGATGTTTCCTTAGCTTTGGATAACTCCTGATGCATGTGACCTGTTGTTTCTCCTGAAGCACATTTCTGGGGACCCAAGTTAAGACAGATCTCAAAGTAGATGACTCTGAGTGGGAGAAACTGCATGAGTGTTACATATATATATATATTGGTGGGGGTGCACAGCATAGGGTCAGGCAATTTTAAAATCAAGCGCCTTGTCAAAGACAAAAATCACAGACTTCGTCTTACTTTTTACAAGAATAGAGATAAAGTTGTTATAGTAACTAGGAACTTTGACATTTCAACTCTGGAAGTTATGGCTTTAGATTCAGTGGAAACTCTTCCTTTTTTCTCTCTGTGATAATTCATTTTAGGTAGAAATATCAACGTTGACTTGTGCTGTGAGGCTGATGGGATCTCTTAAAGTTTAGAAGCCTATAAACTCTCCCACAATGAATGTTCCACAATCACTTTCCAGTTCTTTAAACACCTTGTACCTAAGATTTTAAAGGCTGCTATTTTACAACCATTTAATTATCTACCTCTCAGGCAACTGTAATATTACAGTTTTGCAACATTCTGTAGCTCTGTCCAACCATTCAATTACGTGTCTGGCAGGATTTTTACACCACCCTGCTTAATAGGGGAGCTGGGTAGAGGCATTAATGTAGCTAAATAATAATACTGATAAAAAAAAACTGGCTCTCATAATTTTTTTCCTATACTGAATTGTTGTATATGCCCATAAAACTTTAGATAGCACTGAGTCTCAGACCTATACTTACATTAGAAAATCAGTCAGCTTGCTGTTACGTATAATGATTATCAGAAGTTTATTGATGAATTTCTGGGAAGACAGGAAAAAGATGCCTGGATTTGCTGGTGATCTCAGTTAGTAATCAAATTCAATCACTTGCTAGGAAGAAGGTCATATAACCTCCCTGGTTCTTAGGTGTTTTTTTTTCATCAGCCATTTATTGTCCGTCCATACCACCCTCAGACCCACGCCAGCCAGACTCGCATTAGGCCTTGGGCTTTCTGGTCCAGCTCTGGCCCTTTTCTGTTGTGCTCTTCCCCATGGGAATCTTTATGCCAAATGCCATTTCCATCAGGTACCTATGCTGTCCCACCCACACCATGCTGTGGGTATTTGAGATCATAGGATTCTCAGTACAAGTGGCCTTGAACCTTTTTCCAGATTCTCTCTTCCTTGAGTTCATTCCTTCAAGGATAGGAAAGGATGCTGGGCATGTGCATACATGGGGTGACCAAGGGTGGGCATTTATGAGGAGGAGATGAAGGGCCATTGTGTCCAAAGTCGTGTGCTCAGCTCTTCACAGAACAGGTTGGAGTCAGGGGTAAAGAGTGGCAGGTTGGTTGGGGAGGAGGTGTCCATGGGTACTCTTGCTTCAGGCCTCGTGAGTGTTGGGGTAGATGTGGTTAGACCTGTTAATGCTCTGTGTTTTGGGAGAGGTACAGGGGAGGTAGCTGCAGGAAGGACAGCCTAACTTTTTGAGGAGGAAATGTTGTCAAGTGTGTTTAAACATTTCCTTGTTCTCAAATAAATTTATTAACTGTATGCCACAGTAATTCCAGCCTTAGCAATTCTTTCTTTGAGTTTAGATCTTGAATGTTTATTGAAATGTGATTAATTCTTGGGGGTGCTAATACATCTGTACTTTTCCTCAGTGGCAATTAAGATCTTTGCATGCATTTATCCCATTAAGAGTCATTTGGCAAGGCTCAGAGGAAAAGCACATAAGACTAGTAAGTGTCATTGATGGTAAATTAGTAAGTGTCTGAAAGAGTTTGAATTCCTAAGTTACAAGCTTTAGCACTATAATGATGATGATGATGATGATGGTAAGTAGTAATACTAGCTAATATTCACTGAACATTTGCTATGTACAAGGCTCTGTTCTAAGCATTTTACATGGATCATATCATTCAATCCTCATAGAATTTATGAAGTAAGTCCTTTTATTACCCTATTGTAAAGGTGAGACTGAGACACAGAATAAAAGTGATTTCCCCAAATTCCACAGTTATCAAGTAGCAGGGTTAAGATTTGAACTCAGGTCTCTGCTTGTTCCTTCCCATTGGTTTAGGGTTCCTACTGTATTTACATCTGTCTTTTGTCAACCTAACTTACTGATATGCATAAATCATTCATGTGTATCCAGTGCACTATAGAAATTTGAAGCCTAATGTGTAATAATTAATCTTTATTGTCCTTATTATTATAATTGTCACATTTTAAATTCAGTAGCCACTATTATACCAGCCTCCTGTCCTGGTCATTAAGGGGCTTGGGAGATTGCCAACGATTCATACTGTGTTTTGTCAGCTAATTACTAACATGATAAATTTGCATCAATGACAATTCCCTAAGAATTATTGCATCACTCAATTAAGTCTTTATTGTTTTTAAAAAAATATATGGTAAAATATAGAATTTTTAAATGATAAAAATATGTAAAAATTGAAAAATATACTAACAGGAAAAAAATCATTAATTTTATATTGTGGTTAAAAATATCACATTTCTAGGATATATAAAGTTGCCTTTAAAGGAAATGAATTACCTTTACATTTTATTTATTTTTGTACAAATTGCATTGAACTGAGTTTTCTCTTCTTTCAAGGAATGGGAGTGAAGAATCGTACCTTTAAATCACAAGTGGGCAAAGTGTAGCCTGAAGATCAAATCTAGGCCACAACTTGGTTTAGGGATAAAGTTTTATTGAAAGACAATGAAGTTTATTTGTTTATGCATTTTCTGTGGCTGCTTTGGGGCTACAACACCACTGTTGAATACTTGTGATAGAGATTGCATAGCATACAGACTAAAATATTTACTATCTGGTCCTTTATAGAAAATTTTGAGACTCCTGCTCTAAACAATTAGTCAAAACTGAAATGTAGGTTGAGATAAATTCCAATAGTATTATAATTTGGAGTTCCATTATGTTGAGGACTTTCCAAATAAACAAAACACAGTTGTGTCAAAACAATTTTGGGACTCTAAAATGTTCAGCCAGTTTATGAAACATGTTTTATGTTATACCCACTGGAGTTGGTCTGAAAAAGCTCACAAAACAAGGTGAGGTTACTTCAATGCCATGGTTGCTCTTTAAGAAAAAATATGTTTATTGAATTTATCTAATAAAGGGAAATGGGAAGCTACAAAAACCATGAGAGCTTTTGTGATAAAATCCAGAACTGAGTATTTACTTTTTTCTTTAAAGCAGAATTAAAATAGGAAAAGATAAATATTAAATTCATATGAGAAAGTATTTCTCCTACTAAGTAAACTTATTTAAAATTAAAAAAAACAAACAAAAACAACCAATTCACACCTATTACCTACCACTAACAAAGGTCCATTTGCAGAAACTCATCTCTGTACAGTAAGAGGGGAAAGTGATGTTTTCCTACCTTGATTAGATCATTCAATAGTTTCTTTGTAAGAGGCAGAATTTCTTTTGCCTTTGTGCTGCCTCCCTGTATAAACCAGGCCTAATCTACCTGGTATTCACAGATTAATCCCCTAAAGCTTAGTAGGCAGGATGTCAGAAATATATGTTGGTTCAGGAGACCAAGGACAGTAGGGAATTCAGTTGTCACTTGGTAAATTTGGTGGGCCTAACTTAACTAGAATTTTTGGTGTGTAATATTGTGTCCCCAGGCATACCTTTTTTTCCTTCCTCCCTCCCTCCCTTTTTTCTCCCTCCCTCCCTCCCTCCTCCCCTTCTTTCTTTCTTTTCTTTCTTTTTTCTTTCTTTGCTTCTTTTTTTTTTTTGAGGGTAGTGTCACTGGCCCTCATATGTGGGACCCGAACCCGGGCCGCTGGCTTCCTAAGCCAGCGCTTAACCACCGTGCCATTCGGCCGGCCCTTTGCTTCTTTCTTTTCAAAAATAATATCTTTATTGAGATGTAATCCATGTACCATAAATTTACTAATTTGATATATTCAATTCAATGGTTTTCCTATATTCATAGATTGTGCAATCATCAGCACTATCTAATTCTAGAATGCTTTTATCACCATCCAAAGAAGGAGTTTTTAAAAAGGCCAAAGGGCAGCACTTGTGTCTAACTTTGATGCACAAAAATTCCATGAGGGCCTGCCGAGTGGCGTGGTGGTTAAGCGCTGGCTTGGGAAGCCAGCGGCCCCGGTTCGGGTCCCACATATGAGGGCCAGTGATACTGCCCTCAAAAAAAAAAAAAAAAAAAAAATTCCATGGTAATAAAAATGAAAGTAGATTTCTACAATGTTGCTGGAACAATTGGAAATTCATGTGCAAAAACACAAACTCTACTCATACCTCACACGTTATACAAAAATTGACTTGCTATATGAGACTACATGTCAAACCTACAAACTTCTAGGAAAATGCTGTCCGGAGGGAACACTGAAAGTGCTCAATAGCTGCTGTGTCCCATGTGACAGCCACTGGCCAGTGAGATTATTGAGCACTTGAAATGTGGTGAGTAAGAATGAAGAACTCAACTTTGAAATTTATTTTATTTTAATTAATTCAAACTTAAATTTAAATAGTCACATGTGCCTGGTGGCTATTATATTGGACATTTCCGTTTTAGAAGACATACAGGCACAGGTATTTGTAACTAGGGTTAGGTACAACTTTCTAAGGTAAAAATGGACAAACAATTAAAGAAAAAAGATAAATTGGACATTATCAAAAATAAAAACCGATTCTTTTTTTTTCCAATTATTTTTTTATTAGTTTCTGGTGTACAACACAATGCAATAGTTATACTCTTTACCCCCCAAAGTGACAATCCCCCTCCCCCAGTTTGCCACCAACTGCCCCCCATATCATACATATCTATTATAATTCCTTTGACTCCCTTCCACAGTATACTCCACATCCCGTGACTATCTATATATTCAGTTACACTTGGTATACAATATTATACAACACCAGCTTCAGGTGTACAGTGCAGTGATCAAGCCTCTATTCCATCCATGAAGTGGTCTCCCTAACAAGACATGTGAACATTTGACATGAAAACGAAATTTTCACAACATTACTATATTCCCCGAACTGTTTCATATCCCTGTGGCAATATTGTAGTTGTCTATTTATGCTGTCTAATCCCTTCCCCTTCCCCCTTATCCCCACCCCCCTACGAATTAGCAACCCTGTTTTTCCTCTGTATCTATGAGTCTATTTACTTTGATAGTTCATTCAGTTTTTCAGATTCCACACATAAGTGAGACCATATGGTGCTAGTCTTTCTCTGACTGACTTATTTCACTTAACATAATAGTCTCTTCACAACATTATAAATTACATTCCTAGAACTGCCCCCATATCCCTGCAGCAATATTGTAGCCACCCACCTACACTGTCCAAAACCTTCACCCTCTCCCTCTTCCCCATTCCCTCCCAGCCAGCAACCATCAGTTTTTCCTTTATATCTGCTTGATATGATTTCAATCTTCTTAAATTTACTGAGACTTGTTTTGTGGCCCAATGTGGTCTATCTTGGAAAATGTCCCATGTGTACTTGAGGAAAATGTATATTCTGTTTTTTCAGGGTGAAATGCTCTAAAAATATCAAGGAAGTCCAGCTGGTCTAAAATGTCATTTAAGGCCCCTCTTTCTGTGTTGATTTTCTGTCTAAAGGGTCTGTCCATTGGTGACAATGGTGTTGAAGTCCCCTACTATGATAGTGTTACTGTTGATCTCTGTCTTTATGTCTGTCAAAATCTGTTATATGTAATTAGGAGTTCCTATGTGGGGTGCATAGATGTTTATTAGGGTTATAGTGCCCTTCCTTGTCTTTTATTGTAGTCATTTTAAAATCTATTTTGTCCAAAATAAGTACTGCTACTTCAGCTTTTTTTTTCTCATTTCCATTTGCATGAAATATCTTATTCCATCTGTAAACAGCATATACATGTGTCCTATTTTCTTATCCACTCAGCCACTCTCTGTCTTTTGATTGGAGCATTTAACCCATTCACACTTAGAATGATTATTGATAGGTGCATATGTATTGCCATTTTGTTATTTGTATTCCTGGTCTTCCTGCGTTAGCTTGTTTACCCCTTTCTTTTGTTTCAAAAAGCCCTTTTAATATTTCTTGCAATGCTGGCTTGGTTGTAATGAATTCCTTAAGCTTATTCTTTTCTGAGAAGCTCTTTATTTCTCCTTCAATTTTAAGTGATAGCCATGCTGGGTAGAGCAATCGTGGTTGTAGGCCTTTATTTTGTGTCACTTTGAGTATCTTCTGCCACTCCCTTCTTGCCTGCAGAGTTTCTGTAGACAAGTCAGCTGTTAGTCTAACAGGAGTTCCTTTATATGTAACCTGCTGTCTTTCTCTTGCAGCCTGTAGGATTCTGTCTCTGTCTTTAACCTTTGCCATTTTAACTATGATGTGTCTTGGTGTGGACCTGTTTGGGTTCAGCTTGTTTGGAATCCTCTGCACTTCCTGGGCATGTATGTTGATTTCCTTCACCAGGGTAGGGAAGTTTTCAGTCATTATTTTTTCAAATACATTCTCGATCCCTTGCTTTTTCTCTTCTCCTTTCGGTATTCCTATGAGTTGAAGATGGTTGCACTTTATCTTGTCCCATAGGGCTCTTAAACTATTTTCATTGTTTTTTATTCTTTGGTCTTTTTGTTGTGCCAACTGGGTGATTTCTACTATTTTGTCTTCCAAATCGCTGATCTGCTCCTCTGCTTCATCTACTCTACTGGTGATTCCTTGGAGTGTGTTCTTCATTTCAGTTATTGTATTCTTTAGTTCTAACTGGTTGTTTTCTATGATTTCCCTATCCTTCCTTATGTGCTCGCTAAGTTCCTTAAACATTCTTATCATCAGTGTTCTAAACTCTGTCTCTGAAAGGTTGGATCCCTCTGTTTCATTTGGTTCCATTTCTAGAGGTTTCTTCTGATCTTTTACTTGTGACATGTTTCTTTGTTTCCCCATTCTGGCTGTCGCTCTGGGATTGCTTTGATGTATTAGACAGATCACCAGGAGAGCCCTGGTTGTATCACGCAGGCACACAGCTCACGGCCCAGCACTCCCAGGAAAACTCCCTGTCTCAGCCTGTCCCAATCAGGTGCTCATAGATAAGGCCAAGCAGCATGACAACCAATCACCAGCCTGACAACTCTGCATGCACAGTGTGGAGACCCGGCACCGAGGCAGCTTGCGCACACCCTGGTCTCAGTGAGCAGCCTTTGGAACCGGAGGGCACCCGCCCAGCGTTTCCCTGGCAACGCAGAATAAGCTGGGCGGGGCGTGGGAATCCAAGGCCACATGCACGCACACACGCACTTCTGAGCCAATGCCACCAGACCAATGAGGTCCCGGACCTGATCCTTTGTGGGAGGGCCCAACCGTGACAAAATGGCGCCCTCCTTTTACTACTCGCGTGCAGGCTCCACACCAGGGGAACAATAGTGCAAAAACCTCCATCCTTTGCACCAAAGGTGCTCAGTTCAGTCTGTCCCCACAGGCTCCCAGGTCCGGCTCACACAGCTACTCCCTCCACCAGGAACCAGGTAAGTGCTCACCAGTGAGCAAGCCCGTGCACTGGCCCCACTGATTCTCTAGACGCTCTTAGCCTCACTGAGCTGAGCAAGGAGAGTCCTCACTAATTTAATGCCAACTATCTTGGAAATCCTCTTCCTGGCAAAGGAACTCTGGGCTCGTGAGCTTGGTGTGAAGCTGAAGGGTCTCTCCCCCAACCGGAGAAGCCTCCCCACAGCTGGGGCTTCCATCATGGGGTTTGCCCTCTCTCGTGTCCGCCCCTCCTACCAGACCCGACGTGACCTCCTCTTTAAGTTCTCCGTTTAGTGGTTCTGTTCTTCTAGTGTTCCGGGGACCTTCGGGGTTGTATGCTGTATAATTTGTTTGTAATTTTGGTGTGATCCTGGGAAGTACTTAGCACAGCCTCTGTCTATTCCACCATTTTACTGGAAGTCCCAAAACTGATTCTTTTAAAAAGACATTGGTAAGAAAATGAAAAGACTCTCCCATTCATTGATTGGGAGAAAATATTTACAACCAAATGCATGATAAAGGACTTGTATCCAGAGTATATAAAAAAATTCTCAAAATGCAATAATAAGCAAACAAAGTGGGCAAATGATTTGAACAAACACTTCAACAAAAAGAGATACAAAAGGCAAACAAGCACAACAAAAGTTGTTCAACATTATTAGTCATCAGGGAAGCTCAAAACCACATTGATTATAATATTACACACCTAATAGAACGACTAAAACAAGTATTTTTAAAAACATGAACGATACTAACTTGTGTCTAGAAAATAGAGTAATTGGAACTTTCTTACATTGCTGGTGGCAATGCAACATGTCAAAACCCCTCTGGAAAATAGTTTGGCAATTTCTTATTAAGCAAAAGCATGTGACTAGTGTTGTGTTGGAGTCAGCCCTTACCATCTCACGAAAACAGGTTGTGCACATCTATTTCCAGCTCTAATTTAGTGATGCCATGTTGGATACTTTAAATAGGCTAAGGTGGGAGTATTTATAATATAGTAATTGGCAAATAGTACAAATAAAAGATTTGGGGCAATTATTAAATATTTACCATTATGTCACTGCATATGGCCTCATAATTATAGTCCTGGAGAAATGGAAACATGTCCCTCCACACACCCATACATTAATATCTACAGTAGCTTTGCCCAAACAAACAAAATGCCTATCAATTGGTGAACGGGTAAACAAATTGTGGTAATTCATATTTGGAATACTACTTAGCAGCAAAAAGTAATGAACTACCAATGAATGCAATAAC
Organism: Aselliscus stoliczkanus; assembly: GCA_033961575.1. Lineage (NCBI taxonomy): Eukaryota > Metazoa > Chordata > Mammalia > Chiroptera > Hipposideridae > Aselliscus > Aselliscus stoliczkanus. The sequence goes on from CM066735.1 coordinate 131,006,213, forward strand.
ATGGATGTATCTCAAAAGCATTAGGCTAAGTAAGAGACGCTAGACACATAAGAAGGCAGTCTATATGATTACACTTATATACATTCTGGGACAGACAAAATTATAGGAACACATATCAAATTCAGAGTGGGGGAAAAGGATTAACTACAGAGGGACACTGGGAAATCCTCAGGGTGATAAAAATAAACTATATAATACCTCTGTAAAATTATAGAACTATACCCTTAAATAGATGAAATTTATTGTCTAAATTATATTTCACTAAGCTTTACTTTGATAAAAAGAACGGATTTCCTGTAGGAAAATATCATTGTAATTTTTGATCTCTTGCAGAGAAACTGTTCTGAAAATTTATATGAGAGAGCAACTACAACATATATGGGAAGTTGAGAGCTTGATGAAGGAATTTCTCTCTGTCTCTATCTCTTCTGTGTCTGCCTGTTGTCTGTCTGTCTCTCTTATATAAAAATAAAACTACAAACATGAATTAAGCTAAATACTTTCCTTGGGACCTGTATCTACAATATTTTCTTCCAACAGGTTCTACATTACTGCAATTCTTTGAGTTTGAGAGGTACCCCTTAATTATTGCACAGATTATAGTTGCTATTCATCCATCAAATGTGTTTTCACAGAAATGTCATATATTACATCAGACTAAAGAGCTCAGAATTCTTCCTCTCCAAGTTCCTAGGGGTAGCTGGACTTCATATCATTTCTGATACTCGGACAACAACATCAAATAACAAAAGCTAGTTTTAAATTCAAATTCAAAGGGCTAAAGTTTTTTAGCATATAATTTAATGTCTGTTCCAATTTACTACTTGTGTTTTTATTGATTTTAGAGGGGCCCTTGGATGGTTCTGCCCTAGTGATTGCGGTATTAAGTCTGTTAAACACTTATTAATAATCAAATTACATATTTATGCCTAACCTAGTGATTCACTGCTAAAATGTATGGGGGAGGAAATACAGAGATTAACAGGCTGGTTGGATTTTTTTCTAATAATAATCTGTTGCAATATTTCTCACCAAATTTTTTAATCATTTTACATTAGTAAAAGTAAAATCACTTTTAGTAGATTTATTATTGCATAAATCTGTGGGATGGATGCATCAAATAATGTGTGATAACTTATTATTTCTATCCTCTAAAATATATATTTCATGTCACAAAATGTAGAAACTTGCTTGAACAAAGGCTGTGGGAGCTTTTTTTCAATGCAGTATACCAGTTGAACTGACTTGTAATAAGTTTTTCTAATGTATCAATAGGTTACAGTAAAAAAAAGGACCAAAATATGTTCAAATTAGATAACTTTTCTCTCAGAATTTTCAGTATAGTAAAGCCAAGATAAGGTACTGGAAAAGATGCCCTGTTTGAAGAGTTTTTCTAATGCAGTAGAGTTAAGTAAGTATTGTCATATGTTATAGCTTCTGGCTGCCATGTCTACCTATGCAGTTTGTGCTATCACAGCATTGCTTACTGACTGGTGAGTTTCCTGGAAGAACTTGCCAGATTAGACATGAAGTGAGAACAAATTAACCTGGACGGCATAAAGCTTTACAAGTGTATTAGTAATTTTTTACACCTTGAGAACAGTGTCATTGCTGATTAGATGGAGATGTAAAAATACAGCTAAATGAAATGTTCAAAATTAAATAGCATACAATTTTTAAATTTTCTAAGTGTCTATATTGCTCTTTCATTATGATAAAAAGCATAATATGTCAAGTAAAATATTAAAACAAAGCAGAGATGTGGAAATAAAAAGTAGCTGTTGTCTGATGCCAACAATGTAGGTATAACTTATGTATATATATTTATGTATGAAAATATATTTAAAAATCTTTATAGTATTATACATCTACATGTAAAATTTTTTTTCAAAGTACAACTTGTCATTAACTTTTTTCATGAAAATGCCTATAGGTCTTCAAGCAGCATATAATTAGACTCTAAGATACATTGTAATGTACTTAGCCAAACCTCTCTTAAAGGATATTTAGGTTTTTTACTTTTTCCCTATTACAATTTACATTTTTGTTCTCAATTATTTGTTTATTCATATGATTATTTCCTTGGATATGTTACTAGAAGTAGACTTTTTTGGTTGAAAACGAATGCTATTTTCTTGGGAAAGAAATTGTGGTTAATCAAATGAGAGATTTGGAATGAAGGATAAAAGGGAATGAAATCAGGTTGCCTTATGAAGGATGAATTCATAAGACCATAAGTGGATTAATGATTTATGGGTGATATCTAGAGTTTTGTGTTCTCAATTTCAGCAAATATACTGTATTTAAAATGGCTTCTGTGTCCAGCATTGTGCTACCAGTTTTATAATCAATTATGACATTTTCAAGCAGTCCCCTTTATATGAAAAGGAGGTCTTTTCACATTATCTTTGACTGGGTTATTTAAAAAGTTTTTTTTAATTAAAATATAACTAACATACAATATTATATTAATTTCAAGGGTACACCATAATTATTCAAAATTTATATACCTAAAGAAGTGATCACCAGGGCAGGCCGAGTGGTGCATTGGTTAAGAGTTGGCTTGCGACGCCAGTGGCCCCAGTTAGGATACCACATATGAGGGCCAGTAACACTGCCCTCCACAGCTAACAACGGCTCCACCTGGAGCTAGGCTGTGAGCCCCAGCGACGGTGTTGGCTGCAGACCCTGCTGCAGTGGGTTGCCATAGGCTACGGTGAGTGGCCGGCAGCCAGTGTGAGTGGCTGGCAGCCTGCGTGAGCTGCCAACAGCTGCGGTGAGCGACCATACAGAGGCCGGCAACTGATCTGCCTCAACAGGGAAGAGTGCAATCACGATATCAACACGGGCCAGTGAAGCAACGTCCTCTGTAACTAGACTGAAGAAGAAAAGGACAGCAACTTGTCTGTTCCCCTTCCCCGATTCCTCAATGCTGTTTCCCTCCCCCATTCCCCAATAAAATCTTAAAAAAAAAAAAAAAAAAAAAAGTGATCACCACAATCAGTCCAGCAACTACCTGACACTATACCACACTATCACAATATTATTGACTATATTCCCCATACTGTACATTACATCCCCATGACTTATTTGTTTTATACCTGGAAATCTGGACCTCTTATTCCCCTTCACTTTTCAGCCTCTCTTTCAATTTTTCAATTACAGTTAACATTCAATATTGTTTTATATTGATTTCAGGTGTACAGCATAGTGGTTAGTCATTTATATAATTTAAGAAATGATCCCCCTGACTAGTCTTGTACCCACCTGGCACTATACATAGTTTTTACCATATTGTTGACTATATTCCCCTGTGCTTTACTTCACATTCCCATGACTATTTTGTAACTACCAATTTGTATTTCTTTTTCCCTTCACCTTTTTCACCCTGTCCCTCAAACCCCCTCCCACTTATCACCCCAATAAATCTAGTACCTATCTGACACCATACATAGTTATTACAATACTATTGACTATATTCCTTATACTATAACCTACACCCCATGACTAATGTATAACAACCAATTTGTGTTTTTTAATCCCTTCCCCTTTTTCACTTATTCCCAACCTCCCTCCCATCTGGCAACCATCAACATGTTCTCTGTATGTATGAGTTTGTTTCTGTTTTGTTTGTTTGTTTATTTTTGTTCTTTAGATTCCACATACTAAGCAAAATCATTTTGCATCTGTCTTTCCCTATCTGACATATTCCATTCAGCACAATACCCTTCAGGTTCATCCATGCTGCCCCAGATGGCAAGAACCCATTTCCTTCCATGGCTGAGCAATATTCCATTGTATATTGAAACCTTGGATTGCAAGTAACTTGGTTTGTGAATGTTCTGCAAGACAAGCAAACATTTCTATTAGGTTGGTGCAAAAGTAATGGCAGTTTGCACCAACCTAACAGTACATTTTAACTTGGTAAACGAGTGAAGTCTTGCAATACTAGTAGTTTATTTCCAGAATGAATTATGCTCACAAACCAAGGTATTATTGTACATGTGTACCACATCCTCTTTATCCATTCTATTGATGGACATCCAGGCTGCTTCCATATCTCGACCATTGTAAACAATGCTGTAATAAACATATGGATGCACACATCCCCTTGAAGTAGCATTTTGGGTTTCTTTGGATAATCATTCAGAATTCTGATTACTGGGTCCTTTTTGTCACTTGCTATAGCCTTTGTTTTAAAGTCTATTTTGTCTGGTAGAGGTATTGCTACCCCAGCTTTTTGTTTGTTTGTTTGTTTGTTTCCATTGTCATGAAATATCTTTTTCCCATCCTTTTACTTTCACTCTGCGGGTGACTTTTTTTTTTTTTTGAGGGCAGTGTCACTGGCCTTCATATGTGGGACCCGAACCGGGGCCGCTGGCTTCCCAAGCCAGTGCTTAACCACCGCGCCACTCGGCCGGCCCATGTGGGTGACTTTTGATCTGAAGTGAGCCTCTTGTTCATTCAACCACCTAATCCTTTTTTTAAAATTCTTTTATTGTGAAATAAACATTAAAAAAAATTAGTTTTAGGTGTACAACGCAGTGCAATAGTTACACTTTTTACCCCTCAAAGTAACCAATCCCCTCCCCCAATTTGCCACCCCACTTCCTCCCCATATCATATTTATCTATTACAATCCCCTTGACTCCCTTCCACAGTGTACTCTACATCCTGTGACTATCTGTACACTCACTGATGCTGTATAATATTGTATGCCAACTGAAACTGAATATACAGACAACCACCCCATCTTTTGATTTAAGCATTTAACCCATTTACATTTAAAGTAAGTTTTGATAGATATGTAGTTATTGCCATTCTATTATTCATATCATTTATTTATTTTTTTTTGTCTTAAAGAAGTCCTTATAACATTCCTTATAATACTAGTTTGGTGGTGAGAAACTCCTTTAGCTTCTTGTCTGGGAAGCGCTTTATCTGTCCTTCGATTCTAGATGATAACTTTGCTGGGTAGAGTAATCTTGATTGTAGGTATTTACTTTTAATCATGTTGAATGTTTTTGCCAATCCCTTCTGGCCTGCAAAGTTTCTGTTGAGAAATCAGCTGACTCTTATAGGAGCTTTTCTGTAGCTGCTTTTAAAATTCTCTCTTTATCTTTAACCTTTGGCATTTTAATTATGATGTGTCTTGTTGTGGGCCTCTTGGGGTTCATCTTGTTTGGACCTCTCTGCACTCCCTGGACTTGTATATCTATTTCCTTCATCAGGTTAGGGAAGTTTTCAGTCATTCTTTCTTCAAAGAGAATTTCAATTCCTTGCTCTCTCCCTTCTCCTTCTAGTACCCTATGATGTGAATATTGGTACATTTGATGTTGTTCCACAGACCCCTTAAACTCTCCTCATTTTTTTGGATTCTCTTTCCTTTTTTTTTTTTTTTTTTTGCTGTTCTGCTTGGGCATTTTCTGATACCTTATATCTTCTAAATTTCTGATTCAATCCTCTGCTTCAGCTGATCTCTGTTGATTCACTCTAATATATCCTTCATTTCAGTTACTATAGTCTTTATTTCTAACTTGTTCTTATTATTTTTTCTGTCTCCATTTTTATTTTTTCTATCTCTTTGTTGAATTTCTCTCTGAGATCATTGAGCAGCCTTATAACCATTGTTTGAACTCTGTGTCTGGTAGATTGCTTGTCTCTATTTTGTTAAGTTCTTTTTCCAGAGCTTTGTTCTGTTCTTCACTTTCTTTGTCTTTCTATTTTGGCTCCTTCCCTGTGTTTATTTCTATGCTGTGCTGCTGTTACTCCTGGTCTTAATAGAGTGACTTTTTTGTAGTAGGTGTCCTTTGGGACACAGTGGTGCAGTCTTCCTGGTCACCAGACACAGGTGCTGCAGGTGAATCCCTTGTGTGGGTTGTGTGTGCCCCTTTTTTGTAGTTGAGACTGAAGTGCTGTTTGCACTTCAGTGGTAGGCATTGACTCTCAGGCTCATTGATTGTGAGGCTGTGACTACAGTATAGGAGCTCTTGTGCAGGGGTAATCCTATAGAGCAGGGTTCACTTTAGCAGAGCTCTGGTGCCTACACAGTCTGCACTTTGGGTGTGTTGTCCTTGGAGGTGGCCAGGTGATACTCTAGCCCAGTCCAAAGCTAGCCACTGGGCCTGCTAGCCCCAGGGCCTTCTGGGAGGGAACCCAATGCAGGCCAAGTTCACCTGCAGTCTGTGCCCTGCCAGGGGCCACCTGGAGTGAACGAAAAAGCATCCAGAGATGGCACCACCCACACTGTTTTTGGGAGTGCCTTGAGAGGCCAAGCTATGAACCAAACTGTTGTTAGTACCAGGTTTAGGGCTGCTTAGCCAGAGATATGGGACACAGTAAAGCTATATGCTCTTTGTTGGGATTTTGTGCACCTTTGAGAGTTTTCAGGAAGTTGCAGCATGAGCAAAAGCAGGCTGTTTATATGGAAAAGCCACTGGAAAAGGCTTGAGTGTGCCCCAAAGTTGGGTGGGGCATGATCTCAGGGAATCACTAGAGCAGGGCAGTCAAAAATGATACTCAATTTGATGGAGACTCAAATATGGCAGCCACCTGCCTCTGCACACAGGGAGGGAGAGGGCCCAACAAAGAATTAATGATTTCTGACAGCTACTTCATCAGGGAGAAAGCTGCCCCTCCAGCCCGCACCCTGAAGCTAGACATTTCAGTTCCTTCTTCTATGTCACTGGTGCCTTTCAAGGTGTTGCCCCAGTGCTGGAACTCAGAGCCAGAGAGTCTGTCAGTGAGTATGTCCACGGTGGGCCCTTTATGGAGAGTGCCTATGAGTGCAGCCAGACTCCATCTCACTCAGTCACAATATCTGCTGGTTTTCACAACCAGAAGTTATGGAGACTTCTCTCCCTGATACAGAAACCCTGGGCTGGGATTGTCCTGGGACCCCTCACTCCTCAGGTGGAACATCCACAGTCAAGATATTCGTCACAATTTTTAATGGACATGCATTCATGTGAGACCAGCCTCTTCTGCATCTTTGCCCTTCCTACCAGTCTTGAGGTGTTTTTTTCTATGTATCTATAGTTGTAGGGCTTCGTTTAAGCTAGACTTTAGGCTATTCTCAATGATGGTTGTTATATGGCTTAGTTGTAATAGATGTGGTCCTGAGAGGAGGTGAGCACACCATTTACCTACTCTGCTGTCTTGACTGGAAAATGCTCTCTTGACTGTTTTCCTTTCTTTTTTTCCCCACAAAATAAGAAGAATAATTTCAGAGAGTGGTAAATGTTATAAACAAAATTAAATGGGAAGTTTCTTAAGGAGGAGGATTTTAGCTAGGATGAGTGAGGGCCCCTTGAAAGAGGCAACATTCAAGGAGATGTGGAATGAATAAGAGGAGCCAGTCATATGATATCCAAAGAAACTGTTTTTTGAGGTGACAGACTATAAATACAAAGGAACATAGGCAGGAAATAATTTAGAATATTCATAGAATGAAAATTATTCTATATGTCTAGAGAAAAAGGCAGGAGCCAGATCATGGAATGAATGCTTTGAAGGCCAAAGTAACAAGTTTGGAAATTAGAAAAACAAGCCACTCCATGTTAAGTGGGAAGCTATTGGAAATTTTTAAACTGGGAGCATCATAATCTGATTTGTGTGATTGTGTGGATGCTTTTAAATGTTTATTTAGTGAGTGGACTAAGGAAGGCAATTATGGAAATAAGGAAACAGATAGGATGATATTGAGGACATCCTTAATATTGAGGTAGGAGGCGATGGAGGCATTGCAGATTCAGAGCAGTTATGAAATAAGTCTATATTTTGGAGGTAAAAAATATGACTTACTGATGAACTGAATGTGGGGTGTAATAGAAAGATACATTGTAGCCATCTCCCAATCTAGAAAAGGAGGTTCACAGACAGATAAGTACTTTTAACAACTCACAGTACTGGGGAGAGGGAAAAAGTGGGAGTCCAGAGCCTACTTGACTGAATGAAATCCTTTACAATTTTTTTCTGCTTTGTTTTGGAATCCTGAAGGGTGGCAGCATGGATGTAAAGGTGAACTCAAAGTAAATCAGACATCCCATGTATCACATTATGAATTGTTTGAGTCACTCCAAAATCTCAGTCTCTACCACTAGAATTAATGTTATCCTGAATTGTTAGTTTGAAAAAAATAATTATCCTTCAGAATATAAAATATTTCTATATTCTAGGGCTGAAATTATTTTTACAAAGAACATTTTAAATCAAATTCCAGAACACAAAGATAATCAAGCACATGAGAAGACAATATTCTGTGCAATGCTGTGGATGCAATGTCCATGGTTTCCTGAACCACATTTTGGGTAGGAAAGTTCTATTTGCAGACTTCTCAATGAAAGCCACAAGAACAATGAAATAATATTTCCAGTGTGAGAAGAAGAAGAAGAAGAAGAAGAAGAAGAAGAACAACAACAACAACAACAACAACAACAACAACGACAAGGAGGGGGAAAGCCCAAACCACCAATCATGAATTCTATGGGCAATAAAAATAATGTTGAAAAAGAAAGGTAAAATTAAGATATTAATAGAGAAAGGGTGAGTGATTTTGTCACTAATACCCAAACTAAAAACTAAAGGAAGTTCTACAGATAGAAGAAAAATGTTCCCAGAGAGAAAGTTGAGAATTAAGAAGGAATAAAAAGTAAGTGAAATGCTAAATAGATTATTAATATAAATCATATGCATAGAATTAAAATAGATAATAATTATAGCATACAGGTCAGGTGGCAGGTCAATTGGGCTAAAATATTATAAGATTCTTGAATTTCTGAGGAAGAGAGTAAAAATTAAAATACCAATTAATATTAGATTAAAATAAGTTAAAAGTATTAGCCACTGAAAGATTTGCAAAAAATGTAATTTTTAAAAAGGATAATGAAGGGCCGGCCAAGTGGCACAGTGGTTAAGCACTGGCTTGGGAAGCCAGTAGCCATGGTTCGGGTCCCACATATGACGGCCAGTGACACAGCCCTCACAAAAAAAAAAAAAAAGAAAAGAAAAGAGGTGGGGGAGGGAAATATAGAACAGGACAAATTTAAAACACATAACAAATAGTAGATTATTTAATCACAAATATATCAATAATTGCATTAAGTACCCCAATTAAAAGCTAGTTTCTTTCATATGGTTATTTAACTAACACAACAGGATAAGCGTTTTACCCCATAAAACGCTAACCAAATAAAACTGGTGGAGCCATACTAACATCACATTAATATTAATATAAAACCAACTATAAGACAGCATTACCAAAGACAAAAAAAGGAATAGCATCAAAAAAAAATACTCAATTCACCAGGAAAATATAACAATTCTAAATTCGTGTGTACTTAGGCACATGGCTCAAAATAAAATAAAGATAAAACAGTTACAATTACAAGCTGAAATAATCAAACTCACAATCATAGTGAGTGATTAAAAACTTGTCTCCAGTGTATTTTATTCTTTGACAATCCTTGTATTTTGTGTGTTTCTCATGCCTTTGTTCTGGTGGATAAATAGCATCATTCATCCTGAGCAATGCTCATATTCTGTATTTGACTAATTGCTTCCTCATTATGTTGTTTACCTTGTTTTTGAATCCTTTCCCTGTAAGTAGGTAGGTAGTTTTGGAGGCTGATTTGACTCAGGTTCAATTTATTTTAGACTAAATTTCTTCATTGATGGTGTTATATAATTTTTATTGCAACTATCCATGAGATATTTGATTGATCAGTGGGTTCTGGTGAACAGTGGAAAATTTTAACAACTCTTTCTCAGTAACTAACATAACAAGCAGACTAAAAATCAGTGAGTGTATAAAAGATTAGAAAAACTCAGTGAATATATATATATATATATATATATATATATATATATATATATATATAACACTATATCCAATAACTGCAGGAAGCACATTTTTTCAAGCACATATAGCACAGTTATAAAATTTTGCATTACCTTAGAGTAAATCTCAACAAATTTCAAAAAAATAAACTTACAGAGCATATGTCCTTTGACTACAGTTTAATCTAACAAAAGGATAACTAAAAATTTCCAAATATTAAAAATTAAACAATGCACTACTAAACACTTCATTGGTCAAAGAAATAAATCAAAATGGAAATTAGAAAATATTTTCACTTGAATGATAATGAAACTAGCATCAGAAGTTGCAGGGTGCAGCCATAGCCATGCTTACAGGAAAAAAATAGGCTTGAATAGATATATTATAAGGGAACACTGCTGAGAGTCTTTCTCAAAAGTTAAAAATAAAAAAACAGAATAAATTCAAAGAAAATAGAAGAAAAGAAATAATGAAGGTAAGAAAAGGCATTAGTAAGTTAGAAAGATAACCATAATGAATGTTAGTATAATAAAAAGTGAGTTCTTTGTAAAGATTAATAAATTGATAAACCTCAAGTGAGGTTAATTTTAAAAGAGGGGGAGGTAATTTATCTCAGGAACAAAATTAGAGACCACATTATAGATCCTACAGATATAGAAAAATTTAACAGACATATTATGATCTTTATACAATAAACCTGACAATGTGAGTAAAATGGAAAAATTTCTATAGAAACACATTTTTTAAAGCTGATACAAAATAATCATACTAAGTATGAGTGGCCCTACATCAATTAAAGAAATTCAATCTGCAATAAAAATAAATCTGCCCATAGAAAACTTGGTGCCTGTATTGTTTAGTCAAATAATACAACCAAACATTCAGAGAAAAAGTAACAATAATCTTTTTTTTCTATTAAAATTTATAAGGTGACAATTGTTGGCAAAGTTATGTAGATTTCAGGTGTATAATTCTGTAATACATCATCTATATATCACATTGTATGTTCACCACCCAGTGTCAGTTCTCTTCCCATCACAATATAATCTTAAATTCTTCCACAAAATATAAAAGGTTGCAGCAATTCTCAGCTCATTTTAGGAGGCCTGCATAACCCCCAAAACCCAAAAAGGGTATTACAGAAAAGGAACATTATAGGACAGTCTCATTTGTAAGTATATGTGGAGAAATCCTAAATAAATATTAGCAAACTGATTCCAACTGTATATAATTCCATGTAGGATTTATTCAATAGTTCAAAGTTGCCTAAGGTTAATTGATATTTAAGTGTAATGTACCACATTAACAGAATAAAAGAGAACAGTAATTTTAGTTGATGCAGAAAAAGTGACAAAAATTTAATGTAATTTCATAGTTTAATTTTTTTTTTAGGAAAAACAAGAGAATTTCTTTAATACATTATATTGACCCAAAACACAATTAGATAATATACTTAATGGTTAAATGCTGAAAACTTTCCCTTTGAATTTGTCTTAAGTTACTAAATTGTGGAATAGTTTGTCACACAGCAACAGTTAACTGATACAAATAGGCAATAGACTTAAACAGGTACTACATAAAAATGCAGATATGAAAGACCAATAAGCTTTTAAGATGATTCTCAATCTCATTAATCATTAGTGAAATACAAAACTGCATTAAGACTCCTACCACAATGGCTAAAATTAAAGGTTAACAATGTCAAATGATGATAAGGACATGGAGGAACTTTGATTTTCATATGGCACTGGTAGGAATGTAAATTGACACAAAGCACCTTAACAAATAGATTGGCATCAGCTAACACAACTGAAAATACAAATACATTGTGGATCAACAATTTAATTTTTAGATATTTATTTAAAAGAAGCACATGCATTTGTATACAAAAGGGATATAGGAATGTTCATATCAGCATTATTTATAATAGTCTTAAACTGAAAACAACTGAAATATCCATCAATTTATAAACTGATAAATAGTGATATATTCACACAATTCGATACAAGTATGAAAATGATAAAAAGTTATAGTTAAAAGTAGCAACATGATGAATCGTCTTTATTGAATAGTGGGCAAAGAAGTCAGAAACAAATGATATATATTTTTATTATATTATTATTCTAATTATGTAAAACTCAAAAATAGGCAAAACTAAACTATAGTGTAATTTATAGTTCACAGGGGATAAATGTATTAGAAAAGTAAGGAAGTGATAACTATAAAAATCAGAATAGTGGTTACATTTATCAGGGAGGGAGGCGTTCAAAATTAGGAAGGGGCAGCCAGGAGCCTTCTGGAATGTTGCCAAAGTTTAATTTCTTGACCTGGGTGAAGGTGATATGACGGCTTGCTACATAATTTATTAAATAGTACAGTTATGTATTATGCACTCGCTGAGAGCATATTTCACAATGAAAATGTTGAAGAGGCCTAACGGAAGTTCACTAGACTTTGTCAATCTATTGCTGAAAACTCAACCAGCCTGTCACTGCTCCCCCTGCTCTTCCCACTACTACTTTGTCTATGAAGCAAAAAGCTGGTAAACCATATGGCACTAAGTCATCCTCAGCATTCCACAATATTAGGTTTTAAAGTACAATGCTAGTACTCCAATGTTGACACAGAGTCCAAACAATAAGACCCAAAGTTAGTAAGAAATTACATCTTATGGACCAGGTAGAAGTTTTGATGTGATTTCAGTAGCAAACCACATTAGCTAAGTTGCTCCTTTGAGTGCTGTGTACCTTGCTCCCTAAGTGGCTTCAGTCATTCTGAAGGTATATCCGTATCTCTCAATTTTACAGAAATGTCAGTAGAAAACACAGCAGGATACAAATCAAGAGGTACGTATACCTTATCAGGTTATTCCCCATCTCATTTTTTGTGTGTGTGTGACAAGAACATTGTTTATCTAATTCAAAGCCTACTCTCTGTATCTAGGGATGATTTAGAATTGCTATGTAACTCATGTTCTATTATCATCATAAAACATTTCTGGTAAAAACAAAATTTGAGGATGAGCTATCCTCTGGTATTGATATGTAAAAGTAACCTCTGATGAAAATATGTCAGTCTGACAAATTATTAAAGAGTAACATGGAATTTACATCATATACATAATGCAAATGTATTTCACTTTCTTATATAAGAAAAATGTAAGTATCCCAGTCAACCGTGTTACTTATAATGCACATATGTTGGCCTTTGTCTGTTGAGGAAGCTAATTCATTAGTAGATCATTGATTCAACTTTGCTATTTTTCTGTTTCTCTGTCAATAAAATTAACATTAATAATCTTATTATTCTCAAACATACTTACAGAAACAAAGGTTGTTTGACCAGAATTATCACCTGGAGAACTTTTTATAAAAAATAACGCTCTCGCGGGCCGGCCGAGTGGCGCCGTAGTTAAGCGCTGGCTTGGGACTCCAGTGGCCCTGGTTCGGGTCCCACATATGAAGGCCAGTGACACTACCCTCAAAAAAATAAATAAATAAAAATAAATAAATAAAATAAAGCTCTCCAACATCTATGCTAGACCCACTTAATCAAAAAATGTCCCAGGCGAAGCTCTGTAATCTCCTTTTTTACAAATCCTTCTGAAAATTTTTTAAATTTCCAGATTTGAAAACCATTAGTTTGGAAGATGTTGGAACAGTCTCCCTATAAAAGAGCATAACTCCATGTCACTTAATATCATCTTTAATCAATTAATTTCTGCTTTCCACTTGCCTCTTTGCTGGAAGACAAGCTTCATGTAAACCAGTCCTCCGGTCCTACTTTACCACTGTCTTCCAATATATAGAACAGAAACTTGAAACTATGGGCCAATGGGCCAAATCCAGCCCATCTCCCTATTTTTATAAAGTTGTATTGGAACACAGCATTTCCACATATATTTACAAATATCTATAGCTACTTTGAAGACAGAAATCATCTGGCCTGCAAAACTTGACGTATTTACTGTCTGCCCCTTTACAGAAACTGCTTGCTGATCCCTGACCTAGAACAATAGCTATAGTATAGTGGGTTCTCCATAGTTGTTGAATATTGAATGAATGAAATTATCATTTATTAGTGTCTCTCATCAACTCTCTGATTTCCCAAATAAGTTTCTTTTGCATGCTATCCTTTATAGATTGTTTTATTGTATTGTGGTCTTTCTTTGGAAACTTACTCCCCTCATTACATTATTAAATGCCCCTTATTTTCCCTTGGAGCCAATCTGGGGTTTTGGTTATTCTATGACATATGGGAATATGTGAATCAATTTAAGCACAATTTCTCAGGAACACATTAATTACATGTTATGAGATTTGTTCCAGCTCTTTCATTCTCAGAAGTGTGGCAATAGTGTATCAGATTACTAGTTAAATGGAAAGTGAATTTAATAAGGATAGAATGTGGTGTCCTAGAGTAGTGAGCATGATTTATTATAACCCTCGGTTGGATTTAATGATAAGTTATCAGCATCCAGGGAAGAAGTACATTATCTTTTAATAGATAGTTAACAGACAATATGGTGGACTGGATTCTAGGTTTGTAATCCCATTAGGTATCTATAAACTTGGGCAGTAGGCCATTTCTCCAAGAGAGTGTTCTTCAGTTTCTTCTTCAGTAACTAGAAAAATCTGTGTTAGCTGATGTTTATAGTTCCTTCTTATTCTATTGCTTTATAAATAGGAAACGATGACAAGTAGCAAGAAAATACAGTAGAATCACAGTTTAATGTAAGGGTTAGGTTTAAAGGTTTTCATTATTTCATAATGAAAAGGTTTATATAGTCAAAATCACCTTTGATTCTTTTCTTAAGTTGACCTATACATTTTTTTTAGTGGTGGTAAAATACACTTCACAAAAAATGTACCATCTTAACCATTTTTAAGTGTACAATTCAGCACTCTTAAGTATTTTCACATTGTTGTGGAACCAGCTCCAGAATGTTTTCATCTTTTAAAATTGAAATGCCATACCATCAACAACAATTTTCCCCTACTCCAGCTTATGCAATCACCATTCTGCTTTCTGTTGCTATGAATCTGACTACTCCAGGTTCTTTTATATTGCAGTATGTGTCAGAATTTCCTTCCTTTTTAAGCTGAGTAATATTCTATTGTGTGCATATATCACACTTTGTCCACTTATTCATCAAGGGACACTTGGGTTGATTTCACCTTTTTTCTGTTTTTTTATTTTTTTTTATTTTTTTATTCTTTGATTCCACCTTTTGATTATTCTGAATAATTCTGCTATGAACATGGATGTACACATATCCCTTTGAGACCCTACTTTTAATTCTTTTGGGTATATATCCAGAAGTGGAATTGATCGATCATATGGTATTCCATTTTTAATTTTTCAAAGAACTGCCATGCCATTATCCATAACAGATACACCATTTTGCTTTCTCACCAACAGTACATTAAGGTTACAATTTCTTTCACCAATACTTGTTATTTTCTATCTTTTTAAAAACATATATATTAGCCATCCTAATGAATGGGAGGTGGTATCTCATTGTGATTTGCATTTTTCTAATTACTGGTGATGTTGAGCATCTTTTCATGTGCTTGTTAGTTATTGCTACACACCTTCTTTGGTGACCGTTTCTTCAAGTCTTTTGTCCATTTTTTAATTGAGTTTTTGTTGTTGTTATTGTTGGTCAATTGAGGACTTCTTTATATAAGGGGTACTATTCCCTTATGAAATATAAAATTTGTAAATATTTCTGCATTCCATTGGTTGCCTTTTTACTCTGTTGATTGTATCCTTTGATGAGCAATTTATAATTTTTGTGCAGTTGAATTTATCTATTTTTACTTTTGTTTCCTGTGCTTTTGGTGTATAAGAAATCATTGTCAAATCTAATGTAAAGATGCCTTTTCCCTAGGTTTTCTTCTACATCTTATGTATTTAGCTCATATGTTTAGCTCTGATCCATTTTGAGTTAATTTTTTATTAACTAAAGTTTATTGGGGTGATAATTGTTAGTAAAATTACATAGATTTCAGGTGTGCAATTCTGTGATACATCATCTATATATCACATTGTGTGTTCACCACCCAGAGTCAGTTCTCTTTCTATCACCATATGTTTGATTCCCTTTGAGTTGATTTTTATATATGGTATAAGATTAGGGTCAAATTTCATTCTTTTGCATGTGGATATCCAGTTTTTCCAACATTGTTTGTTGAAAAGACGGTCCTCTTTGCATTGAATAATCTTGGCTCCCTTGTCAAAAATCATTTGACTATATACACAAGGTTTTATTTCTGAGCACTCTATTGGCCTATATGTCTGTCCTTATGCCAGGGTCACACTGATTACTGTAGCTTTGTTATACAGTTTAAAATCAGGAAGTGTAAGACCTCCAACTTTGTTCTTCTTTTTAAATATTATTTTAGCTATCAGGGTCACCCATACAGTTTACTATGCATAGTTTCTTGAAACCCTATAAAATAAATTTAAGTGTACTACAGTTAGAGGATTATTGACCCAGGTAAAAAGAAGGGGAAAAAAGGAGGTCTATATACAAATGTCTAATAGGTTATTTCAATCCATTTTCCTTTAAAAGAACTATGAAACTGGTGGGTGTGGAGAATGGGGTGAAGAATACTTAAGTTGCCCTTTTTGTCTGCAAGATTTTGCCAGCCAATTTTCATAGTAAGACTGCATAGCCTTAATATTTATTTCTTGGTCCCCTAGTGAGGATTACACAGATGACACAGCCTCATGTTACCTGAGGTGAGGTTCATAATCTTGGGGTAAACATTTGAAGTACACCACTGTCCATCTTCATGTTTCTGTGCATCAGATATTTATTGTGGACCTGCTCTTTTATGAAAATTCATGGAGGAAGATTGTTTTTCATGAGTCTTTGGGGATCATTATTCTAGAACCTATGGTGAGATATTCTCAGGGGACTGAGTTATCCGAAGAGAATAAAAAAAATGTAAGAAGTATTAAAAGGGTTAATACACTTTTCCCAAGTATTTGTCATGTTTAGGAATATGAGAATCTGGCTCCATTTTTTTAAAGGACAAATGCCTGAAAATGTAGTTTAAGACCATTTAAGAACTTTATACATAGCTGGGATTGAGAGCTAAATTGCAGATTCAAATCCTAAGTGAAGTCAATAGTCTCTTCTTTCTTCCAATAGCTTTGTTTTGTCTCAGTTAATCTCTATTACTGTGTCAGCAGTATTGAGATGACAAGCCAAGATACAAATTTCCCCAAGTATTAATAAAAAAAGAGTATATTGTAGTTCTCTTGCTAATAATGTTTTGATGTAGGCTGAAAAATGCTTTTCATAATCCATTCCACCCTAATTATTCATAGAACATAATTTGATTTATAATTTTCAAATGTTGTAAATGAATGTGTGTGTGTATATATCACTAGAACTAGGGCCTCATCTGAGTGAACTCAAAACATTCTGACTCAATCATTATTAAATGATAGAGAGCAAATAAGAATACTTCCTTCTGTTTTTGAAAGGCTTAGTGGAACTCATTATTTGAGTTTGAGTCAGTAGATCTTTCACATATGCAAGCTTATTTTTGGTGTTCCAAGAAATCTGAACTCTGCTAACAAGGTTTTTGAAGAACACTCTTGAACTGAATGTACGGACCGTAATCGAATAAGAACAGTGTGTTTAGAGTGAGAATGAACCAGCTGGGATACTAAGTTGTCCATGGTGTCCCTTATTCAATAAGCATGTGTTTTCCAATTCCTCCTGAATTAGGCAGTGTTCATGATTGAATATAAAAACACTAACATAAATAGGCATAACTTACCATTTTGTTTAATATCTTACCTTTGTCATCTAGATCAATTAAAATACAGCATACACTACGATTTCTAACAGGTGGCAATGGATTCAAAAGGACATGCCCTCCCCTACAAAGGTTTAAGTATGATTTTTGATATGAACCTGAATTTTGCAGGGACCCATCATTGGGGAATGCAGAGGGAAGGTTAGTTGCAGGGTGTTTATTAACTATATCGAGTCGCTTGTATTTATTAATAATATGAACTAATATTTATAGAGTACTGAATATGTGCCAAGCCCTCTGCTAAGCCCTTAGGCATATCATCCCTTCATGTTCACATCTATCTCATGAAGTAGATATTTTTATCTCTATTATACAAAGAAGGAAGCTGAGGTCTGCTAATAAGTCATGGACCTTGGATTCAAACTTCATTTCTTTTAACTCCAGAGTCAAATTTTTATGATATTCCTACTTTGTCTAGGCCTCTGACACAACTTTTCTTTATATTGTTTAGCTCCTAGGTTTTCTATGTAATGTAACTTCACCAAGGATTTTGGGAATTTTCCATTCAAGTACAGCCAGTCTTCCATTTCCTCCATTGCAATGGCACCTCTACTGGGAGGAGTTATCTTCTTAATATATAGACTTCATAATATTTATAAATACTCTGGCCCAGAGGGGTTCTGTATCCTGTCCAAACTCTGATAAAAGATTAAATAATCACATATGTCCCACGAGAATTGCAGATTGGAAATGAGTCATAAATGAAATGAAGATAATAGAATGAAAAGACTATATGGAGCTAAATATAATGTGCAGCTTAAGCAATCCACATGACAGGAACACTTTCTCCTATATGAGGAAAGAACATGAGTTAAATGTGAATTTAGGGCCATGTTCTAATGAAAACCAATGTCAGGATAAACCTCATGGTTTGCCACTGGCATAGTTTATGTGTTTATGGTAAAGTGCAAAGCCTTGAAAAAGTAAGTTGCTTAAAATTCCATAAGCATAACTTGAAATAAATGAGAAATTTATTTATTTTTATATTAAGACTTTAGTTGCTCTTATCCACCATAACTTAACTTCATGGCGCGTGTGTGTGTGAGCTCACATGTGTGTATGTGTTTTTATGCCTCACTGAAATGTTTTTTGTTTGTTTGTTTGTTTGTTTGTTTGTTCAGAGGGCACTGTCACTGGCTCTCATATATGGGATCCGAACCAGGGCCGCTGGTGTCCCAAGCCAGCTCTTACCCACCACACCACTCGGCCGGCCCTAACTCACTGAAATGTTATTGGGTACTGGGGACTGACCCACTGCAAATAGCAGTAAAGAAAATAAGGTTGAGAAACTCTCTTTCAAAAATGTTTCTGTGGATTCCATCCTTCTTCCCTTCCTCCCTTTCCTCTCCAGCCCACACAGCTCTCCCACAAGAGTTTCCCCTTGCCATAGGAAAATGTGTTATTTCACTTCCTTGACAACCCTCCATCAAGCTCAGTCTCTGGTTCACCTCTTTAGGTGCTAAAATGCTTTTTGAGTGCAGTAAAGTTAAGGTGAGAGGTACTTACCAGGGAGCAGAAAGGCAAGAAGCGTAGACAGAGTAGGCTGCTGCCTTGAGGATGCCATTTAGAGGGTTGTCAAAGACTGCACTTAATTTACATATTTCCCAGAGTACCTGTGGGGGGTGTTGTCTAATAGGAGTAGATAGATGAAGGATATTGAAGAAGAAAATGAGGAGAATGGAAAAGTCATTTCCTCTTCCACAACTTGCCCAGGCTTGGAGGAGTCCTA
This sequence comes from Aselliscus stoliczkanus, assembly GCA_033961575.1. NCBI lineage: Eukaryota > Metazoa > Chordata > Mammalia > Chiroptera > Hipposideridae > Aselliscus > Aselliscus stoliczkanus. Next base: position 131,025,618 of record CM066735.1, read on the forward strand.
TCTGAGATAATACAGACTTTCCCTATTGTACATGTGAGACAGTATGTTGGATAGTCATGTTTTCAGTGACCCCCTCCGCCAGGTCTGGTAAGACTTCTTCACTTGTCTGAAATGGCAGAAATGGCAGATGGCCTGTTCTTGATGACAGGTTTAATTCAATGGTTGAATCTATTTCATTCAGCATGAGCTCACCTCTTCCCAATTAATACAGTGGGTTGGCCTGGAGTTTTTTTTAGTAACCAACTGGTTTAATGGCATATCCACTGGAAATAGTTCTAAATCCATGTAGTTGTTCACCTGAAATTTGGGTGTAGACTTAATAGTAAAGAACGATTATTTGTACAGAATATTTGTATGGGCTACCTTTGCTTTCTGAAGCATCTGTGCTGTGAAACGTTTACATTGCTAGGGTTTTTCTCACCATTGCCTTAAGTCAGACCACTGGGCAATTCAAGTCAAGAGTGAGGGTCTGGAGTTCTTTTAAGTTTAACATCCTTGCAATATGCTGACCTAGGTTAATCACCATGTGTAGAGGGTTCCTTTTTCTTTTTCTTTTTGAAGTAAGTTCAATGTTATCTGTGGCTTAATTAGCTAAAATTTTAATTGTGCTGGTTTTAAGCCTCCTCACTCAGTGGTAATAGGGGTTTTATAATTAGTACAGGCTAAAAAATGAGAGAAGCTTCTCTTTTCTTTCTTCCTGTTTCCATTGCTCTTAACAATTGACGCAGCCTTTGGTCACCTTACGCTTTCTGAAATGCTTCCTGGGTAAGATTTCTTGTGGATTTGCTAATATGGGAGATATCTTCAGAGTCTGCCTAGAGATATTGCTATGTGGCCCATAAGGACACTTAGTAGATTGTAATGTGTCAGATTCTATAAAAGCAAGTATATATGTGCATGTGTGAGGGAAGCCTGTCTGTAGCATCATGAACTCCCAAATGGAGCCATAGCCTCTAAATTAACTGTGTGGGCTCCTTCCACAAAGGGTATGCGGCAATGGAGAAAATAATGACACTAGCCGATGCTTTCCATATTTAAGACACTCTCCTATGGAATTTACAAATAATATCTAACATATTAGGCACTATTATAATGTCTATATTGCAGACAAGGAAACTAGTGCTTTTGAGACCTTATGTGAGTCAGTATTTGAATCCAAGAAGTCTAAATCCATAGCCTGAGCTCCTATTCCCTTTACTGAGTAAGAGTTCTGGAACGTGCTGTGTCATGATCCAGCTATGACATGTCACTATACAAAAGAGCAGAACTCGTGCTATCTCAGAGCCTCTGTAAATATGGGTAAGGGGATAAGAATAAGGAGTGGGGGTCTTACTGGATGAGTTCTGTATTTCCTTTCAGTTCTGGAATAGAAACAAACCAAGTCTGCTTCCACCAAGCATTAACTGAGGCTCTTCCAATATCTGAGTGCACTTGATTGTGTATTAGAAATAGATATGAAAAAGATGCAGATGGGAGGAATGAAGAGGGGATGCCTGGATTTTCCATGAGGCTTAGAGAGACAGAATGATGTATTGAATACAGAACCTGGACTTGGACTGTGTGGGTTTGAATCTTTGCCCAGCATCTCAGCAGATATTTCACTCTGGGCATGTCTCACAACTTCTCTGGGCCTTAGTTGTCTCACCTGCAAAATGAGGATGATAATAATGGTACTTATGTCACTGAGTTATTGAGATAATTAAAATATGGTACATGGAGATTGTGACTTATGCTGCCATTGTTATTTTTGTTATTATTATTATTTTTACCATTTTTGTTGTTGTTTTGAAAATTAGTATTTATTGTGGTTTAAGATATGTAAGTAAACCTCATACCCAAACTTGCTTATTTGATCTGTGGCTTATGAGCTGAAAGATGTTCTAACTGTTCCAGAAAGCCATGGACCCTGACCAAAGACATGTAAAATCCATGATGTGGAACCTTTTGTCTTTTTAAGCTCACATACAGAATCTTAGCACATGGCCAGTCTGCAAAGCAGGCCCTCATTAAAAAGCTTGTTCAAAGAATGATTGTCACTCTGTCTTTGCTGTCCTGTGTCACAACCCCTCAGCTTACCCCCATTTTAGCCACTGCTGTGGTGAGCAGTGCCTTGGGGACTCAGGTTCACTTCCTGTTGGCAGCTCCCACCTCATGTGCACTCAGATTGTCTTTCTTCTTTCTGTTTCATGTTTTCCAACATGGAGGGAGAGCTGTGAGTAAGAGTAGCCCTCAAAGAAACCCTTACCCAATGAGGGTAGAGTGTGGTAGGTAATTGCTGCAGCCTCACCCGCCCACCCCACCCCCACTCCCCACCTGATGGATGATGTAGGAAGTGTTGTGTGCTTCTGAGAGACCCTGTGGATTCTCAACAGTCCCTACTGCCTACAACAGGGCCCTTTAAAATACATCCTTCCATTGGGTTTGTTCCTTCATTGTATCACTCTCCATGCTCCCTTGCTCCTGACTCACAGAATCACCTTTCAAGTAAACTACCCACGTGTAAATCCTTACCTCAGCCTCTGATATCTGGGAACAAAATGAAGAGTTATGCTATTCTAAGACTTAAACACCAAACCAGTGTCATGGTGCAAATCTACTGTAAAATCCATTTCTTCTGTGCCTAGGACAGTGTCTGATAAGGCATAAGCACTCAGCAAATGCTAGCTGGATGAATGAGCCAGTTAGTAAATGAATGAACACATTTCTTGGAACTTGATAATGAGCAGATCAGTTGAGTACTTCTCAATTTTATTTACCAAGTGCATACAACAAACATGGTAAGAGGTTGTCGAAACCTTTCTTGGAGCACTCTTACATCTTAACTGGTTACTTCCATCCTTAGTCCTGACAAACATTCAGTTTTCCTTTGCCATCCTGAAGGGGAAAAAATGGTGAATTTGATGGTTTTCTGAATTTTCAAAAAAATATTTCCAAATCTAAAAATGTTTTACATGTCAGCAAATAGTCATTGACCTTCTGTTATGGGCCCTGCCCTAAGCTGGAATAATGGATAAGCATAAACTGTTTCATGCACACCTTGCTAGAAGGAGCTTATAGACCAGATGCATCGTCTAGCCTACCACATGGGGCAATAATTTGGGTACCAGAGATTATAACTCAAGGCACATAATGTTACACAGCAGTTAGTTTGACCACAAACCTCACTTGCTCATGATGATAACACAGCAGTTGTTGCAGCCCGACATGAAAATGTGGAATGCTCTTTAATGTGTGGTCATGTTACTGCTTCATTACACAAGAGCAGGTTGCATGAACCTTTAACTCAATCGGTTCATAATTTCATCCTTTCTAACCAGGGAAGATTTGAGTTTTAGGTCATTCAATCTGTAGAATCTGATGAACACAGTGTTTTCAGATATTAATTTAGAATAATGATATTACAGCCTAGCCTGGAAATATAAAAGGTGTACAACAGGGTTTCCCTGCAAGAACAATTAGTACAAACTGAAAAGTCATGACTGAGCTTTATTAACTGACTTTTTTTAATTATTAAATTTATTTTTTACAGCAGTGCAATAGTTATGCTTTTTACCCCTTGCAGTGACAACCCTCCTCCCCCAATCTGCTGCCCCACTCCCTCCCCCATATCATAATATCTATTACAACTCCCCTGATCACACTCCCACACTGTACTCCTCATCCCATGACTATATTTATACATTCAATCACAGTGAAAATTCAATATTATACAAAATCAGCTTCAGGTGTACAGCGTAGTGATCAAGCCTCTACCTCATCCCCAAAGTGGCCTTCCCAACAAGACACGCGACCATCTGACACGCCACAAAGCATTCACAACATTATCAATTACATTCCTAGAACTTTCCCCCATATCTCTGCAGAAACATTGTAGTCACCCACCTACTCTGTCCAAAACCTTCCCCCTTTCCCTCATCCCCACCTCCTCCCAGCCAGCAACCATCAGTTTTTCCTTTATATATGCTTGATATGATTTCAATCTTCTTAAATTTACTGAGACTAGTTTGGGGACCTTACATGTGGTCTATCTTGGAAAATGTCCCATGTGCACTTAAAAAGAATGTATATTCTGTTGTTTCGGGGTGAAATGCTCTAAAAATATCGATTAAATCCAGCTGGTCTAAAGTGTCATTTTAGGCCACTATTTCCATGTTGATTTTCTGTCTAGAGGATCTGTTCATTGGTGACAATGGGGTGTTGAAGTCCCCTGCTATGATAGTGTTACTGTTGATCTCTGTCTTTATGTTTGTCAAAATCTGTTTTATATAATTAGGAGCTCCTATGTTGGGTGCATAGATGTTTATTAGGGTTAAAGTGCCCTTCTTAGTATTACTATAGTCTTCATTTTTAAGTCTATTTTGTCCAAAATAAGTACTGCTATTCAAGCTTTTTTTCTCATTGCCATTCGCATGAAATATCTTATTCCATCCCTTTACTTTTAGTCTGTGTGTATCTTTTGCTCTGAGATGAGTCTCTTGTAAACAGCATATACATGGGTCCTATTTTCTTATCCCCTCAGTCACTCTCTGTCTTTTGATTGGAGCATTTAGCCCATTCACATTTAGAATGATTATTGATAGGTACATATGTATTGCCATTTTGTTATTGGTATTCCTGGTCTTCTTAGGTTAGCTTGTTTACCCCTTTAAAAAAGCCCTTTTAACATTTCCTGCAATGCTGTCTTGGTGGTAATGAATTCCTTAAGCTTATTCATTTCTGAGAAGCTCTTTATTTCTCCTTCAATTTTATGTGATAGCTGTGCTGGATAGAGCAATCTTGGTTGTAGGCCTTTATTTTGCATCACTTTGAATATTTTCTGCCACTCCCTTCTGGCCTGCCAACAAGACAGCTGTTGGTCTTATAGGAGTTTCTGTAGATAAGTCAGCTATTGGTCTTATAGGAGTTCCTTTGTATGTAACCTGCTGTCTTTCTCTTGCTGCTTTTAGGATTCTGTCTCTGTCTTTAACCTTTGCCATTTTAACTATGATGTGTCTTGGTGTGGGCCTGTTTGGGTTCTGCACGTTTAGAACTCTGGGCTTCTATGTCGATTTCCTTCACCAGGGTAGGGAAGTTTTCAGTCATTATTTTTAAAAATACATTCTCAACCCCTTTCTTCTTCTCTTCTCCTTCCGGTATTCCTATGATGCGTAGACATTGTTGCCCTTCATGTTGTCCCATAGGGCTCTTAAACTATTTTCATTGTTTGTTTTTTTTAATTAGTTAATTAATTTTTAATTAGTTTCAGGTGTACAACACAGTGCAATAGTTATACTTTTTACCCCTCAAAGTGACAACCCCCACCCCCAATTTGCCACCCCACTCCTCCCCCCCCATATATATATCTGTTACCCTTCCTCTGACTCCCTTTTTATTCTATTGTCTTTTTGTTGTTCCAACTGGGTGATTTCTGCTATTTTGTTTTCCAAATCGCTGAACCAATTCTCTGCTTCATCTACTCTACTGGTGATTCCTTTTAGTGTGTTCTTCATTTCAGTTATTGTATTCTTTAGTTCTAACTGGTTGTTTTTTATGATTTCTCTATCCTTCCTTATGTCCTCACTAAGTTCATTAAACATTTTTATCATCAGTGTTCTAAACCCTATCTCTAAAAGGTTGGATCCCTCTGTTTCATTTAGTTCCATTTCTAGAGGTTTCTTCTGATCTTTTACTTATGACATGTTTCTTTGTTTCCCCTTTCTCGCTGTTGCTCTGGGATTGCTTTGATGTATTAGATCACCAGGGAATACCCAGCTGGATCATGCAGGCGCACAGCTCACAACCCAATAATCTCAGGAAAACTCCCAGTCTCAGCCTGTCCCAATCAGCTGCTTGTAGATCAGGCTGAACATCCCGACAACCAATCACCAGCCTTGCAACTCTGCACAAGCAGTGCAGAGAGCAGAGACCCAAGGTGGCTCACACACTCCCATATCCCAATGAGCAGTGTGTTGGAGCTGGAGCTCACCCACCCAGCGTTTCCCTGGCAACGCAGCACAAGCAGGGCAGAGGGTGGTGCTCCAAGGCAGCATGGGCACAAAAGCATACACACATTCCTACGATAATTCCACCAGACTGCTGCGGTCCCAGATCTGACCCTCTGTGAGAGGGCCCAACCCTGACAAAATGGTGCCCTCCTGTACACCACTTGTGTGCAAGCTCCACACCTGTGGAACAATAGTCCCCAAACCTCCAGCTCTTGTGCCAAAGTCGCTCAGTTCAGTCTGTCCCCGCAGGCTCCTGGTTCCCTCACACAGCTACTCCCTCCACCAGGAACCAGGTGAGTGCTCACCAGCGAGCAAGCCCGTGCACTGGCCCCACTGGTTCTCTACCTGCCCTTAGCCTCACCAAGCTGAGCAAAGAGAGTCCTCACTAATTTCTACTGCCTGCTATCGTGGAAATCCTCTTTCCATCAAAGTAACTCTGGGCTGGTGAGCTCGGTGTGGGGCCAGAAGGTCTCTCCCTCAACCAGAGAAGCCTCCCGACGCTGAGGTGTCCACACGGGATTCGTCCTTTCTCATCTCCACCCCTCCTACCAGGCTCGACGTGGCCTCCTCTTTAAGTTTTTCGTTTAGAGGTTCTGTTCATCTAGTGTTCCTGGGACTTCCGGGGTTGAATGTTGTATAAATTATTTACAATTCTGGTGTGATCCTGGGAAGCAGTTGGCACAGTGTCTGTCTATTCCACCATCTTATTGGAAGTCCCCCTATTAACTGGCTTTTGACTGGATCAGACCACAAGCAAAATTTACCAATCAGAAATCTGGAGGTCCTGAGTAGATCTGTGACTCACTTTGTTTCTAAAGAGAGGAGGAGGTGTTTAAAGATAATTTTTAAAAGAGAACGAGGCTTATATAGTGACTAATAATAAAACATTAAGGCAGTTGACAATGTATAAGAGACAAAAATGGATGAAGTGCAGGACATTTGAATTAAGCTGTCTAAAAGACACAAAGGGTAGTGTTAAAGACGTTGGCTAGCTGTCACAATGGCTTTTACTTAATGTCTTGTTAGCTTTAAAGCTGCTCTTAGTTGTAATGTGGAACTCATGAGTATAGGTAAAATGAATTTGGGAAAATATCTGGGTTCAAGAGAGAAAGAGATTAAGTAAGTTTAGAAGAATTAGGATAACGAGTTTGGGAGGACCATGACCTTTTTGTTGCTGTTTCTGCTACTGATGATGGTGATGGTGGTGGTGATCATGGTGGTGCTAATGATGGCGGTAGTAATGATAGTAAGTGTTTATGGTCCAGGCACTGTGCTTCTCCTTTAATCCTCATAACCAGTCACTGATGTAGGGTATGTATTATCATCATCATCATCATCATCATCATC